>JAZKLR010000258.1:0-600000 GCA_037103525.1 Ganaspis brasiliensis | reverse complement strand
TGCTATGAATTCCAAGTAAATTGTAAATATAATCGAAATAAAAATCGTATATTCTAACCTAATTAAAATTGGTCCTTGTGGGAAAAATTGACGCTTTTGTGACGAGAATTAAAGTTTTTATCTCGGTTCTTGTGGAAAAAATTGACTTCTTTGTGCTCGTTTTTGTGTAAAAATTGATTTGAAACCTTTTTTGAGAAGGTAAGTTAAATTTTGTTATGGGTGATTCTCCACCTATGGCATAATTCTATGTATCTTTTATTTATAAAATATTGTGTTTTATATCATTCATATATTCGAATAAATGAACGACTTTCAATCCCTGTCTTCAGGTATTTAAAGGCGCCATTTTTGTGCCTGTGGAATAAAAAATAACAATAATTAATAATGCTTTATTTTTGTAAAAAAATTCATTAAAACAGTCAAAATTGTCATGGTATGGCCTGTCCCATGACATTTCTGGAAAGGAAATTTAATATTTTTAAAAAATTTTTAACAAATTATGTTATCAACATTTTACTGTTGTCTAATATAGTAGATTTAAAAAAATGTAAGACTTAGAAGAAAAAAAAAACGATTAATGGCTGGTTCTACTTCTATTCAGGCTGGTTCTCCACGAGGTTCTCCACTTCTGCTTGATCAAACTTGATCAAATTCTGTTCAGAAGTGATTTCAGAGACTTCGCCAGGGAAATAAAATATAAAGATTAAACTAAATATAATAAGACAAAATTAAAAACAAATTAGCAGAAAATATAAAGGTGGAGTTTATGTAGATTTTAAGAAAAAATTGAGTATTTTTTAATAAAATCTTTAATTTTTAAAAACTGATAACTTCAAGGAAAACATTTTTTTTCTAATTCGAAAAAATAGTTATCTCTTAATTTGGCCTGAAAAACAACATACTTCATTGCTATAACATTTCCTGAGCAGAAGTAGAGAACCTACCTGATTTGGGATGGAAGCAGCCTACGATTACTGTTCTCAGAACTTTTGCCTGGTTCATCATTGGTACTACTTTAGAAAAAAAATTAATAAGTTTCTATCTTGTTGAATTATACCCTATGTTATGCGGAGAATCAGCCTTATATATAATCATTAATATAATATAATTACATATTTTGTACTTTTTTAAAAAGTACTTTTCTGAATCAAACTGGTCATACTTGTTTATAAAATTTTATATAAATATTTTCTCCGTGTACTACACTCTAAAAATAAGTGTCTCGCAAGTGTCTTAATTTGTCTTAATTTGTCTTATTTTGGTGTCTAAAATGCAAAAAATGTCTTATGTTGAAAAGTTTTTTGCGTCTTAGACACAAGAATGTGAGAAAATAATACACTGAAAAAACGATATTCTAATTCTAAGAAACATTACTTAAATAGGAGCCAAGAATATTTCCCACTCTTGGCTTCTATTTAAGTTTAATGTTTCTTAGAATTAGAACATCGTTTTTTATGTGTAAACTCGCGATGAGACACTTGTTTTTTTAGTGTTTAAATTTATCTATAGTTGCTTATGTATTGCTTTTTTCTCTCTCAATGTATAGTCGACTTTCTATTTCATTGTATTTCTAACATGTTTCAGATTTAGAAAAACTAATTCAGTTAAACATGGCGAGCAAAGGTACAGACGAAGTTGAAAAATTTCGTGAAAATTTTTATAACAAATTGCAAAGTGGATCAGGAACTGGGGTTCCAAACTATCTGAAGAATATTTTACGGTTAAATAATTGAGATAATCCGTTGGCCTTTGGAGAGATAGATGAGGAAATCATAAAAGAGTTAGAGGAGTTTGCCAAATTATCGATGTTACAATTATTAGACGAAGAACATAATAAGACAGAATATTATGGGATATTCCATAAAAATCCTGAAGATTTTCGATTTGTAATTGGCGACAAATTAATAATTAAAAAACTAGTGAAATTTGTAAATAATACTTCTTTAGAGTATTGGATTCTTAAAGATGATAATACTCTTCCCAAAGTAAATACAAGTTTAGAATCTACGGAAAGGTTAAAATTATTAAAACTGATAATGCAGATGGAAAAGAAATTCCGTGACTCTTTTGAACCATCAATGTTATAACTATTAAACAATAAAAAAGTTAAAGTGGTTTTAAGGGACAAAAAATTTTCAGCCAGCATTACTTGTCTCATTTGTAATAATATTACAATTCTTACAAAAGTGATAGGTGACGAAAATAATACTAAGAGATGGATACCATCCAATTTTTATAAACATTTGAAATTACATGCAAATAAACCTACTACCAGTATGAACAACAATCTAAATCATCCATCACAACATCAACCACAGAATTTTTCCGATATCCAAGATGGGTTACCAAAAAATAAAACTTTGACAAACAACCAGAAATTTTCAGACAACAATTTTCAAACAGGTACGTCAAAAAGAAATCACTTCCTAATTCTAAACTAGTAACAACAGTTGGAATCCCAAGCAAAAATTTCCGTGGTATATCGGAGTTGATAACTGATAATGCTCTAGACTCTGACTTAGTACAGATGTAGTCAGTACTATTGATATTGATCTCGATATTGATTCAATACTGACTAAATCCTCGACTAAACCAGTACTGAGCCGGAGTATAGAACGTTACCAGTTAAGAACGTAATGGCCCCGTATAGGCCTTACTGGAAGTCTGTTCCGACATCAGTAATGAAAAATTAATTTCTTGATCAAAGTAATCTACCACTTAGCTAGGATCAAGCTGGGATTATTAATTTAGTTTTTTCTAAATATTTATTCAGCTTTCTACAAGTGCTTCAATTATTAAAAAATGTTTTACTTTTTTTTGTGATTTACAGGAATTGATTCCATATCTCGAATCAACAAGGAAATTGACTCTATTTTCCTTGACACATCCATCGCCAAATCAATTGATAATGAGAATTCTCACGTACTTCAAGAAATCGGAAGTTCAGACACTGCCCTTGGACAAGCTCTGACTATCCTGAACGATGTAGATAACTCGGTAAGAACACTGGAATAATAGTGTCAACTCTGTTTAACGTCAGAAATTCTCTCCTTTTACTGCAAATAAGAAACACAAGATATTTTTCTTACATCGTTGAAAGTATTTTGAAAATCATGATTTAATTACACATAGTATTGTATATGGCAATACTGGCAAGATGTTGTTTCTTTTCTGTACTGAATATAATAAAGAATACTTCCATGAATAGAAAAGAATTAATGTTTAAAATATTTTTTACAATTTAAAAAATTTTTAATAGGAGTAAATTTTTAGAATTAAACTCGATAAATCGCTCGATAAATAAATTTCAAAATTTTGGGTATAACAAATAATTTTAATTCTCTCCTATTTCACCTAGAGTCTATAAAAGATGAAGATCTAGTTAAAGAATCATCTACTCTGCTACAAATGCTTTTTACGTGTCTTAACGGTGTTCCACAGCCAAAGTTTAAGAAGACGTTGGGGGTTGCCCCCAACGTTTTTTTCCTAAGTACGGTCCTGACTTCCTGTTACATATGACACAGTGTGAAGATGGCTGCATATGATCATCGCTAGCCCTCACATCAACGTTTATGAAATGTGTCAAAAAGTCCCATTCGTTCTTCCCATCCTAAATTGACATCCAATAATGAAATCGTTCCGCGTTTAATGTGTTAATTTTGTTAGTGCTGTACAATTGTCCGGACGAAGCCTTTTTTTCCAATTTGTGTACTATTTGTGCACAAATAATTAGTGAATTATAAATACGAGAGAGGACCTAGTATATTTTTTTACAACTTTTAAATTATTTTTAATCGTAGTGTTGTTTAATTCTACTGAAGCGAGCATATTTTCAGTTCAACCAATTATCTACAATTCATGCACGAAATATCCATTATTTTTCATTTTAATTCTTTACAGAGAAATAGATGTTTAGAAAAGTCAATTGATTTTTTGGTGTAATGTCTTTTCTCTAATAATCTAAAACGTGAATATGCTCCTGAATGTCAAAATGTGTCAATCACAGATAAAATAATAGATAATTGATCTTATATTTTCGTGAAATGTGTCTGAGTTTTAATTTAATATGACAGCAAAAAACGTCTTGTAATTTTAATCGATTTTACAAATTTACTTTCAATATTTAATGTAATTAATGAATTATTTTACAACCTTAAAGCTATAGAATTATTAGAATTAATTGAATATTTATCTAAATTCTACTCAATTATAATTAAATTCGCGTATGAAAGTTTTTTCGGTTAAGTTACCTTGATAGCTGATATACTTTTTAAATTTTGTGAAATATCTTTAAATAAACACTTTAATTTTTTAATGTTGATTCAAAATCAATAAAAGTACCAAATGAATATTTTGATTTTATTTCTTACAGATTTAATATAACACTGTGAATTAAAAATAATAAAAACTTTTAGTTTTCAATCTCCATCTTTTCAATTCCTCTGTTCTTACCGAGCATGCAAAATTAGAGTTTCTGCACAGCTCTAATAAGAACCATTCGATTTGTATTGAAACAAGAAAGTAGGTTGCATAAATAATATATTTATTAAAAAAAAATTTTGTTGATAATACTACCAAAAAGTTTTGATTCAATCAGTAAAATAGTTATTTGCAAGGTTATTTGTGTAGCACGGGTGCAATAGGGCAAATAACTGGCTGATTCCAGAAAAAATCGAAATTGATTTCCTTAATGATTTCTGAAAATCAGGATTGTTGGTTATGAAAAGTTATTTTTTTTAATAATACTACTATACTAGATGTACGAATTTATGAAACTTTATTTCTTATATGATAAACAAGGAAGATATGTCCAAGAGAGTACCCTGAAAATCATTCCCTCACTATGTCCCAACTGCTGAATTCGAATAGAATCATTAACTTAAAACGTAAAATTCCTTACTAATTGTTTGTTATTTTATTTTTTATTTATATAAGATAGTATTAACTGTATCTATACGAGTTTATAATTTAAAAACAGCGAATGGAAGTATTTTTAAATATACTTCAAAATTTGTCCTTGAAAAACTTATCATTCCCTCACCGCTTTAAAACAGTGTGATTGCAGCAAAGTTTTAATGCCTACCAAGTTCCACCTTAAGTTTTTTGAAAAATGGCAACATTGTTATTAACAACCTATACTGCAGCGAACGTTTGTAGAAAGGATATTTTGTTAAAATTAATTTATCAATGAGATTTTGAAAAAATACATTTCTTCACGTCATTCCCTCATGTTGATTTATAAATAGGTAAAAACATTTTAATTTACTAATCATAGTGTATTTGCACATGTTTCCAGTGTTTATATCGCATTGTTCACAGTGCATAGGGAAGTAAGGTTATGTTTCTGAGGTTATGGTCATTTTGTTTCGATTCGTCAATCCCTCATCATCATTCCCTCACTAAATTTTACCTTTATATTCCATTGAAAAATATCAAACTCAAAACAGTTGGGGACCATTATAATATTTTAATCAAATAAGCCATAAAATACGGCTTGAGAAAAAAAAATTCAATAATGAGTAAAAAAAAAATTGATGAACTCGGTGAAGCCATTTTCGATTTTTTTCTGGAATCAGCCAACTATAAGTATCCAAATCAAATTGTCTCTTTTGTTTAAAATTAACCATTTTTGTTAGTTAATATGCATATCCAAAATGTAAATAGTAATGTAGTAAATAGTTCCGTGGAACTGCGATAATTATGGGCAGATCGACCACATTTCATTGCTGATTGGGAACTGCCATATAGTCTTTAATATGCGAGTGACATTGTAAGGTTAGGTACAATCGACAGTGGCGCACCAATGCATTATAGATAATTCACACATATAGTTGTCAAACTTCTAGATAACCTGTTAACCATAGTGAAATGTCTAATCTGAACCAAGTATTTTTTTTCAGTGTAAATGTATATATACCTAAATATATATATTTATAAAAGTATCTTTTGTAAAAAATAAATGTTATAAGAATAATTATAATTATAGTTTTCTACTTATTTCCAATGACAAAACTTGTCGCTTTTAAGTTTTACCTGTAATACATTTCCTTGATAAGTATTATTCAAAATAAAATTAATTTGTCAACATGAAAGTTGTTTATTCTTTAGTAATTAAAAAAGTATTAGAAATGCGAGAAATCTTATCACGCCTGGCAGACCTAGCATCTAAAGCAGCGTTATGCTAGGGAATTAGTTACAATTTATATAGAAGTGTTCAAACTAAGTTAAAATGTTTTTGAAAACAAGGAAATGCTATTAGAACATAACCTCAACTTCTGAAATTTCTATAATCTATATAATGGATTATCTACTGTTGATTATTTACTGTTAGAATCCATACTAGTTCATAAAAAGTGTTTAAATAATTATGAATGAAGAAAACTAACACTTCGTGATGGCATGTTTTACTTTTTAAGCTATGAATTTTGATAATAATGCATTTACGATACCTAAAAAAATTTTATATTTTACGAAACCTATTTATTTCAGGTTAATTTAATTTCAACGTTCAAAAACGGTTCTTTTCGTTTTTACACGGTATAATTATTTATATTCTTTCAAAAAAACTTTGTTAGTTACTTTTTTTTATTCCTAATATCTTATTATAATATGCTGAATTACAATTTTAAAATCATTTTTTAGAAAATTCAAATTATCTACTGTTTTCCATTATCTTTTGTTGAGTGGTCTCTCCTAATTGACTGATTTTTTACTAATTTTCCGATTTAGAGACTACTAAATATAAATGTTTTTTTCATACCAACATAAATATTTTTAATATAAAATATCGCTTATTTTTTAAAACTAAAATACACTTATAATATATAATAATAGTTATTTAAATTAATGTTCAAATAAATTAGTATTAACCCTAATAGCACCGAACGTTATTTAACTTCCAGGTAACGTTACTTTTTAACGTCCGGGACGTTAAAAAGTAACGTTGCTGAAGGTCGATTTAACGTTAAAATGTCCACGGCCATTTAACGTTCGCCTATAACGTTATAGAACGTTACTTTGGGACCTTCAATGGACATTCGAAAAATCGCAATACGGGTTGCGGAAAAATAGTGCGGAAAATCTGAAATTTTTTTTCAGATCCTATATTCAATGTTGATAATGTCAATGCTTCTTAAGAACAGTGGTCACTAAAACCAACTGCGCAACTCTAGTTGCGATAGGAAACTACTGCGCACAGTATTAACGTTACTTAATTTTTAAACATTTTTGAATGTCCATTGAAGGTCCCAAAGTAACGTTCTATAACGTTCCAGGTGAACGTTAAATGGCCGTGGACATTTTAACGTTAAATCGACCTTCAGTAACGTTACATTTTAACGTCCCGGACGTTAAAAAGTAACGTTACCTGGAAGTTAAATAACGTTCAGTGCTATTAGGGAAGTATACAAATTAACTTTCTTCGTGAAGAATTCTAACTTGATATTTTTCATAATTTGAAACAATATTAACTAACATTCAAATTGTACACTGCAAAAGTTCAGTCTAACGGGCCCGAATAAGTAAAGATCCTTTACGCATTAGAAGGCCTTAAGACTGGCCTTAGGAGAGTCTAAGCGAGTACTTCTGAATAACGCGAGTCCCACGAATAGCGATGAATAACGACGAATAGCGATGTATAACGACGAGTCTGGTGCGAGTCAACGCGAGTTAGACCATTTAAAATTTTTAACGACGAGTCGACTCGAGAGTGCGTAGCCCCTCGAAAAAATTAGTAAAATCGTATTCCAGACATAGCAGAAGGCCTTTAGAGATAAAATCACTTTAGCTCCTATATGTATAAATCTGCAAGGAGCGAAAAAGCTTGCCTTTGCAGCATGAAGTCTATTCCTGCCTTTTGTAGTATACGCCCCTTCACGCTATTGTAGTAAAATATTTTGCTCTTTTCGCATGAGTTTACGCTCTAAAAACGTGGAGCGCTTGCTTCTGTAGTTCGAATTTACTTACTACAAAGGAAGAGAAAAACTTCATGCTTAAAAGGATACATTTTTATCTCCATGTGGCTTACAGAAATCTACTTTCTTAAAAATAATTTTAAGCAAAGTTTCAATTTCTATTATAGAAACTGTCAAAAATTAGTAATTATCAAATTTTGTTTAAACGACATTATAAAATAATCAACTATATAAGAATAATTATTACCTCAATTGAACAACCTATCAGGGAGTTTCTATCGTATGCCTTCAGTAACACTTGGAACAAATTTTGTGGAGCTTTGTCCATGTCATACATTTCTGTTACACCGCCTGTGAAATCCTCCATAGCTTCAACAGCTGTACCACCTTTAAGCGATTCGTAAGAGCCATGTAATTTTGCATATGCTTTTTCAAGAAGTGCACTCCAAAACTCGTTAGGTTCTGGAGATTGAAGAAATAAAAGTTGACCATGATAAGTTGGTAATCTGTCATCAACAACAACGTCTACCCATTTCCCATATTGCCAAAATCTAGTGTAGGCAAAAAATAAGATTGCATGTTTAAGGTAATACGAATATTAATATTTGTTTAACTTTCTTGACTAAAGTAGTATTAATTTTGATAGGTACAAAAGCTACAAGCGTAACTGCATAATTACCAATATCTATACTGAGAAATTTTGCGAGGTACGGTAAGTCAAGGAGAGGTGGATCACTTTTTCTGTTTATTTTTTTTCTACAGCCGAGAATACGTGAAAAAATCAATTTTGAACACGTTTAAATCTTAGTTCCACTTCTTGCGGAAAAACACATACATATGTATGAAAATTAATTTCTAATAACATTTTACACCATAAAAGGCGTTTGAAAAAAAATTAAGGAGAGATGGATCAAAAAGCAAAAAAGAGTGTTACTAGCGTATTTCATACAAATATTGACTGTTAATTACCTATTTTAATTTTAGGGTAAGTACAGGAGAGTTGGAACACTGGAAGAGATGGTGCACTTGCTCTACCTCGAAAAATGATTTATCAAATGGAATTTTAATTACATACGTAAGTGTCTAACAGTACATAAACAAAAGGCCGTGACTAGTCGTACAGATTTTCTGTACGAATAGCCAGACCAAGGTGGAACGGCTATTCGTACAGAAAATTGAAACACTGTCTTTGGGAGCGTAATACCTTTTGTTTTGGTTGTGAAAAATCATAATAAAATGTTGGAAATGCTAAGGGGGGGTTCTTGTGTCACAAACAGTGGTCTTTTAACCAAAAGATATCCGTGTAACATTAATTTTCACAAAAAGAAAGATTTTGACAATTTTCTGTATGAATAGCTGCTCCATTGAGGTTTGGCTATTCGTACAGGTTTTCTGTACGAATAGCCAGATTATATAGAACGAGCTATTCGTACTTATTGAAGCAATTTTCTGATTGGTCGAGAATTGCATTACAAATTTCTGATTGGTCGAGATTTTCTGTACGAATAGACACTCCGTAAACAAAAATATAAAATAGCAATTTCTGCTAGAAAATTTATAAACAAAATTATGTTTCATCGTTTGTAAAACCGAGCGTCGCGAGAACACAAAGTTTTTCGGTTTAACGTTATGTATATTTTTTTTTAATTTGACGAATTTGAATTAACTTTGCGTAAATTTATGAATTTATATTGAAATTAATATTTTATTTTTTTGGTCGATTCATCTTTCTCTGACAATCGGGAGAGACAGAACAATCGTATAAAAAATGAAAACATCTAGTTGCTAACCAATCGATATATTTTTTTAAAAAAGTTGCATTAATTGTTGAAGAATCGCTGCAAAAATTGTTTGAAGGCTCGTATAAAAAATTCATAAAATGAGAAAAATTGAAGATTTAAAAAAAAAATTCTAAAATAATATAAAGAAATTTTCTTTTATACATTATTCGGCTAATATCACATAGTTTTCTGCGACACAGTCAATAAAAAAACACCGTGTTCCATCTAACCAGGACAATTTCATCTCTCCCGGAACTGTTGCTATTTTCTAAATTGTTTTTCTATTTAATAAAACGCCTGTAATCTTGTAAGGTTTACTAACTAAAGCACTAGTTAGTAAACATAAAGAAAATATTTCTATACGATTTTTTCAACTCTTGTGGTAATTCACACACATTATAATCATCCTAGAATTTAAATAAAGGGTATAGCGGAATAAGCATGCACAAACTGACACCGCGAGTATGAAATTAAAATTCAGGTCATTTGTTGACATTATCGTGGCTTAACATTTCCCCAAATTTTATTTTAAAAAATGCTTTTTTGAAGGAGTTATGGGAATGAAAAATCAAAAAACTTTTATTTCTCGAAAACAACTGTACCGGTTTTGATAAAATAAATATATGTTATTCAAGACAAAAAAAAATAATTTTCAGGAAGAAAAATTTTTAATTTTGCCCAAAAAACATTTAAAAAAAATGTTTGAAAATTTTTAGAATTTTTTTTAGGATGATATTTTAGAGTGACCACTCTTATAATTTCAGGAAAAAAGCTCTCAAGTGACTACTTTTACGTGTATTTTTTTCAAAGTTTTTGGTTTGGTGAAACGTACCTTAAAAAAATCAAATTCACTGTTTCTACATCATATGCTGTAAATTAGTATAGTGGGCCCTTATACCTTTTTGTTTATGCACAGTATTTTTCATGTTTTCACGGTCAAGTTACTGTAGTTTTATTAAAATGAATTTGCATTATATATCCATAATGTCCCTTTATAAGATGAACATTTTTTTTTATAAAAAAACATGTGCTGTTAGGCTATACAACATAATATGTACAGTGCAGCTCAATTTACTTCTGCCTACCCTACAGCGATTAAAGGTTTTACAAAAAGTTTTGTATTTTGTACATCATTAAAGTTACGAAGCTCGAAAAGATCTCCTTTGAAAGATCATTTCTTGAGCTTTAACACTGTATAAAACAAAAATTAAAAAAAAAATTAGTTAATGTTTAATTAATTTTATGACATAACAAAATTTTTCATTTTTTATTGTATTTCTTTAAAGTGCTACAGCTTTTTAGGAAATCATTACATTTTAATTACACTTATATTATTTGAAAGCTAATTTTATCACCTTTAAAATGCATTTTTATAAATCTTTTTACGATAATTTTTAACAAAAATCCCTTGTGGCAGAATCTTAGGGAACTGATTGGGTGCTAGCTAGACCGTCTGTAGTCTACTCTGGCTCTAGTCAGACCGTCTCATCGGGGCGCTGATTAAAATAGTGACGCTTTCTCCATGTCACGGTCTAGTCAGCTATGCTATTCATGATCTAGTCAGCCATTCTATTTATAGTCTGATCAACATTTTCAGCTTAATTTTTTCAAATTGTTCCAGCATAAGCTGTAGGATCTAGCTTAGGAACATTCATTGACATAATAAAATTAATAAATGCAATATAATAATAATAATAACAATAATAAGTAATATTAATAATTCTGGGAAAATTCGATTAAAGCAGTATAATAATAACAACGATAATAATAATTTCAACATAAAGTATAAAATAATAATTAATAATAAAATATTTGAGTGTAATTTTAAAATCATAAAATAAATACATACTTTATTTACTCTCCCTTTAACGGGTTCAAGGGCTCTGCTCCCTTTACAGTTTTATTACAATAACCTTATAACTACCTATTTACAATTTTAATCTACTTAAATCTAAATGCCATATTAATCTATTTTAACCAATTATCCGCTAAGTGCCTGGGCTTCCATTTCCCGTTCCTTTTGCCAAATCTGGCTTCCTCCCTTTTATCGACCACTCTCTTACATTTTACTATTCTGTCTTTACCATTCACTCTCCTGTCTCTTCTCTCACTTTCCATCTTATTCCATTCACCCAGACCCAATCTCTCCCCATCCTTACTTCACCTCCTTTCCTTCTCTTTGCCCACGCTTTCTCTTCCAAAAACCACCTTATCCTTCTCTCTCTCTCCATGTTTCGTCTTCATCTATCCTTATCTCACTACCTCTCAACCTTCCTCTTAATTTCATAACTTCATATTTGTCTTCCTCATCTTCCAACTCTACTATCCACAATTTTGCTATCTCCTGTTCTACTCCTTTAATTCCCTTAACCTTCTTAATTTTAACCTTCGCCCCAATTCCTGCTAGCAATTTTTCTACTTCCTCTTTGCCTTCACTATAACCTACTTTCAAACCTCTAATGACGATGTTCCTCTTTCTTCTTTCCTTCTCAAGCAGCTCAACCTGCCTCGATAACTCATTCATTTTCTTTTCCCAATTAACGTCTCCTACTTTCCCATTCTGCTCTCTACTTGCTTTCTTCTCCCCTATCTCTATAACCTCCAATCCACTCTTCTCAATTTTCTCATCTTCCTCACTCCAATTCGATATTTCTTTCTCTAATCCATTCATTCTCTTCCACATATTTTATTTTTCCTTTTTCCAATTTTCCTCTCACTTTTGCAACTTCTTTTTAATCCCGCCTGTCTCCTCTTTTATTACCTCAAACTACCTGTCTCTTTTTTCTTCTATGTCCCTAACGATCTCTATATTGTCCCACACTTCTGTCCAATTTTTATCGAAGTTTTTAACCAACGTCTTGACTAACTCGAGTAAGTCTATGCAGTCCTCACACTTCATAATTTTTTCGCCCTTGCCCCTTACTATTTTACCTATAAAGTTTCGTAACCCCGACCTTTTCCCACCTGTACTGCTTGAGTCAACTTTCGCCATTCTAGACTTCTACCTTACCTACACTTCATTCGCTCTCCTTGTCATTCACACTATCTCTCTCACTCTCTCTCCACTCTTTCCCCTAACCTCAGAAATCACACTTTTCTTTTACCTTCTTTATTACTCACATCCACTCCACATTCCACTTACATTCACTCCACAATAATCACCTTGCTTTGTTCATCACTTTTCACTCACACCACTACCCACCCTTAATTAATTTAGTCCAAATTTTCTAAAAAACAATTTTTCCTTCACAACCGCGTGCACTAATCTACGGTACCGGAAACGGAAGCCAAAATCATAAAATAAATATTAAATTGTTATTAAAAAATGGGTTCCATTTTATCTGTTAATGCTTTTCAATTTATTAAGTTATTATTTTATTAATTGTGGTACTAATTTTTTTAGATGATCATTTCTTTCGTTTATGAATGTTTTTACAATTTTCACACAACATATTTCTTACATCTAAATAATTATACGCTTATAATTAAAAATCGCACCCTATCGAGGAATCGAACCCTCAACGTAACGCACGCAAATCCGACGTCTAACACTAGTTGATACACGCTATTTCTGATGAGGAATCCTAAAATCTTTTACTTATACTTCACAATTTAAGTAAGAAAGATCTAGTGAGACGACATGATAATCGTTGTGGATCGCTATAAGTACCTCACCACCTCGTTTGAAGAGCTTGACAGAATCTAAAAACCTTAAAAGCATTTAAGTCAGAAAGTTCTTGAAAATATAGAGGGTTTGAGCCACGTCTCATTAAAGCAAAACATTATATAAACCAAAATCCGGAAAAACTTCTAAACAAATTTAATTTGAAGTTAACTCCCCTTAAGTTTTGATAACAAATTGATACTTGAATTAATTTTAGGTTGCTCCTGGAGAAGTCGGCTGAGGTAGAATCCGGTGCTTCTGGACAATCGTTGGAACTCCGTGGCGATATTTGATAATCAGATTGTTCTCTCCTTTCGACATTCGATCTGCTAATTCAGTCTTGGCGAGTCGGTAGTCAGATTGCTGTTTCTTGGTGCGGTCTGAGGTTATAAGTACTCACAGTAGTTCCTGAGGTAGTTGGTTGGTTCGCTTCATAGTCATAAAAGTGTTTCTTATAGTCTTTGGTGTCAGAAAGTCCTCAAATGAAACAACAAGCGGTTTGCTTGATGTTGATCTTTACAAAAATAAACCAATACGTTTTAAACGCACAAGTCTGGGAGACATTTCAAGGCGTAATACACTGATAATTCTTAAAACGGAGTTTTTATCGTGTTCATGTGAGTTATTGAAGCCAAATAGAACATGTATTTTGTTTACAAGAATTTAATCTTACTGTGGCGATTTTATTCTCTAGGACGTCAACACGCTGAGATATGTTGGAAATGCTTCATTTGGTTTCACCTATTCTAATACTGTTTGTTGCTACCTTTTCTGAGATCTCTCTTTAAAGATTTATTAAATTTTCTAAAATTAGCAGCAATTGACGAACTAAATTTAGAGAATTCATCAGAGAAAATTGAGCGTATTTGATTGTTGTCATTTTTGTTTTGAAGCTGACACGCTCCCAGTGGGGACGGCGGCGGAGACACAGAGGCTTGGCTTTCGTTCCCACAACATTTCTTGTATCCTGTGTCGGCAATAAGAGTAGTCTTTCTTGCACATCCAGGATGATAAAAAGCAGCGCAACCAGGGCAACGAACGAATTTATTCTTCACTGTTCTCTTGCACAGGGTACATAAGTTAGTTGGGGTATCCTCGTTGTCACTGGAAGTAGACATAGTGGGAATGTTCTAATGACGTCAGAGAGAAGAGACGTGTGCAAAGAGTACACCAATGGAAATAAACTGTAAATTCAAGGTGTACACCAAAGCAGAAAAATGCCCACAGTTACCACTTTAAACACCAAAAAACTGTTAAGAGCACTAAAAAAACCTGGTTCAAACAAAACCAGGATGTAGATCAACTCAGATGCTTTAAACCAGTGGAGTGTAGTGCTTCAAATGTCCATTAGGAACAGAATAAACAGTTCAAAACTCCTCTGGTCGTTATCAACGGTTTAGCGCGAAGCACAAGTTTCGGTAAAAATTACCAGTTTATGAGTTAGCCGACAAGAAAAAATTTTTTGTCTGAGTTATAGAAACTCAAAGTTGTGCACAAAATAAACCCCATGGTGGGGCTATTTTGTGCATCAAAGTTTGCTTATTTATAAAGTTGTAGAAAACATTTTTTTTTACCGTGTTTGCTGTATGAAATATTATTTCTCGATATTCTAGAGTACAATCAAGAAAAAAAAAGCCAGAAATATTTTTTTTTTAGGAATTGTTTAACTAATTTGAAAGTAAAACACTAAAATTTCACAAAAATGTAGATTTACAAAAAAAGTTATTTCTTTAAGAAAATTTTACTTAAAATAAATTCTATTACACTTCTTGAGTTATTTTAAGTGAAAAAGTTTCAAAATAAACTTGAAAAGCATGTAATTATTAATGTCACTTTTTTGAGGTTTTTAAGGCACCATGTGTAAAACTGAAATATTATGCTTATTTCTTGTCTTTTATAACAAACATAAGACAAAAATGTTTAAAAACGAAATTCTTAAGTAATTTTTATTATTAATACCTTTAGAAACACTTTTAAACTTCCGGAGATCTGAACAGAATTTTGAGAACTTTGAAATTTTTCTGCTTGATTTTCACGATTTTAGGACTTTTTTTCTGATTTCTGATAAAGAATTAAGTAAATTCATTTAGTACCCTCTGTAGTCTAGATATCAGAAAATATTTATATTAAGTAGCAAACTTAAGCAACTGAATATAAAGATTTTATTCATTTAGAACCTCGCCTGCACAAAATAGCCCCAAGGCGCACAAAATAGCCCCACTTGCCGGTAAATAAAAATAATCAAGCTTAAAAATTTATTATAAATAAATAAAATATTAATTAAATAATAAATGTTAATAATAATATAATATTTATTTGTTCTAAAAAGTGTCCAATGATACAAATACAAATATTTACTAACGCAAGGTACGAACAATAAACAAATAAATTTACGTTTGTTCTTTATCTAATTAAAGAATCGACAAGCGGAGGACCGCTAGGAGCATCACAGAGTTACAAAACCTAAGGTGTTTCCAATACAATATAAACAAATTAATTGAAGAACGTTCACTCACACTCGCTCAAGACTTTATTCCTCTCTACTTAATCTTTCGACTAGGATATTAGACAATAATTTTACAAATTTCTTAATGACCGAAATGTCTTCAGAGGATATGATTTCCAACCAGACTGACCCCCGATCGGACACGCTAAATGCTTCTGGAAAAGCCTTCTCTTATAGGTGAGCACACGCTGGACAGCTGGTTAACATGTGGTACAGGTTTTCCTCCTCAGACCTACAGCCTTTAAAGTAGCCGGAAGAAAAGAGTCTAAGTTCGTGAAAACTACACCCAAATACGTATAGTTCTTATACACCTCAATTTTATTTGAACCATATATAAAAGAGACAAATTTCCTGGCAGAAGCGTTTCCCGATCGGGTAAAAATAATCACTTTTGTTTTCCCAGTGTTTACAATTAAGTCATTCTCCTCACAATAAGATTTCAGCGCTAATAATTTGTTATTCAATTCTAAGGGCGAGTCTGCCAGGATGACGTGATCGTCCGCATATCCCTGCATTAACATCTTTGTTGAGCTGTCAATGGAAGGACCTCTACATCATTTGTTTATAAAATAGTTTTGCATATCGCTGGTAAAAAGTAAGAATAAAAAGGGACTCAAAACCTCACCCTGAAGGACTCCCCTAGTGATTTTTACATAGTCTGTACTTCCGTTTTGAGTCTTTATACAAGTATAAGCATTTAAATACAATTGAGATAAAATATTTATAATTTTAGTGGTTATGCCTAAGTTGCGCAGCTTTCTCCACAGTAGGTGATGCGAAATGGATGGAAAGGCACCCTTAAAATCTATAAAAGCCGCATACACCACCGAACCCTTTTTACTTAAATGTATCTGAATTATGACCATGAGTGAAAACAAGTTATCTAGGCAGCTTCTACCTTTTCTGAACCCGGATTGATATTCCGGAATCACATCGTGTTCAGAAGCCCATACCACCAGCCGATCACAAATAATCAGGGTAAAAATTTTTGCTAGTCAATTAACCAAAGTGATCATCCTGTAGTTTTCCGGGTCATCTGATGCTCCTTTTTTAAATAGCATAAAAGTGCTGAATTTTCCCTATTCTCTAGGAACCGACTCCGTGCTTAGAAGTGGGAGATTTTTATAAAAACCGTAGCTAATCCCGTCCGTTCCTGGTGCCCCTCCAACCTTACATTTTTGCAGTCATTTAACAATCTCTTCCATTAAACTTGACCGTCATAATATTTCTGCTTTGCTAAACACTTTATCGCTTAATCAAAGTTATGAAAACCTCAAAACTTGGAGAATTGGAATTTTTTCTGAATCACGGTCGAAATCTCGTCCCATTAAAGTATTGCTTCCTGGAAATCTGTGTGTTTCTCAGATACGAAGCAACTTTATAAAGGCGAAGATGACAAATGCGCTTCCTCCGGAGTTTCTGGCTTTATCCATCGTATCAGACACAACCAAATATCAGCAAGCTACTTACAATCGTGCCAGAAAAGAGCTGCAAGAAAGAACTGCCAAAGGGGAGAATGATCTGATGATATCGAATCGATTAGGAGCTTCAACGATCATCAAGAAGCCTCAAGTGACGAATAAAATTAGTTAATTGACTTTTCCTCTTCGACTGTTCGTGTTTCATATAGTGACTATTACAAAAGAAAATGCCCCACTCCCGTGGATTTTATATTAAATGGTTGCGTATTAAGAGAATATGTTTTAATTGTGATTTGACATTTGTTTTAAGTGCTTTAGAAAATCTCATCTAAATACTTAAAAAAAGAAAACAAAAAAATCATTTTTTTTCCTGATTGAAAACTTAAATTACTGTTTTAATCCTTGGTTCAATCTAAGTTGAAATACGCCTCTATTATAAAGATCAACGTGTTTTCCTCATTAAAGCCAGACATGAAATTATTTTATACGCAAAGTAGCCTATTTCTTTGAACTTTCAGCATGTGATTTTATTTCACTAGAATAGACTTAATAATAGCTGTTATTTTGTACGATAAATATGTAGTTACCCTTATATGGTCCTCTTGGACTGCGGGTGTTTTGTGGTAAATAAATAAATAAATAAATCCAAAGAGGTTGGAAGATAGTTGTTAATCAGAAAATCGTACCACGCAGGCAAGTCTATATCTGAAGTTTGAGGGGATCTAGTCCTTACCGAGTTAACAATTTTCCAGAATTGTGAGGATTGATTGCAATTCGATAAGTTTTCCATAATCTTCCTTCTATAAGAAGCTTTTTTTATTGAGAGAGTTTTGTTCAATTTTCGTTTCGCGTTTTGATATTCGCGTTTACTTTCTGGAGAGAAATTGTTGCACCTGGCAAGACCCAAAACCCTTGAAACCCGTTTCTTAAGTTGTTTACATTCATTATCTATCCACGGGCTTTCCTTAAAGGACAAACATTTTTTACAGTATCTTAACATTCCCAAATCATTTGCAACCGCACCAATAGTCAAAGTAAATGTATCATTCAGACCATTCACATCTTGGTCCAGAAGTGAGACTTCCCCCCTCCAAGACATTAACGTGAAGTAAGAATAGGCTTTGTTAGAGTCAAAGTATAATTTCTTAGAAACATTTAATGACTCAGGCGCTTTATGTTGGGGGACGATCTCATGTACAATAATACAGGAAGGTGATCGGAAGTGGTGGCTATCGAGAGGGCCAATAACACAGCCCCACAAAAAAAAAAGTGTCATGTACTTTTGACCGGAATACCTTAGCCCTATGTATTTTGACGCGCTGAACATGAATCCGAAGTCCATTTTGCTCCATCACGTCAGGATTTTTTTCTAACCTCAAAAAACATGTCGGATTTTGAGAGGTAGGCGATTTTTTAAAAAAATTTATGGATTTACTTCACACTTGGTATCTGGGGGTTTTTTGGGTCGCTAATTATGAATCTGAAGTTAGATTTTCAAAATTCAAAATGGCGGATCCAATATGGCGGACGAATTTTGAAAAAAATTTGAAGATTTACTTCAAACTTGGTATCTGGGGGTTTTTTGGGTCGCTGATTACGAATCTGAAGTTAGATTTTCAAAATTCAAAATGGCGGATCCAATATGGCGGACGAATTTTTAAAAAATTTGAAGATTTATCAGGAATAAGATGCAGAAAGGAACAATGTACTTTCTTATTTGGCTTCTGCACCAAACATATCCAATCTGTTACCAAGGAATATTTTATGATAAAATTGTAATAGAAGTCATATTTGAAAATGTGAGAAACTCGCTTCGAAATCACACTCAGCAACTTAAAAACCTTAAGATACCAAATTTCATAAAAATTTCGAAAATGTGACGTCAGATTCGCAATCAGCGACCCAAAAAAACCCCAGATACCAAGTTTGAAGTAAATCTTCAAATTTTTTCAAAATTCGTCCGCCATATTGGATCCGCCATTTTAAATTTTGAAAATCTAACTTCAGATTCGTAATCAGCGACCCAAAAAACCCCCAGATACCAAGTTTGAAGTAAATCCATAAATTTTTTTAAAAAATCGCCTACCTCTCAAAATTCGACATGTTTTTCGAGGTTAGAAAAAAATCCTGACGTGATGGAGCAAAATGGACTTCGGATTCGTGTTCAGCGCGTCAAAATACATAGGGCTAGGGTATTCCGGTCAAAAGTACATGACACTTTTTTTTTTGTGGGGCTGTGTAATTCATCGAGAAGGGGCGTGGCATCGAGTGAGCACCATATGAGGTCGACCACACTGAAACCTTGCGCTCCGGTGAACGTATATCCAGCGGGGAATCACTCAATGATCGACCATTTAGCAATATAAAATTATTGATTTCCATTATGTCAACCAAGAGTCTGCCTTTTCCATTAATAGTTGAATCCAGAGATAAGAGCAAGACCTCCTTTCGCCCTACCATACTTGCTGGTTCTGACAGCCGGTGAAACAATTGCGTTCGATGTAATCGGAAGAGAAATATTTAAACTTACATTTGTAGACCATGTTTCCGAAACACATAACATATCCTGAGGTGGTTCAAAACAGTCTTCAGCGGGTCTTTGCAGAGATAGTTGCTATTTTGTAGATAATTGTTCCAGTCCAGTAGAGTCCTTGTCCTTCATATTATTTTTGGAATAGTTACTGTCCGTCCTTGGGCTCACAAAAAGATCCATTAGCTTGGTTTTAGACAAATCCACGTCTTCCAGTCGAGCAAAATTAGATTTTCTGCTTCTCTTTCCTGAGGGAGTCAATGAAGAGTTCATACGTTTCGGTGCTTTGGTTGTTGTTTCCTTCGAGGGGTTTGAGGTAGAAATCAATTTCTGAGAGAATGACATCGATTCTATGTTTTCCTCGGAAACCCTTACTCCATCGATAAAGATTTTTTCTCCCTTTAGTATGGCGTTAAAGCCCTTGCTCTTTAATTTGTGCACGTGGTCTAAAAGATGACGGCGAAACGCTCTCTCCTCTTTGCTTCTGTCATTAGCGATATTATAACCGGCCCACAGTGGTCGAATTGACCGAAAAAACGGGAAAAACTATTTTTTGATGTTATTTCGTGAAAAATATATTTTAGACGATATTGATAATGATTTTTCAGTGCTGTGAATCGATTAAGGCTATTAATAAATGTAAAAAATACTTATTTAAAATAATTTGTTATTAACAAATTTTTAAAAATTAACATTTTTTAAAACTATTTATAGATAATTTTTTTTCAATAAATAATATAAATTTAAACTTTTAAAAATTGTTTCAAGTGATTGCTAATTTGTTTAAACAAATTATTATTGTTTATTTACAACTATTTATCAAATTTAGTTAGAGAGTTGATACGTTCTTCTCAATTTTACAACTTTTTAAGACAAATGCAACCAGTTACTAACAAAAAACTAAAAATAACAATTGTTTTCATTGTTTAAACAAGTTATTAACCAAGGTTAGAGATTCATTTAATAATTATAATTACAGAATGATTAGTGATAAAAATAAAAATTGTAATGTTTGGCATCTTTTGCGGAAGCTGAATCTTATTCCATCAAAAAAGGGTGAATCTCTTGACACAAATTTTTCTCCACAGGAACTTCTTAAAAATTTCTCTTCGAAACCACTTTTAAACACTCCAACAAACTGTTCTTCTTCTAATTCCTTTGACGATTCTAAATTCTTTTTTTCCGATATTTCTCCTGAGACTCTTATTAAAACAATCGCAGAAATAAAAACTAATGCGTTGGGGACAGATGGTATTTCAATGAAAATGATAAATCTAGCTTTGCCTATTATTTTTCCAATTCTTCTCCATATTTATAATTTTTCACTTCAAACTGGAATATTTCCTGATCCTTGGAAAAAAAGTCTAATACGACCTATCCCTAAAGTATCCAATCTCTGTAATGTATCTGATTTTCGACCTATTTCTATCCTGTGTGCCTTGTCTAAACCCCTGGAAAAAATAATTTGTAAGCAAATTACTGAATACCTTAGTGCAAACAGTCTATGGGATCCGCTTCAGTCTGGATTTCGCTCTAAACATAGCACTTGTACAGCCTCCTTAAAATTTACCAATGATATCAAAACGAGTATGGACAAGAAAGAAATTACAATAGCTGTCTTTTTTAATTTTTCCAAAGCTTTTGATCTAGTTGATCATAACTTACTATTACACAAGTTACAACAATTTAACATATCCCATTCTGTTTGTTCCTGGTTCCAGTCCTATCTTAGTTTCAGGACTCAAAGGGTAAATAATGGTAAGGGAGAATACTCGGGTTGGGGAAGAGTCGAGTGTGGTGTTCCTCAGGGCTCTTCGCTTGCGCCATTGCTATTTAATTTTTATGTGTCGGATCTTGGAAAAGGGCTTCAGTTTTGTAATTATCAGAAATTTGCTGATGACTTTAAAATATACAGAACTGGGCCTGTTGCAAGACTGCAGGAATTGCTTCAACAGACTCAGTCCGACATTAATAATATAGTTCTTTGGTCTGTTAATAATGGGCTTGTACCTCATCCAAGTAAAACTAAGGCCATTGTTTTTGGCCCAACTTACTACCCGTCAATGGAAACTCTCTCGACTCTTCCTTCCCTTAAAATGGGAGGAATATCAATTTGCTATCGGGAGTCAGTTAAAGATTTGGGACTAATACTTGATCGTTCATTGTCATGGAAAGAGCATGTATTGGATATTTCGCGCAAAACTTTTACAGTCCTTCGCCAGTTGAATAGAAAAAAGGACTCCTTACCTATTTCAACTAGGCTACTTTTGGTAAAGTCTCTTATACTGCCCTTCTACGACTACTGCTGTGTAGTTTATGATGATATTTCGAATGAATTGAATAGCAAGCTTGAGAGATCTTTTAATGCCTGCATTCGGTTTATTTATATTTTACCTAAAACTGAGCATATTTCTCAATTTCAAACCAAATCCGGGCTGCTAAATGTAGCAACGAGAAGACAATTTATTATGGGAAATTAAATTTTTTCTATATTTAAGAATATGATTCCTCAATATCTCTATGAACTTTTTGTATTTAGGGATATTAACCAATCAAGTCACGGGCGGCTCAGAGAAAGGAGTTTTCTGCTTAAAATTCCTGCGCATCGCACATGCATACTCCAAAAATCTTTTTCTGTTAGAGGAGCTCGTCTATGGAATAAAATTCCTGACCGTATTAGAAATGTTACAACTCAGGCACAATTTAAATTTCTGTATTTTTCCTTTTTATTTAATCTAAATTCGTCTTGCTTTAAAATAACATATTGGTAGCATTATTTGCGTCTGTTATTGATATCTCAGTATCTTCAGTTTTTAATTTAATTATCTTAAATTATATATTAGTCTTTTTCTTTTCTTTTGTTTTTTGAGAAATCTTTTATTCTCCAATATATACGTACACATTTTTTTTTCTTTGTAATCCATGGATACACTTAGTTTCTTTTTTTTTTAGGTTTAAGAATATTATTTTTTGTTAATTCCTATTACTATATTTTATATGCCGACGGTTATGTTTGTACCTATTTAGTTTCTTGGAGGGCTATATAGCCCTAGAAACTTGTATATATATAAATAAATAAATAAATAATTTCGTCTTTTTATCTATTTAAGCTACAGAGTTACAACTTTTTTTCTATTTTTCAAGCTGAATAATTTAAATTACTGGCAACAAACTAAAAAAATTAGTTAAATCAATAGTTTAAACAAATTATAATTCTTTAATATCAACTTTCCATTAAATTAAGCTTCAGAGTACAAATTTTCTCTTAATTTTGCAAGTTTACAATCTGAATGATACTAATTACTAACAAAAATTTAAAATAACAATTCTACCAATTGTTTCAACAAATTATTGTTTTTTAATTTCATTTTTTTATCTATTTAAACTACGGAGTTGCAACTTTTTCTTAATTTTGTAACTTTTCAGGACGAATGTAACCAGTTACTAACAAGAAGCTAAAAATAACAATTGTATGCTTTGTTTGAACAAATTATTACTGTTTAATTTTGTCTTCTTATTTATTAAAATATAGAGTTGCAACTTCTTCTCATTTTTACAACTTCTCAAGCTGAATAATTCAAATTACTGACAACAAACCACAACTAACAGTTTCACCAACTGTTTAAACAAATTGTAATTCTTTAATATCAACTTTTCATTAAATTAAGCTACAGAGTTAAAATTTTCTCTCAATTTTGCAACTTTTCAATGTAAATGTTACCAATTACTAACCACAAACTTAAAATATCAATTCTACCAATTTCTTAAACAATTTATTGTTTTTAATGAATGATACCAATTACCAATAACAAACTTAAAATATCGATTCTACCAATTTCTTAAACAATTTATTGTTTTTAATTTCATCTTTTTATCTATTTAAACTACAAAGTTGCAACCTTTCATCAATTTTACAGCTTTTCAAGCTGAATGATACCAATTTTTCACAACAAACTAAAAATATCAATTCAAATATTACACGTTTAAACAAATTATAATTGTTTAATTTTAACTTTTAATTTGTGAAGTAAATTATAATGGTTCAATTGCAACTGTTTATCAAATTAAGATACAGAGTTGTAATTTTTTTAATTTGTCAAGTTTTTATTAATAGAAAAGTTACGATTGACTTAAATACGGTGTTTAAAATGTTTAAAGTTATAAGAAAGATTTCTTGCAGGAATTAAATGAGTGGTTTATGGCCTTCTGTAAACATTGACAAACAATGCTTAATCTCTCATAGAATCATTGTTAAACAATGCTTAATCTGTCATAGAATCTTTAATGGAATTTAGAGTTTTTATTGAGCTGAGTTTTTATTGAGCTGAGTTTTTCCCTGTTCGGTGGATATTCCTTCTCTTTCTCTACCGGATGAAGCTCGAATCGTTGGTAGGAGTTCTCCCTCCCCTTTGGGTCCGTCAGCGAGGGCCTGATAAGATGATTGGTCCAGTTCCATTTTGGCTTTTATACAGTCCACATCGGGCGCGTTTTCCTGTGTATTTCTCGCCGGATTGTTACTTGGTTCTCCATTTTGTGTTAATAACGGTTGTGCAAATATGACGTGTTCGAGATTGAAATAACAATAAACTATCCTTTTGGAAACTATAACGGTGTTGTGACATTCTGTGAAAATACCATCCAAATTCCTAACATACGGTATTATTGAGTAAAGACTTTCAACAATTGATTATAATCAAAATGTTAAAATGCTAACTTTTTTTTTATTTGAGATTTATCAGAATGTAATAAAAATAATGATTGTAATACTTGCAAGTATAGGTTTAAGATTAACGAAATGTGTGTCAAACAGAGATGTAATATTAATGACCGTTTTTAATAAATTAATTAAAAGAGACGAGAAAAAAAAATTCATGGATAAATTAACCATTTTTTTATTAACATAACAAAAATGGAAATAGTAATCACTTTTATTTTTTCAGTGTAATAATATCATTCTGATTAAATCTTTGCAAAATTAGGAAATATTGCAACTCCGAAGTTTAATTGAATAAAAAACAATTATAATTTGTTTAAACAATTGGTAAATTGTTATTTTATGTTTGGTGTTAGTAATTGGTAACATTTAGATTGAAAAGTTGCAAAATTGAGAGAAATTTTAAACTCCGAAGCTTAACTTGATTAAAAGTTGATATTAAAGAGTTATAATTTGTTTAAACAATTGGTGAAACAGTTATTTTTAGTTTGTTGTCAGTAATTAGTATTATTTAGCTTAAAAAGTTGCAAAATTGAAAGCAAGTTGCAACTCTGTAACTAAAAAAAATAAAAAGATAAAATTAAACTATAATTATTTGTTTAAACATTTGTTAGTATTGTTATTTTCAGTTTTTTGTTAGTAACTAGTTACATTTGTCTTGAAAAGTTGTAATATTGAGAATAAAAAAATTGATTCTAAATACAAAGTGTTGCAGTAAGGCTACTGTACATTTGTCTCCATGCGCGAGTACGAACATGGGTGCACTGTAGTGTGCAAAACATAAAATGGCGCAAATATGCGCAGCTGAATGTTTTAGATCTGCTACACAACATTTATGGCTACATTAAAAGTATAGACACAAGGCTTCACCTAGCGTCACTTTTTTTTTAGCACTCTTTTTTCTCACGATTTCTTTGTAATTGAAACTCAATATATTTATTATCATAAAAAAAAACAAAGGACAACAAAATATATTAACATTTTTTCATTTTCTGGTTATTTAATGTCTCAATAATAACTTCTGTTCATTACATGCTAATATTTTTTTATTTTTCTAAAAAAAGCATTAGGCAGTCGTAATAAGAGTACAGTTTTGACACTTCTTTAGTAAGTGAATATCATATGACTTAAGCACCTTTATTGTGTACAGTCTACTAAATTTTTGCCAAAATAAAAGAAATTTCTGACTTCGTTGGAGTTTCCTGAGGTGCCCTACGTTAGCATAATTTTATTTTTTACAACTTAAAGAAATCGTTTTTTTCTCGTTTTTTCGATCAATCCGACCACTGTGCGGCCATGGAAATTTCCTTTACTTTGCTAAAAATTAGTTTGACCCATCTAGCAGAGATAATTTTGATTAATATGGGTCTGGATTCATTGATCTTGCCCAAGCGATAGAGATCGTCTACAGCCAGCTCCGGAATCTGAAGACCTACCCCGTTAAATATTTTTAAAATAACGTTTATTAAATTGTTATTTATATTGTCTGATTCCTCAATTTTAAAAAGAATCAAGTTTTTTGAGCGTATTTGCCGATTCATTAATAAGAGAGATCCCTCTACATTGGAGATTCTATTATCATGTTCTGACGTCATCGCATTTAAAGATTCTATTGTTTTTGTAGAAGCTTGAGTTTCTGAACGAAGAGCTACGTGCGACTTCGTAAGAGTGTCTATTGATGATAGAAGTTTATTCCATCTCTCTTCTTCAGGACTTAAATTCATAATTGAAAATTCAGTAAGAATTTAATCCAATAATTAGCATACCACAATTAGAAAAGAAAGTAAACACTCGGCGAAACGTATACCGAACAAGGACAAATCAATAAGTGAGAGGATAAATTATTTAACCAAACACTAATTCCAGTTCTGCAGAATTATCCCAGCAAATACAAAATAAAAAAATGTATCACAATACAATATTAACTTTCCATATTACACTAAATTGATAACAAGCACAAGCGATATCACTTTGTTGAGACAGTAAATCTTTGGTAATATAAAAGCCAAAAGAAAGAACTGGGAAATCAACATCTTTGATTAAGCATTAAAAAGCAAAATTATATCAAATGGCTGTGACGGCTCAGCCATAATAAATTTTAATTAAATATTTAAAATTTTTTAAATTAACAACAGATAATGAACTAATAGTTTTAAAATAAATATTTTTGTGCACTATGAAATATAATAAATTTCAAATAACATTAAACATATTGAAATTTTACTTTATTAATAGTTTTTTAAAATGATGTCAGAATAATTAAAAAGAAAATCAAATAAATTAAGTTATTTAAATTTATTGGAATACATTTTTTAAAAATAATTACAAAATTGTTGTTGAATAAAATTAAAATTAGAAATATAAACATTTCTTTAAGATATTGTAATTTTTAATTTTTATTACATACTTTTAATTTTAAAAATGTTTAATTCTTGCTTAAAATATTCTTTAGCGAAATGAAAATATTTAATATTTATTAGGGAAAACTCAATAACTTTGAATTATTGTGCATACAAATTAACAGTTTTTTACATCTTGGTTTTAAACTTGTATTATTTAAATATTATCATTTAAAAGTTAAATAATAAATGTAATAATAATATTATTGAATATAATTTAAAATTTTTAAGTCTGTTATTATTTATTGCTTATTTATTTATTTTGCTTGTTTGGATATTATTTTAAAAATTGTTAAAAAATAAATTAAAAGCTAAGTAAATTAAATAAAATAAATAGGTACCTAAAATCTTTTTTGTAAACTTAATAATAATAAATATTCTTAATAACAATAATTTTTAAAGTATGTAAAAAAAATAAATAAATTTAAAAGGTAAATAATTTATTATATAATTGGTAAATTATGATATAAAGTTATCCTTGTTTTGATAATGTATGTTTATAAGTTAAATTCTCTTAATTAAAATTATTAGTATTTTATATAGTCGCGGGTAATATTGTGTCGCTGGAGTAGTTCTGGTTCTTCGCGCATGCGCTACTCTTCCAAGCAGAAAAAATCAATAATCAGTTATTCAATAAAATAGATCGAATTTCCGGGCTTCCGCGTCGCGAACAATTGTTTGACATAAAAAAAACACAGTTTGTACATTAAAATGCCTATCGAGGCAAAATTTTTATTTATATTACTTAATTATTATTATTTATTTATTATTACTTATTTATTTATTATCATTTATTTATTTATTTTTTATTATTTATTTATTATTACTTATTTGGTGAAGCAATTTAAACAAAAGGATTAATTATGTGGGCCTTGGATAGTTAATTTATATAGTTTACGACATATGCGAGGAGGTCCTGGATGCTATAGCTGTTAAAAAGTATTTAGTAAACTTAACCAACAAAAGAAACCTGACAGTCTTGACCACGTCTGGACGGTCTTAACAGTAATTTGCGAGACGGACTTGCGAACTTTCAAATGCACCAGTCTTGTTAGTCCCTGGTGAGATCCCTATAAGCCAGTCTAACCCAGACAAACTTGATTACTGCTAGGCAGAAAATAAGTGGACTCCAGACTGCCACAAGATTTTTCCACACGGGTATGCTTATTTGTTTAAGAAATTAGCCATTTTTTCAATTTTTGATACCTCAAGAACGGTTAAGTTAAAAAAGAATTGTTTAAGAACATTAAATGTTCCTTTTTTTATGTAGAATTAGGAAAAAAATATCGAAATTTTTTTTTTTTAACAAATAATTTTTACATGTTTTAAAAAAACAAAGTTTTTTTCAAAAATTGTTATTTTTAATTTTTTATATTTTTACGTTTTAATTTTAGAAACTTGCACTTTGTACTCACTAAACAGACAATCAAATTTTTGTGACAATAGGCGAAGTAATTAAGAACCTTCAGACAGTTTACAAACAACAAACCTTATGATATTATTAAAAGTTATTTAAATGATTTCACACACTGTCAAAACAGGTGTCTTTCTTCAATTAAAACTAATAAAAAAAATTGTCAAAAAAGTTGTTTTTTTTTAAAAAAACATAAAAAAGTTTGTTTGAAAAAAAAATTTTGGTATTTTTTTTCTAATTATACATAAAACAAGGAACAGTTCATGTTCTTAAAAAAAAGGTTAACCTGACCGTTCTTGAGTTATCAAAAACTGAAAAAATGTGTAATTTCTGAAATAAATGACCATATTTTTGTTAAAAATTATCATAAAAAGATTTTTAAAAATGCATTCTAAAGGTGATCGTCGATTTGTTTTTTACATGTAATTGTTAAGAGTTTCTTCAAATCTTCTATGCTTCCCTTGCATATGCTACTTTTTTGTACATAATAATAAAAACATCTTTCTCTAAGCGATGAGTAGATTGGGCACTGTAAGAGGAAATGGATGAAGTCTTCTTGAGCTTCGAGATTGCAATGGGTGCAGTTTTGATTGACGTTAATTATGTATGTAATTCCATTGAAACTTATTTTAATTCGGGAGAAATGTGATAATCTCAATTGACTGATTACTCTAATTTTGCCTAATAGAATATTGGTTTTTAAATACCATTCAGTTATCATTTCCTGGTTACTAATATTTTTATATAAGTTTTTTTTTTTTTTTTTTTTGCGTAGGATGTGAAAACCTGCTTTCAGGTACCCTGTAGCCCGTACTACAGGGTTATGCGGGGGTGGCGATGTTCTGCCGACCCGCTCAAAACACACCCTTATTTGGGGACCTTAGGACAACTCCCGGCTAGCACTTTTCGCGCGTATCGCCATCGGGAGTAGTCTTATATCCCCTCCTCTGTCGCCAAAACGACTTTCTCCCTTATTCTACGGGACCTCCATTCTTTGGCGACCATCGAGGTCTTTGACCCTCATAACGTAATGTATGAAGGTCTCGATGGTTCGCCAATCCTCGGGAGAGCGAGTCATAAGCGAGATCATGTTCTTCGGTGTAACCTTGCGATTAACACAGGTAAACATAACCTGCCTCTCCGCGTCCCAACGCTTACAGCTGAAGAGTGTGTGCTCTGGGTCGTCCACTGGAAACTTGCAGTACACACACTCCGAGTTAACGACTTTTTTAAATCGCTCCAGATAGGAGCCGAAACACCCGTGCCCTGTGAGAGCTTGGGTTAAATAGTAGGAAACCACTCCGTGCTTCCTACTTATCCAGGTGGCGAGTGTAGGTATCAGCCGATACGTCCATCGGCCTGTCTCCTCCCCGCTCCATCGTTCTTGCCATCTGTCGACGAGTCTGCTTCTCGCATCTCGGCGAATTTGGTCCTTGCTGGGTCTATTATCTTCCGTATATGCGGAAGAATTTCTCTTCTTGAAAAGGAGGAAAACTTCCTCCCTTTCTTGTGCCAAAAGATCTGCCGGCGGGACGCTGGCAAGGACCTGAGCAGCACACGTCGGTACTGTCCAATAGGCCGAAATAATACGTTTCGTAATAGTTCTCTGCGCGGACAGCACCCTTCTACAGATGGTCTTGCTTCTGTCATTTCGCAGGGTCGGAGCCCATACAGGTGCTGCGTATAGCAGCTTTGAAAGGGCAACACTCGCCACCAGTCTCCTCTTTGCTTCAGTAGGCCCACCAATGTTCGGCATTAGACGAGCTAAACTTGCCGAACACTGTTCGGCCTTCTGACATGCTACGGTTATATGGTGTTTCAAATTCAAAAATTTGTCGAGTTCGACACCTAAATATTTAATATGTTTCCTCCATTGGACCTCGAATCCGTCTATCTGAACACCAGGGGCCGTATAACCACGTCTGTCTGTGACTAGCAGCGCTTCGGTCTTTTCCAGAGCCATTTGCAGGCCTCTGGCCTCTAGCCAGCGCTTTGCCCGTCTCAGACATTCGTTCACCAATACGCCCAGGGCCTCTACAGTTTCGGCAGTGCATACGATCAACGCGTCGTCCGCGAAGCCGATGATCACCGCGCCTTTAGGTAGACCCATTCGCAAGAAGTCATCATAAGAGACGTTCCATACGAATGGTCCCATCCTCGAGCCTTGAGGGGCACCTCTTAGCATCTCTTCCTTCAGAGTGCAAGTGTCACCCTCGTATATAACCCACCTATCGCTAAGATAATTATCCATTATCCGCAACAGGTAGGGCGGTATTCCTTTGTTTCTCATCGACTCGATGAGATCTTTCCATCGCGCGGTATTAAACGTGTTACGTATGTCAATGGCTACCAACGCGCAGAAGCTCTTTTTCTTCCCTAGTCCCAATTTGGCTTTTCCTTCCTTGGCTAGGTCCACCGCCTTCTGGATGGCGTCTACTGTGGACAGGCCTTTACGGAAACCAAATTGGTTGTCAGACAGACTATTCTCTCCGGTCAAGTGAGATTGCATTCTCTGCAGAACCATGTCCTCTAGAAGCTTACCCATCGTATCTAACAGGCATATAGGCCTGTAGGATGAGACTTTATCTAGAGGTTTGTCTCCTTTCCTTAGGAGGACCAGCCTCTGTCTTTTCCAGTCGCGGAAAAACTCTCCTCTCTTCAGGCAGTTGTTATAGCAGTCTAGGAGAATCTGGGGTGTAGCAACGATCACTTCTTTAAGGACCTCGTTGCTTATCCCATCTAATCCCGGCGCTTTGCCTGACTTTAACCTACTGCCTGCTTTTTGTAATTCTGTAAGAGTGAAGAGTTCTTCCTCACCGACATGACAGTTACTCCAGTCCATCCTAGGCCATGGTTCTGCTGGAGGAAACAAAGCCTTTATGATTTGCCGGACCCAATCGGGATTGTCTAGACCGGGGGTCTTTTGCCTCGATAACAATTTCTTGTTAACGATTTTATAAGCCAGACCCCATGGGTCATTTTCGACGTCACCGATTAGGTTCTTCCAGATCTTTCTTTTTGCAGCGCGTATCTCCTTCCTGAGGATTCTCTTGGCCTCTGTATATGCCTCCTTCAGCAGGGGATCTCCGTTTGAACGGTCATATCTCCTCTTGCTTTGAGGCATGCCTTTCGCAAAGAGGCCAATTCCTTTGACCACCAGTATACATTTCTTCTTCTTGGGGTTGTGCTTCTACAACGCGGCATAGACGCGTCGCATGCGGTGACAATCATATTTTTCACCGTCCGCACCTCCCCTTTAAGGTTATTCGGCCTCTTCACCCATCCCAGATCCTCTATGAGGCGGGATTCTTCCAGGGACCGGCCGAACTTCTCCTTGTCGATTTTCTTAATGTTCCACTTTGATACCTCAAGAACGGTTAAGTTAAAAAAGAATTGTTTAAGAACATTAAATGTTCCTTTTTTTATGTAGAATTAGGAAAAAAATATCGAAATTTTTTTTTTAACAAATAATTTTTACATTTTTTAAAAAAACAAAGTTTTTTTCAAAAATTGTTATTTTTAATTTTTTATATTTTTACGTTTTAATTTTAGAAACTTGCACTTTGTACTCACTAAACAGACAATCAAATTTTTGTGACAATAGGCGAAGTAATTAAGAACCTTCAGACAGTTTACAAACAACAAACCTTATGATATTATTAAAAGTTATTTAAATGATTTCACACACTGTCAAAACAGGTGTCTTTCTTCAATTAAAACTAATAAAAAAAATTGTTAAAAAAGTTGTTTTTTTTAAAAAAACATAAAAAAGTTTGTTTGAAAAAAAAATTTTGGTATTTTTTTTCTAATTATACATAAAACAAGGAACAGTTCATGTTCTTAAAAAAAAGGTTAACCTGACCGTTCTTGAGTTATCAAAAACTGAAAAAAATGTGTAATTTCTGAAATAAATGACCATATTTTTGTTAAAAATTATCATAAAAAGATTTTTAAAAATGCATTCTAAAGGTGATCGTCGATTTGTTTTTTACATGTAATTGTTAAGAGTTTCTTCAAATCTTCTATGCTTCCCTTGCATATGCTACTTTTTTGTACATAATAATTAAAACATCTTTCTCTAAGCGATGAGTAGATTGGGCACTGTAAGAGGAAATGGTTGAAGTCTTCTTGAGCTTCGAGATTGCAAATGGTGCAGTTTTGATTGGCGTTAATTATGTATGTAATTCCATTGAAACTTATTTTAATTCGGGAGAAATGTGATAATCTTAATTGACTGATTACTCTAATTTTGCCTAATGGAATATTGGTTTTTAAATACCATTCAGTTCTTATTTCCTGGTTACTAATATTTTTATATAAGGTATTATATTCGGAGTTGTTAACTTTTTCTATTATGTAATCTTTTATTTTTATTTCCCATTTACTTATTATTGTGCTGCACCCTTTGTTTAATTTCGTTCTGCTGATCTACTTCCATCAATCTATTATAATATATTTTCGGAAGTCTATTGTTCGGTATTTTTAAGATTTTTGACCGCGAATTTAACGCACGTTTAACAATTGTTAGCTTCATCGGTAGTACTTCCGTTTCGCTCCATATATAATAATTTGGCGTATTTCTGTACCAATGGTAATGTATTTTAAAGTAATTTGTTTGGACTCTCTCGATTTGATCCATATATCTTAAGGTCCATATTTCTGAAATAGATGCCAAACCCTTAGATACGAAGAGGTCAGAAGCCATGCAGAATTTGCCTGAACAGGAAATTGGTACGCCGAGGTAGTTATATTCAGAACATCATGCCATGATCTAGCAAAAATTAGCAGATCGCCCGTAAATTAAAGCAGTATGATATCTATTGCATTTGATATTGAAATACCATCCATGCCATTTTCCATAAAATATCGATCATGTCATGCAAAAACAAGATGAACAACAGAGGGCTTAGACTATCACCTTGCATTACACCCTCAGTAACATCTATCAAAGTCGAGTCCAAATAGTATAAGTGTAATTAAAATATAATAATTTCATAAAAAAAAACTGTATCACTTTAAAGAAAAACAATAAAAAATAAAAATTTTGTTTTGACATAAAATTAATTAAACATTAACAAAAATTTTTTTTTGAATTTTTGTTTTATACAATGGTAAAGCTCAAGAAATGAGCTTACAAAGGAGATCTTTCGAGCTTCATAACTTTCACGATTAACAAAATACAAAACTTTTTGTAAAGCCTTTAATCGCTGTAGGGTGGGAAGAAGTTAACCGTGAAAACATGAAAAATACTGCGCATAAACAAAAAGGTACATGGTCCCACTATATTAATTTACAGCATATGATGTTAGGCCAATGAATTTGATTTTTTTAAGGTACGTTTCACCAAACCAAAAAATTTTGAAAAAATACACGTAAAAGTAGACACTTAAGAGCTGTTTTCCTAAAAATATAAACGTGGTCACTCTAAAATATCATGCTAAAAAAAATTCTCAAAATTTTCAAACATTTTTTTTTAAATGTTTTTTTGGGCAAAATTAATTTTTTTTTGAAAATCAGTTTTTTAGTCTTGAATAACATATATTTATTTCATCAAAATCGGTTTAGTCGTTTTTAAGAAAAAAAAGTTTTTTGATTTTTCATTCCCCCTCCATAACTCCTTCAAAAATGCTGTTTTTTGAATAAAATTTGGGGAAAGGTTAAGCCATGACAGTGTCAACAAATGACCTGAATTTCAATTTCATACTCGCGGGGGCAGTTTTTGCATGCTTATTCCGCTATGCTCTTTGACCATCTACGAGATTTTGCGAACAAGCATTTGACTTTGTGAATTTGTAAATAGTGTCCAATAGCAGTGTCAACATTGTTTTTTTTTTAAGCTAGTAGGGTAATTCCAGGAGAGTTGGAACACCAGGAGTGATGGTATCTCGGAAAATTAATTCTCAAATAAAATTTTAATTACATACGTAAGAGTCAAACAGTCGATAAACGAAATATAAAATGGTAATTTCTTGCTAAAAAAATTATAAATAAAATTATGCTTCGTTGTTTGTAAAATCGAGGTTCATGAGAATATCAAAATATAAAAGATTAAAGATTGTAAAGATTCGAAGATTTTTGCAAAAACATGTTTTAAAATGACATAATGATTTTATTTATTATTTGTCTTCTACTACTAAATTTTTTGTCATAAGGACATTAACAAAAAATAGAAACACCATGTTCCATCTCACCCGGCCAATTTTAACTCTCCCGGAATCGTTGCTTTTATACAAATTTCTTTATAAAATAAGAAGAAATTGAAAAAATTAAAAAAATTTTTACGTTCCAATGTACGAAGGTGATTGTTAATGTATTTTATAGATCCAACTTCACGCTCTGATATTTCATACAAATACATCTTAAATATTTCAACCTAAAAGTGCTTGCCCAGCTCAGTTATTTCTTGATTTAGTTTCTGGGATGTCTCCTGATGATTTTAAGCAAAAAATGAAAAAAATCGGTTGGGCCGTTTTTGAAAAAACTGATTTTTTGAATTTTTTAAAGAGGTTAATTAACATATTTTTACCAAAATGAGTGCAAATAATAGCTATATTGACTTGAGTCATTTAAAATGGTATCAGAAGATACCATTTGCTATTGGTCCTAGGTGCTGAGTATCTTTGAGTAACTTTACACCAGAAAAGTTAATGAAAAACCGTGAAAAATCGGTAAAAAATGAGTTTTTGCAATATTACTCTCTCCCAGTAGATACAAACCTTAAATGACCTATAGAAGAATTAAAGAGTATAAAATTTTGAAGAAAACAAAAAAAAATAGAGTGATTTATCTTTAAAACTTTCGGATTTATGAGCTTCTAAAGTCAGATTTTAGCAAAAAATTTCGTGAAAAAAACATTTTATTTTAGTTTTTGTAAAATAAAAAGTTTTCTGTGCATCTAACGTTTATATATCTCTGAATATAAATTAAAGTAGATTAAATTTTGAGTAAATCTGTCGTTAGGCCAATATTCTATCTCTAATAGTATCGGAGTTATGATTTTCTTAAAATAACCCTTTTTTATGGACTTTTTTTGAAATTTCTTTGTTTTGCAACCTGGACCAAATACAAGGTTGATAAAAATCATCCAGAGTATGCAACAAAACGTGCCATGTGTGAATACAACAGCCTCCATTCATTTTAAAAGTATTTGTTTGTATAATGTTTATGAAAAATTGTTTGTTCCTAAATATTTAATTGGGCTTTTATTTCTTTAAAATATAAGATAAAACTATTCGATAAGAGCATTTTTAAAATTACACCATACAAAACAAAGAAATTTCAAAAAAATTAATTTTCAAAAAAAGTCCATAAAAAAGGGTCATTTTAAGAAAATCATAACTCCAATACTATTAGAGATAGAATATTGGCCTAACGACAGATTTACTCAAAATTTAATCTACTTTAATTTATATTGAGAGATATAAATACGTTAGATCCACAGAAAACTTTTTATTTTACAAAAATTAAAATAAAATTTTTCTTTCACGAAATTTGTTGCTGAAATCTGACTTTAGAAGCTCATAAATCCGAAAGTTTTAAAGATAAATCACTCTATTTTTTTTATTTTCTTCAAAATTTTATACTCTTTAATTCTTCTATAGGTCATTAAAGGTTTGTATTTACTGGAAGAGAGTAATATTGCAAAAACTCATTTTTTTACCGATTTTTCACGGTTTTTCATTAACTTTTCTGGTGTAAAGTTACTCAAAGATACTCAGCACCTAGGACCTATCTTCTGATACCATTTTAAATGACTCAAGTCAATATAGCTATTATTTGCACTCATTTTGGTAAAAATATGTTAATTAACCTCTTTAAAAAATTCAAAAAATCAGTTTTTTCATAAACGGCCCAACCGATTTTTTTTCATTTTTTGCTTAAAATCATCAGGAGACATCCCAGAAACTAAATCAAGAAAGAACTGAGCTGGGCAAGCACTTTTGGGTTGAAGTCAATTAAAACCCGCTGTGAAATTTTTTCGGGAAACACTATTTCTTGTGTAATTTTTTATGCTCTTTCCCAATTTTTTATTAAAAACCATTTTTAAAAATCATTTCTAGTAGTTTATTTTTCTGATTTTTCACAATAAAAACAGGCATATCAAAGGAAATTTTTTTTTACAGATCTCCTTTTTATAAATTGAACTACCAAAAAATTTCATTTTGCTATGTTTATTGCTCCAAACATTACTTATTCGTCAAATGAAAGAGCAATGCTTACTATAGGGTTTTTTGAGGTCGCTGAAATCGAAAACGTTGTTTGATTTTCAAAATTAAAAATTGTCGGATCCAATATGTCGGGCAAATTTTTAAAAATTGATCGGATTTGCTTGAAACTCGTTATTTGAGAGTTCAAAATGGCGGATCCAATATGGCGGACAAATTTTTGAAAAGTGATCTGATTCGCTTGAAACTCGTTACTCGTTTTTGAGGTCTCTGAATTCGAATATGTAATTACATTTTAAAAATTCAAAATGGTGAATTTAATATGGCAAACAAATTTTTTTTTAAAGTGATCGGATTTGCTTTAACCTCGTTACTCGGGGGTTTTTGAATTTGTATACAGTAGAACCCGTTTATAATGACTTCGATTATAACGACCGACTGCTTATAACGACCTGCTCCAACCTCTTAGTTTGGTTTACATTGAAATTACTATGGAGACGCGTCTGCTTATAACGACTTCATTTATGACGACCATCCGTATATGTATAGCAGACGTGTTCAGTGTGTCTCTAAAACCTGGCAAACCTGACACTGTCACACAGTGGGACAAACCGCTCATTTTTCGTTCAAAAAAGTCTAGAGCCCACAAATATTGACCGAATTTCAATTTTTTTTTTTAAATGAAAGGTTATAAAATTCTTAAGAAGACTGTGGTCTTACTTTTTTTTTAAGAACAATTGTTGTTATTGATTATTTTTATCAACAAAGTGAAAAATAATGTTATTAAATTTTTTTTTTTTTTCGTATAAATGATTGATGAGTGTTCTGAAATGCTTTGAATCATTAAAAAGTCTCTTCCACATTAAAAATTATTAGTTTTTACATGTTTTTAATAATTATAAAAAGATTGTTATAAACAATTTTACAAAATTTCCAGAGTGTATAGATTCTTTGCTTCTTTTTGGTTGAAACTCGCTACTCGGGGGTTTTTGGGGTCGCTGATTTCGAATTTGAAGTCCGTTTTCAAAAATTCAAAATGGCGGATCCAATATGGCGGATGAAAAAATTTCAAATCAATGGGATTATCATGAAACTCGTTACTCGGGGGTTTTTGGGGTCGCTGATTTCGAATTTGAAGTCCGTTTTCAAAATTCAAAATGGCGAATCCAATATGGCGGATGAAAAAATTTCAAATCAGTGGGATTGTCAGGAAACTCGTTACTCGGGGGTTTTTGGGGGTCGCTGATTTCGAATTTGAAGTCCATTTTCAAAAATTCAAAATGGCGGATCCAATATGGCGGATGAAAAAATTTCAAATCAGTGGGATTGTCAGGAAACTCGTTACTCGGGGGTTTTTTGGGTCGCTGATTTCGAATTTGAAGTCCGTTATCAAAAATTCAAAATGGCGGATCCAATAACAAATTAACAATGATTGATGTAAAAGTATGTCAAGCTCTGAATTTGGATTATCAACTTTACACGCTAGATTGCATTTCATGGAAAATATTCTAGAAATAGCCTATCGTTTAAATTTTAAAAAATGGCGAGTAAATACTGATTCTTTAAAAGAATTATGGAAACTGCCAAAAAAGGAATATGTGAAGAATTCAAAAAGAGAACTGGTTTAGTTATTGATCAAGTGAAACATGGTTCAGGTACGTCTAACGATGGTAACACTGCAAGACGATTTTTTGCTGATCCGCACCTAACTTCAGAGATTACATAAGTGAATCTTGAATTAATTGAAAGATATGCTAATATTTTGCATAAACTTACGAGCTCAGAACCATGTGATATGAATGAATTTGAAATATATACATTTGATACCGCAAAACTTTATGTTACCTTGTATCCATGGTACTATATGCCTGTAACTGTGCATAAAATATTATTACATGAAGCAGATGTCATCAAATTCTTCCTTTTACCAATTGGACAATATTCGGAAGAAGCATCTGAAGCACGTAACAAAGATTACAGAAACTTTCGCGAATTTAATACAAGGAAATGTTCACGAATTGATACAAATTCAGATTTAGCACATAAGCTTCTTGTCAATTCAGATCCCTATATTGCTTACCTTAGACAAAAGGCTACCGAAATCAGACAAGCAGATTGAAAAACACTCTATATAGAATTTTAATTGTCTTTTAATTTTTTTATCCGATATATTAGATCAGCTATTTTGGATTTTGGGAAACGGACTTCAAAATTCAAAAACAGCAACCCCAAAAACTCTTGAGTAATGAGTTTCATGACAATCCAATTGATTTAAATTTTTTGCATCTGCCATATTGGATTCGCCATTTTGAATTTTTGAAAACAGACTGAAATTCGAAAAAAGCGACCCCAAAAACCCCCGAGTAACGAGTTCCCTGACAATCCCACTGATTTAAAATTTTTTCATCCGCCATTTTGAATTTTTGAAAACGGACTTCAAATTCGAAATCAGCGACCCCAAAAACCCTCGAGTAACGAGTTTCATGACAATCCCATTGATTTAAAATTTTTTCATCCGCCATTTTGAATTTTGAAAACGGACTTCAAATTCGAAATCAGCGACCCCAAAAACCCCCGAGTAACAACAATTGTTCTTAAAAAAAAAGTAAGACCACAGTCTCCTTAAGAATTTTATAACCTTTCATTTAAAAAAAAAAATTGAAATTCGGTCAATATTTGTGGGCTCTAGACTTTTTTGAACAAAAAATGAGCGTTTTGTCCCACTGTGTGTCAGGGGCCAGGAGTAGGTCAACTGCCCTGCAATAAATCTAGAAGGGTTCGGGTCCTAAACTCCTTTACCTCCAACTGAGTTGTAAACCAAAAAAAGTAGCTCTTTCCAGAAATGTTAATTTCTTTCATGTTAATTAATATATAAATAAAAGATATAATAACACTAATTTTACATATAAAATAAAATATAAATATTCACTAAATACTATAGAAATAAACTCAAGGAAAACACTAAAAAAAATTTGGTGTCAAGACTTTTCCCTCTCGTGTGCACTTGCCGAGACTGAACAGGCCTGGTATATAGCTACGTATATTTTTTAGATTTATTTGGTCCGAGGTTCGGTTATAACGACTAATTCTACATTTGTATACCAACAATAGCTACGTTTGAAACCATCCCTTCTTTTGTCTTGTCTTTCTTAATATTGTATTCATTCCATTTAAGAAAACAATATAACGTTGATAGTTTTTTAAGAAGCTTTACTATTAACACGCGCAAACGTGATATCGCCTAAGCGTAGAAAATGTTTTTCAATTAAAGAAAAAAAGTGCAATAATTCATCGTTTAGAAGCAGGAGATTCAAATGCATCTCTTGCGAAAGAGTTTGGTGTGTCTCGTTCTACAAAATCAACGATATTCAAGAATAAACGCAAAATTGAATGTTTATTCAATAAGAATAAGAATAAGAACGCATAAGAACGTGTTCTCGAAAAAGCTTTATTAAGTACAGAGAAGTTAAAATTTGATTTCAGGAAGGTGAATAAAACAAAAAAAAAACATTTTTTTATGTCATTTGCTTATTTATTATTATCAAAGCGATGTTTTAATGACTAATGTTTGTCATCTTCATTAGGGGTAATCGTCAAGTTTAGTCAGTCTTGACAAGATGCTTGTTACCATCTGACAAACGACTCTATATTATCAATTTTGGAAGGAAATTCACTTCTTGTTTTAATATTATTAAGTACATTTGTTCATTTTAATTACGTTAATGAGAATATTAAAAGTACTCTGTCTTGCCTTCATAATGTCTTGCCTTCATACGCAATTCTTACTATAGGACAAAATTTAAAGAAAAAAAATCTAAATTTACCGATTTGCTAAGTTCATAGCTCCATATATTTGATAGTCTCTTCAGTAAAGCATAATAAATTAATTGATTTTACGTTTACATTCACTCTATATAATAATGATCAAATAAATTTACGTTATATATATATGGCTATTCTATTTCAAACCGTTCCACCTACAAAAGACGATCGGAAAAAAGGTACTTTTTAAAATAAAATTTATTTGATGAAAATTAAATTATTTATAATATGTTATACACTATTTTAAAAGAGAAATTAATGCTCTTTCAATTGATCTTTACATTTTTAAAATTTTTTTTCTTTAATTTCATAGAGAAATTCGTATTTAAATCTAAAACTCTTAATAACTTAAAACGCCCCTCCTCAGATCTTCTTGAAACTTATGTAAAAATAAAGCTTAGATATTGTAGTTTCTTAATTACTTTGGATTTATAATGGATATTTCAGAGGATTCTTGGATAAAAATGATATAAAATATGTGTTTTGAAAAATCAAACATGAATTGAAGTTAAATCCTAACTCACCATCCAACCAACGTCAGAGTAAATAAGGATTGAACTTTACTTCATGTCAGATTTTTCAAAACTCATATTTTATTTAATTTTTATCCAAGAATCCTCTGAAATGTCCATAATGAAACCAAAGTAATTAGAAACTACAATATCTAAGCTTTATTTTCACATAAGTTTCAAGAAAATCTGAGGAGGGGCGTTTTGAGTTATTAAGAGTTTTAGATTTTAAATACAAATTTCTCTATGAAATTAAATAAAATTTTCAAAAATGTAAAGACCAATTGAAAGAGCATTAAATTTTTTTTTAAATAGTGTATAATATATTATAAATAATTTAATTTTCATCAAATAAATTTTATTTAAAAATATACCTTTTTGCGGTCGTCTTTTGTAGGTGGAACGGTTTGAAATAGAATGTCCCATATATGATATAGGTATGTATGTATTTTTCTTCTTGACGGTTATAACGCCGTTCGATTATAACGACGAAAATCATAGGTCCCTTGAATGTCGTTATTACTTGACTCTACTATACATATGTTATTAAATTTTTTAAATTTTAAATGGAGGCAAAATGTTTAAAATTAACAAATTAGGCTATGCAGTGGGAAATTGACAAGGCTGACGATTGGCTAAATATTGGTCCAATATTGGCAACAATATTGGACCAATATTGAACTAATATTGCAGATATCAGTTTCTCTCGAAAAATAAAATTGGATCACGACATATATTAATGTTTTAGGGGTAGCTGATTATGAATCTAAAGTCCTATTTTCAAAATTAAAAATGGCGGACTCAATATGGCGGACGATTTTCAAAAATTGATGGAAATGGAATCTGAAGTCTGATTTTAAACGAATTCAACACATTTTAAACAGTTAATCCGCCATTTTTAATTTTGAAAATCAGACTTTATGTTCGTAATGAGCAACCCCAGAAGACCCTGCACTAAAAAAATTACTCCTATCAAAACAACTATATTTTATAGGTTACATTGATTTTGGTTGGAATAACCACATTTTTGCTATGTTTATGTAGTTAAGTTAACCAGTTAAAAAAGGAAAAGTTATTCTGGTCAGATTTACCTTGCAGTTGGTTACAATAACCATCAGTTTTTGGTAAATTTAACTGTATTTATATGGTTAACTAAATACGGTTATACTAACATTATCCTCACGGTTGTGCCGCGGGTTCGAATCCCAGGTTCGGTGTTTATTTTAATTTATAAATTATTTGGTTGAGTAGCGTGATGCGACAATAAAAATAACATGTGATTAAGACAATTTAAAAATTTGAGGTAAAAAAACAAATTAGGATTAAATTTTTTTATTTCATCTTTTACCCTCTTTCACTTGTCACGGTAACAATTGCATTCATGGTAAATGGCACCACAAAATATAGTTAGACCTACCATTTTTTTTAGTAAATGTAACCTAAATTTTTTTAGTTAGTTTAACCATTGTATCTTGGTAATCCTTCACATGGTGAAATTCTGGTAAGCATTACCATTTTTTTTCAGTGTGAGGTGCAAGTTTCAAACGAATTCAATACATTTAAAACAGTTCGTTCACCATATTGGATCTACCATTTTGAATTTTTGAAATCGAATTTCATATTTGTAATGAGGGACTCCAAAAACCTTTTGATATAAAGTTTCATAGAAATTGATTAATTGTAAAATTTTTATGAGAGTTCAAAAAAACAGTCTTTTGCACGCGAACTGCCAACGCATCAGCCTGGTGCTCGCAGCCTGGAGTCTTCTTTAATTGGCTTACAAATGAAGCTTTAATCCCTCCCAAACAACCGATCGTTGACGTTGGTGTGCCGAGAACTTATATGTTTTCTGAGGGATGTTCTTCTTCTCGTAGAAAAGCCTCATGTCCCCTTTTCTTCAGAAAGGATACCTGATCTCTTAGATACTGAAGCGTCATTTCTGCGTATTGGGGGTACATATACACCCATCGCGTATGCAGCCTCAGCATATATCCTTTTCTGTCTAGAGAACTGTTTTACCAACTCAACAAGATGTCCTTCTGAAGTTGGCCGTCCATTTGAAACGCTCTCGAATTTGTCCCGGGTCATTGCCTGTTCGTCGCCTGGGTTCTGTCCTATTGCCTCTCCCAACTGAACCCAGATCTCCATCCGAGAGAGACCTATTGTGGGTGGCACTGCGCGTTACAGTCGTCGTAACCGCATCTTCTCTGTGTAGGTGGTTAACCCAGCACAGAGTGGACAATTGTTTTGGGTGCCCACCCCTATTTGACATTGGTCCACCTAGGGTATTTGAATTGCCCGGTTCCCTCCATATCTGAGAGGATATCCCCTATCCGCCACCTGAGGTGGCGCTCGATTGGGATGTCAGAAACCCCACCTTAGATGCCGCTCAAACACTTGGCTAAGTAGACCAAGTATTTCCCTGGTGTTCGGAAGAGGACATCTAACCTGACCCAGCCGGTCGGGCAATTCCGTGATATACTCTTTGCATTATATTATACCATGTATAAATTGGTGAATTATTTACTTTCAATTATTATTATTCCTAATTAGAGTGACTGAATATCTTCTTTCGTAAAAAGGACAAGTAAGAGAAGAGAGAGAGAGAGAGAGAGAGAGAGAGAGAGAGAGAAAAAGAGACTGATATTGAGGATTGATTTTGTCAATTTAATGTTTTCTCACCGTCATGCCTATGAAACTGACAGGAACCGACACCCGAAAACTTTGTTCAGCATTATCACAAGATAAATAATTTCATTTTACATATGCGAACCCTAGTGCCACAATTGCAGAATTGTTGTTTTTAATTGTCCATATTGATTATTTTATTTTTCTCACTGCATATAAATTAAAGAAGTGAAGAATTGAAAACAAAATATTGACATGTCAAAGAAATATTAGGACGGCTAGCTTTTAAATTTTGAAAACTGTTTTGATTTTCAAACAAACAAAAAAATGAATTTTGGTTTAAACAAATTGAAAATTTTAATTTGTTGTTCCCATGCAGAACCAAGAATATTGCTGAGCTAGTTCCTATTCTCACGATAACGGGAGGACGGACTTTGAAAAAGTCGGCATTTTGACACGACCAATTAGAGAAGGCTACCTATAACCTAAACCAACCGTCTGCTTCTAATTTCCCACCTAATTAATTTAGGGAAGATGTTAAAAGCAAAATCTTTCAAATTCTGAACACTTCACTCAGCAGTCAAATCTCCGCCGCGAGTTACTGAGGGACGTCGGTCCGCGATAACGATTCAACTTTTGTCCGCCACAGGCGACGAATTTTAGGCTGGCGACAAAAATTCAAAAGTCGGTCCTAATTTTATAATAAAATTAGTTTTCTGGGTTTCCTTTGGTTCGAATCTTTTTGTGATTTAATTTCCTCTGTCTTATTGTGTGTTCCGTTTTATTGATTATTCTTGTCAACAAATAATTGAATTATTTTTAAAACAATATTAAAACGCCCACAAAGTTTTTCTGTAGAATTTCCTAAACTTTAAAACTATATGTCGCAAAAATTGAAAAAGTTTGTATTTCATAAAAAAATTTAATTTTTTTTTATTTCTAACCCTTTATGCTCTATTTGATTTTTTTCAAAATTACCTCAAAATATTCCTTATTTTATCACCTTTTTACCTCCTCAAAGGGAATTTTGTGAGAGCAATATTTGAGTTACAAATTAAAAACCACCTCAGCGCAACGCTCTCAATCCGAGCAAATGCTTTGCTTTGAAATATGTTAGTAGAAGAAAAAGAAAAGTACAAAGAACAAAAAACAATCAAGATTACAGTGAATTCAAACTTCGCACGAGCTGGGAAGTCATTTTAAATTTCCACCTATAACGTCACAAGGACCTTTTCCATGTGCGGTTTCATGGAAGTGCCATTCAGCATCTACTCCAAAATCTTTTTTATGATTCAATAAATTTGCCAAATTCAATCGATTTTCATACTGTTGTGCTGCTTTATCAGTAAAATATATTATTTTATTTATCGATAAATTCTGTTGCTCCAAATGTGTCATAAGAATTTTTTGAAGTGCATGCACTGCTACGGTATTATGTGTGAGTTCATCAAAAAGGACCACCATACTATGATGTTCAATTTTCTTATTTCTGACATAATAGTACCCAGCTGTGTGAATGGAAACTTGATCGTTGTTCCAATGATACGACTGAGCATCACTTTGAGCAACAAATGTCTAATTCTCTGCAAAATCATATAATAAGACATACAGTCACCTAGTGGAGTTTTAAATACTCGAATTCTATACACCAGAGCACTTGCTCGGATTGAGAGCCTTGCGCTGAGGAGGTTTCTAATTTGCAACTCATACAAATATTGCTCTCCCAAAATTCACTTTGAGGGGGTAAAAAGATGATAAAATAAGGAATATTTTGAACCCCGCATTACACGGATCTAAAATCGTGTTTTTTCTTTTAGGTTTTACATGTACTAAAAGATATATAATTGTCAAAAAAATCAGCACTTTTTTTTAAGTGGCTTTTTTTTCTAGAGAATGACTCATATATATTATTTCTACAACACATACCCGTTTCGAAAATAAATTAAAAATCATACAATCATTTTAAATAATTTCTAAAAATGTTAAAGTGTAAGTAGACCTATTTAAGAAACGTATTTCACATAAACATAAAATACTTTATTTGGCGAACCATCATTTCACAAATTGTATTCCAGTCAGAAAATTTTTTACTTGGCATAACTTTTTACATCGAAGATGTTTTTGATGAGATTAATATTTTTTGCCAATAATAACCTATTTTGGTTTACTTTTATTCAAATTTTGGGTCCTGTAAAAATAGTAAACTTAACAAGTTTCATGTATAAATAACACAGCCCCACAAAAAAAAAAAAGTGTCATGTACTTTTGACCGGAATACCCTAGCCCTATGTATTTTGACGCGCTGAACACGAATCCGAAGTCCATTTTGCTCCATCACGTCAGGATTTTGAGAGGTAGGCGATTTTTTAAAAAAATTTATGGATTTACTTCAAACTTGGTATCTAGGGGTTTTTTGGGTCGCTAATTGCGAATCTGAAGTTAGATTTTCAAAATTCAAAATGGCGGATCCAATATGGCGAACGAATTTTGAAAAAATTTGAAGATTTACTTCAAACTTGGTATCTGGGGGTTTTTTGGGTCGCTGATTGCGAATCTGACGTCATATTTTCGAAATTTTTATGAAATTTGGTATCTTCAGGTTTTTAAGTTGCTGAGTGTGATTTCGAAGCGAGTTTCTCACATTTTCAAATATGACTTCTATTACAATTTTATCATAAAATATTCCTTGGTAACAGATTGGATATGTTTGGTGCAGAAGCCAAATAAGAAAGTACATTGTTCCATTCTGCATCTTATTCCTGATAAATCTTCAAATTTTTTAAAAATTCGTCCGCCATATTGGATCCGCCATTTTGAATTTTGAAAATCTAACTTCAGATTCGTAATCAGCGACCCAAAAAACCCCCAGATACCAAGTTTGAAGTAAATCTTCAAATTTTTTAAAAATTCGTCCGCCATATTGGATCCGCCATTTTGAATTTTGAAAATCTAACTTCAGATTCGTAATCAGCGACCCAAAAAACCCCCAGATACCAAGTTTGAAGTAAATCCATCAATTTTTTTAAAAAATCGCCTACCTCTCAAAATCCGACATGTTTTTTGAGGTTAGAAAAAAATCCTGACGTGATGGACCACTAAATAGAGAGCTTAAAGTAAATAAGAGTAAAATATTAGAAGATTGAGTTTTGAAGTTTTTTTATTAAATGACCATTTTTTTCGCACTTTGACACTTTTTGAACTTTGAGAATATCGGTAAAGAAGTGCAAAATATAAATGTTTTTTTAAAAAATTCTACCAATCTCCACATTTCTGTCTTTAATTAAGATATACTGACTTAAAATTTTTTGAATTGACTTTAAAAGTAAAATAAAATTTGTATGATTGCTTTACTTAATTCACAAATTTTTACACTCATACAGAAAGTATGCGCTGCCGAATGCTGTCAACTCTTGGCAACTCTTGATAAAATAAAATCTTGGGTATGAAAATATTCCTTAAAGTCTCTAGTTTCATGTATTAATGTTCTAAAATGTGCTTTTTCATATTAACTGAAATATACTAAAAAAAACCCGAACGTGCGCATCGTGCGCAAAAGAGGCAATAGCATACGGTCGTGCAACGCTTACTGAGAGGCCCACATTTAAAGGTTTTTGTTGCTTTTACTGTGTATTGAAACAAGTCGAGAAAGAAATATAACATTTAAAAATTATAAAATTAAATGTTTATAATTTAAATTTTATAATTTGAAGAATTTGAGTTATTTATTTGTATGAACCAAAGTCTTGAAATTCAGGTAGAAATTTGGTTAAGGTCCTGGACTCTACGGTCGCTCCAAGTCAAGCGTCAAGCTTGCTTGGTTCGCGCCCCGGGGAGCCTGGGATTTTTTCCGGCTGTGAGATAACTTCAGTGGAAGGTAAAGACGTCGAGGTATAATGATATGCACTGTCGGTAATCGACCTGTGCAGATCACTAGAACTCGACTGTCGATAAACCGGTTGTATTCAGGTGAGGTTTTTCTACAGTTTTCCCTCTCCACTGGCAAGCAAACCCAATATACCGGGTGGTCAAGGCAAATGCGAGTACTCCTAATTTCAAAGCCGTTCTGTAGACGCAAAAACACTTAAAAAGAATATTTACAAAGTACAATTCTAGCAGGGATGCGTACGTAAATAGTCTGATTCACTATATATGTGCCAACTATAGTGAATCAGACTATTTACGTACGCATCACTGAATTCTAGGAACTCCCTACGGGAGACACTCATTGGGCCACTAAGGTCGTTAAAACGAGTGTATAATAACATATTCTTCCTAGGTAAGTATGTAGCTATGTTAATAGAATTTTTTTCTAGTATAATTTTGGCGTTTAGTTTTATTTGATACAAAAAATTTAAATTTGACAACATTCACGAAAAAAGAAATTATAGACTTACAGGATGCTGGAAAAGGAAGTGCATGGTGTTCAATGTATTTTAACCCTTTGCGGCACACATGATTTAAAACAAACAATTCGGTACCTCCGAGCTAAAAAAAACCACTCTTACGATGTACGCCTAAAAACACTACTGTTCTTCCTGATTTGCAATCCTTGGGTTCTTTTTCATTATATTTAGTACAAAAAAAGTTTTAATTTCATACAGATTTTTTTTAAATCAATAATTTTAAAAACACAGGTTTAGGTAAGTTTCGTGTTAAAAAGTTTACTCTGGAGTTTTAACTTAATTCCGCTGAAACCAGCGGTAAAGTTTTTCAAATGTTTAAAAATAATTCAGCGTTATGTGACTTTGTTTATATTATTAACCTACTTTAATAAGTAAAAATGTAAAGTTGTGGTTCGACAAAAGGATTTTTTGTTGACAAAACAATTAAGTGATGTAACATTTTTGTTATATTGGTATAAGTTCCTAATTTTCTTTCAGATTTAAAATAATTTTTATTATACAAAAATTATTTTGATGGGTTTTCTAGATAATGTTAATTAAAGTAATGTTATCTAATATGACTCTAAATAATAACATCAAAGTCAAAACTAATTTTATTTATATTTTTGTTTATGAAAATAAATTGTTTAAAGAAGTTTATTACAGCCCATTGTTAATATTAAAAAAAAATTATTTTGTGCTCAAATAGTAAAAAAAACAATAATTATTGCCATATGTGTTAATAAATACGGTATATATGTCTGTAGTGTTATAATTTTTTTATAATAACCAGCGAAATAAAGAAATTTTATTAATTATACGTAACATTTTGTTTTTCAAAAAAAAAAGTAATTAATTTTTAAAAATTGTAATAGGAATTATGTCATTTAGGCATTATGTCATTTAAGAATTAGGTCATTTAAGAATTATGTCACTTAAGAATTATGTCATTTACGACTCATGTCATTTGAGAATCATGTGCCTTGAGAATTATGTCACTTGAGATTTGTGTAACTTGAAAATTATGTCACTTCAGAATTATGTGAAATGGGAATTATGTCACTTGAGAATTATGTGTATTAAGAATGAAGTCTATTCAGAATTATGTTGTTTGAGAATTATGTCACTTAAGAATTATGCCAATTGAGAATTATGTCAATTAAAAATTGTGTCACATGAGAAATGTGTCATTTGGGAATTAGGTAACTTTGGAATTATGTCATTTTATAATTAAGTCATTTGGTAATCATGTCACTTGAGAATAATGTCTACTGAGAAAGACGTCATTTAAGAAATATGTCATTTGGGAATTATGTTATTTAAGAATAATGTCACTTAAGAATAATGTCATTTGTAAATTATGTCATTCAGGAAATATGTCACTTGATAATTATATCTCTTACAAAATTTATCAATGTAGAATTATTTCACTTGAGAATTAAGTCACTTAAAAATTATGTCATTTGAGAATTATGTAACTTGAGAATTATGTCATTTACGACTCATGTCATTTGAGAATCATGTGCCTTAAGAATTATGTCACTTGAGAATTGAGTAACTTGAGAATTATGTCACTTCAGAATTATGTCAATTAAAAATTGTGTCACATGAGAAATGTGTCATTTGGGAATTCGGTAACTTTGGAATTATGTCATTTTATAATTAAGTCATTTGGTAATCATGTCACTTGAGAAATATGTCATTTATAAATGATGTCCATTAAGAATTATTTCACTTAAGAATTATGTGATTTAAGAATTATGTCACTTGAGAATTATGTATATTGAGAATGAAGTTTATTGAGAATTATGTCATTTGATAATTTTGTAATTTGGGAATTATGTCATTTGAGAATTATGTCACTTGAGAATTATGTCTGTTGAGAATTGTGTTACTTGTGAATTATGTCATTTGGGAATTAAACTACTTGGGAATTTTGTCATTTGATAATTATGTCCTTTGGGAACTATGTCATTTGAGAATTATGACACTTAAAAATTGTGTCATTTGGGAATTAGGTAACTTTTGAATTATGTCATTTAATAATTATGTCATTAGGGAATCATGTCACTTGAGAAATATGTCATTTGTAAATGATGTCCATTAAGAATTATTATACTTAAAAAATATGTCATTTAGGAATTATGTCACTTGAGAATTTTGTCAATTGAGAATTGTGTCACATGAGAATTGTGTCATTTGGGAATTAGGTAACTTTGGAATTATGTCATTTTATAATTATGTCCTTTGGGAATCATGTCATTTGAGAATTATGTCACTTGAGAATAATATCTATTGTGAATTATCTCACTTAATAAATATGTCATTTAGGAATTATGTTACTTGAAAATTATATCACTTGAGAATTATGCCATTTAAGAATTATGTCATTTGATAATTTTAAAATTTGGTTAATTGAGAATTATGTCACTTAAGAATTGTGTCTATTGTGATTTATTTTACTTGATAAATATTTCATTTAGGAATTATGTTACTTGAAAATTATGTCACTTGAGAATTATGTCATTTGTGAATTGTGTCACTTGAGAATTACGTCAATTGAGAATAGTGTCACTTGAGAATTGTGTCATTTGAGAATTATGTCACTTGAGAATTATGTCTATTGTGAATTATCTCACTTGAGAAATATGTCATTTGGGAATTATGTCATTTGAGAATTATGTCATTTGTGAATTGTGTCACTTGAGAATTACGTCAATTAAGAATAGTGTCACTTGAGAATTTTGTCATTTGAGAATTAGGTAACTTAGGAATTATGTCCTTTGATAATTATGGCATTTGGGAATCTTGTCATTTGAGAATTATGTCACTTGAGAATTATGTCTATTGTGAATTATCTCACTTGAGAAATATGTCATTTAGGAATTATGTTACTTGAAAATTATGTCACTTGAGAATTATGCCATTTGAGAATTATGTCATTTGATAATTTTAAAATTTGGTTAATTGAGAATTATGTCACTTAAGAATTGTGTCTATTGTGATTTATTTTACTTGATAAATATGTCATTTAGGAATTATGTTACTTGAAAATTATGTCACTTGAGAATTATGTCATTTGTGAATTGTGTCACTTGAGAATTGTGTCATTAAGGAATTGAGTAACTTCGGAATTTTGTCATTTGATAATTATGTCATTTGGGAATCATGTCATTTGAGAATTATGTCACTTGAGAATTATGTCTATTGTAAATTATGTCATTTGGGAATTATGTCATTTAAGAATTATGTCACTTGACAATTATGTCTGTTGAGAATTATTTTACTTGAGAATTATGTTATTTAAGAAATATGTCACTTGAGAATTGTGTTATTTGGGAATTAGGTAACTTAGGAATTATGTCATTTGATAATTAAGGCATTTGTGAATCATGTCATTTGAGAATTATGTCACTTAAGAATTATGTCAATTGAGAATTGAGTCACATGAGAATTGTGTCATTTGGGAATTAGGTAACTTTAAAGTTATGTCTTTTTATAATTATCTTACGTGATAATCATGTCCATTGAGATTTATGTCATTTAAGAATTATGTCACATGATAATTATGTCATTTGGGAATCATGTCATTTGAGAATTATGGCACTTGAGAATTATGTCTGTTGAGAATTGTGTTACTTGTGAATTATGTCATTTGGGAATTAAACTACTTGGGAATTTTGTCATTTGATATTTATGTCTTTTGGGAATTATGTCATTTGAGAATTATGACACTTAAAAATTGTGTCATTTGGGAATTAGGTAACTTTTGAATTATGTCATTTAATAATTATGTCATTAGGGAATCATGTCACTTGAGAAATATGTCATTTGTAAATGATGTCCATTAAGAATTATTCCACTTAAAAAATATGTCATTTAGGAATTATGTCACTTGAGAATTTTGTCAATTGTGATTTATTTTACTTGATAAATATTTCATTTAGGAATTATGTAACTTGAAAATTATGTCACTTAAGAATTATGTCATTTAAGAATTATGTCATTTGATAATTTTAAAATTTGGTTAATTGTGAATTATGTCACTTAAGAATTGTGTCTATTGTGATTTATTTTACTTGATAAATATTTCATTTAGGAATTATGTTACTTGAAAATTATGTCACTTGAGAATTATGTCATTTGTGAATTGTGTCACTTGAGAATTACGTCAATTGAGAATAGTGTCACTTGAGAATTGTGTCATTTGAGAATTATGTCACTTGAGAATTATGTCTATTGTGAACTATCTCACTTGAGAAATATGTCATTTGGGAATTATGTCATTTGAGAATTATGTCATTTGTGAATTGTGTCACTTGAGAATTACGTCAATTAAGAATAGTGTCACTTGAGAATTGTGTCATTTGAGAATTAGGTAACTTAGGAATTATGTCCTTTGATAATTATGGCATTTGGGAATCTTGTCATTTGAGAATTATGTCACTTGAGAATTATGCCATTTAAGAATTATGTCATTTGATAATTTTAAAATTTGGTTAATTTAGAATTATGTCACTTAAGAATTGTGTCTATTGTGATTTATTATACTTGATAAATATTTCATTTAGGAATTATGTTACTTGAAAATTATGTCACTTGAGAATTATGTCATTTGTGAATTGTGTCACTTGAGAATTACGTCAATTGAGAATAGTGTCACTTGAGAATTGTGTCATTTGAGAATTATGTCACTTGAGAATTACGTCAATTAAGAATAGTGTCACTTGAGAATTGTGTCATTTGAGAATTAGGTAACTTAGGAATTATGTCTTTTGATAATTATGGCATTTGGGAATCTTGTCATTTGAGAATTATGTCACTTGAGAATTATGTCTATTGTGAATTATCTCACTTGAGAAATATGTCATTTAGGAATTATGTTACTTGAAAATTATGTCACTTGAGAATTATGCCATTTGAGAATTATGTCATTTGATAATTTTAAAATTTGGTTAATTGAGAATTATGTCACTTAAGAATTGTGTCTATTGTGATTTATTTTACTTGATAAATATGTCATTTAGGAATTATGTTACTTGAAAATTATGTCACTTGAGAATTATGTCATTTGTGAATTGTGTCATTTGAGAATTGTGTCATTAAGGAATTGAGTAACTTCGGAATTTTGTCATTTGATAATTATGTCATTTGGGAATCATGTCATTTGAGACTTATGTCACTTGAGAATTATGTCTATTGTAAATTATGTCATTTGGGAATTATGTCATTTAAGAATTATGTCACTTGACAATTTTGTCTGTTGAGAATTATTTTACTTGAGAATTATGTTATTTAAGAAATATGTCACTTGAGAATTATGTGTATTGCGAATTTTAACATTTGAGAATTATGTCATTTGATAATTTTGAAATTCGGGAATTATTTTAATTGAGAATTATGTCTATTGAGTATTATGTCACTTAAGAATTGTGTCTATTGTGATTTATTTTACTTGAGAAATATGTCATTTAGGAATTATATTACTTGAAAATTATGTCACTTAAGAATTATGTCATTTGTGAATTGTGTCACTGGAGAATTACGTCAATTGAGAATAGTGTCACTTGAGAATTGTGTCATTTGGGAATTAGGTAACTTAGGAATTATGTCATTTGATAATTAAGGCATTTGTGAATCATGTCATTTGAGAATTATGTCACTTAAGAATTATGTCAATTGAGAATTGAGTCACATGAGAATTGTGTCATTTGGGAATTAGGTGACTTTAAAATTATGTCTTTTTATAATTATCTTACGTTAGAATCATGTCCATTGAGATTTATGTCATTTAAGAATTATGTCACATGATAATTATGTCATTTGGGAATCATGTCATTTGAGAATTATGGCACTTGAGAATTATGGAAATTGAGAATTATGTCAATTGAGAATTGTGTCACTTGAGAATTGTGTCTATAGTAAATTATCTCACTTAAAAAAATGTCATTTAGGAATTATGTTACTTGAAAATTATATCACTTGAGAATTATGTATATTGAGGATTATATCTATTGAGTATTATGACGTTTGAAAATTAAGTCATTTGAGAATTATGCCATTTGAGAATTATGTAATTTGATAATTTTGAAATTTGGAAATTATGTTAATTGAGAATTATGTCACTTGAGAATAATGTGCATTGAGAATTATGTCGTTTGACAATTATGTGTATTGAGAATTATGCCATTTGAGAATTATGTCATTTGATAATTTTGAAATTTGGAAATTATGTTAATTAAGAATTATGTCACTTTAGAATTGTGTATATTGTGAATTATCTTACATGAGAAATATGTCATTTAGGAATTATGTTACTTGAAAATTGTGTCACTTGAGAATTATGTCATTTGTGAATTATATCACTTGAGAATTATGTCACTCGAGAAGTATGTCACTTGAGAATTGTGTTACTTGAGAATTATGTAAATTGAGAATTAAATTACTTGGGAATTATATCATTTAATAATTATTTCATTTGGGAATTATGTCAATTGAGAATTAGATGTATTAAGAATCAAGTCTTTTGAAAATTATCTCGTTTTAGAATTATATCACTTAAGAATTATGTCTTTTAAGAATTGTGTCACTTGAGAATAATTTTCATTTGGGAATTATGTCACTTGAAAATTATGTCATTTAAGAATTATGTAACTTGAGAATTATGTGTATTGAGAATTATGCCATTTGAGAATTATGTCATTTGATAATTTTGAAATTTGGAAATTATGTTAATTAAGAATTATGTCACTTTAGAATTGTGTATATTGTGAATTATCTTACATGAGAAATATGTTATTTAGGAATTATGTTACTTGAAAATTGTGTCACTTGAGAATTATGTCATTTGTGAATTATATCACTTGAGAATTATGTCACTCGAGAAGTATGTCACTTGAGAATTGTGTTACTTGAGAATTATGTAAATTGAGAATTAAATTACTTGGGAATTTTGTCCTTTGATAATTATGTCATTTGGGAATTATGTCATTTAAGAATTATGTCACATAAGATTAATGTCATTTGGGAATTATGTCACTTGAGAATTATTATTTAAGAATTATGTCATTTGGGAATTATGTTTCTTGAGAATTATATCACTTGAGAATTATGTCACTCGAGAAGTATGTCACTTGAGAATTGTGTTACTTGAGAATTATGTAAATTGAGAATTAAATTACTTAGGAATTTTGTCATTTGATAATTATGTCATTTGGGAATTATGTCATTTAAGAATTATGTCACATAAGATTAATGTCATTTGGGAATTATGTCACTTGATAATTATATCTCTTACAAAATTTATCAATGTAGAATTATTTCACTTGAGAATTAAGTCACTTAAAAATTATGTCATTTGAGAATTATGTAACTTGAGAATCATGTCATTTACGACTCATGTCATTTGAGAATCATGTGCCTTAAGAATTATGTCACTTGAGAATTGAGTAACTTGAGAATTATGTCACTTCAGAATTATGTGAAATCGGAATTATGTCACTTGAGAATAATGTGCATTGAGAATTATGTCGTTTGACAATTATGTCACTTGAGAATTATGACACTGGAGAATTGTGTCACTTAAGATTATAGTCAGTTGGGAATTATGTCACTTCAGAATTATTATTTGAGAATTATGTCATTTGGGAATTATGTTTCTTGAGAATTTTGTCACTTAAGAATTGTGTTACTTGAGAATTATGTCATTTAGGAATTATGTAACTTGAGAATTATGTGTATTGAGAATTATGCCATTTGAGAATTATGTCATTTAATAATTTTGAAATTTGGAAATTATGTTAATTAAGAATTATGTCACTTTAGAATTGTGTATATTGTGAATTATCTTACATGAGAAATATGTCATTTAGGAATTATGTTACTTGAAAATTGTGTCACTTGAGAATTATGTCATTTGTGAATTATATCACTTGAGAATTATGTCACTCGAGAAGTATGTCACTTGAGAAGTGTGTTACTTGAGAATTATGTAAATTGAGAATTAAATTACTTGGGAATTATATCATTTAATAATTATTTCATTTGGGAATTATGTCAATTGAGAATTAGATGTATTAAGAATCAAGTCTATTGAAAATTATCTCGTTTTAGAATTAAATCACTTAAGAATTATGTCATTTAAGAATTATGTCACATAAGATTAATGTCATTTGGGAATTATGTCACTTGATAATTATATCTCTTACAAAATTTATCAATGTAGAATTATTTCACTTGAGAATTAAGTCACTTAAAAATTATGTCATTTGAGAATTATGTAACTTGAGAATCATGTCATTTACGACTCATGTCATTTGAGAATCATGTGCCTTAAGAATTATGTCACTTGAGAATTGAGTAACTTGAGAATTATGTCACTTCAGAATTATGTGAAATCGGAATTATGTCACTTGAGAATAATGTGCATTGAGAATTATGTCGTTTGACAATTATGTCACTTGAGAATTATGACACTGGAGAATTGTGTCACTTGAGATTATAGTCAGTTGGGAATTATGTCACTTCAGAATTATTATTTGAGAATTATGTCATTTGGGAATTATGTCATTTAAGAATTATGTCACTTGAGAATTGAGTAACTTGAGAATTATGTCACTTCAGAATTATGTGAAATCGGAATTATGTCACTTGAGAATTATGTGTATTAAGAATGAAGTCTATTGAGAATTATGTTGTTTGAGAATTATGTCACTTAAGAATTATACCAATTGAGAATTATGTCAATTAAAAATTGTGTCACATGAGAAATGTGTCATTTGGGAATTTGGTAACTTTGGAATTATGTCATTTTATTATTAAGTCATTTGGTAATCATGTCACTTGAGAAATATGTCATTTGTAAATGATGTCCATTAAGAATTATTTCACTTAAGAATTATGTGATTTAAGAATTATGTCACTTGAGAATTATGTATATTGAGAATGAAGTTTATTGAGAATTATGTTGTTTGAGAATTATGTAATTTGGGATTTATGTCCATTGATAATTTTGTCACTTAAGAATTATTTCATTAGAAATTATGTTACTTGAGAATTATGTCATTTGATAATTTTGTAATTTGGGAATTATGTCATTTGAGAATTATGTCACTTGAGAATTATGTCTGTTGAGAATTGTGTTACTTGTGAATTATGTCATTTGGGAATTAAACTACTTGGGAATTTTGTCATTTGATAATTATGTCATTAGGGAATCATGTCACTTGAGAAATATGTCATTTGTAAATGATGTCCATTAAGAATTATTCCACTTAAAAAATGTGTCATTTAGGAATTATGTCACTTGAGAATTTTGTCAATTGTGATTTATTTTACTTGATAAATATTTCATTTAGGAATTATGTTACTTGAAAATTATGTCACTTGAGAATTATGTCATTTAAGAATTATGTCATTTGATAATTTTAAAATTTGGTTAATTGAGAATTATGTCACTTAAGAATTGTGTCTATTGTGATTTATTTTACTTGATAAATATTTCATTTAGGAATTATGTTACTTGAGAATTATGTCACTTGAGAATTATGTCTATTGTGAACTATCTCACTTGAGAAATATGTCATTTGGGAATTATGTCACTTGAGAATTATGTGTATTAAGATTGAAGTCTATTGAGAATTATGTTGTTTGAGAATTATGTCACTTAAGAATTATACCAATTGAGAATTATGTCAATTAAAAATTGTGTCACATGAGAAATGTGTCATTTGGGAATTTGGTAACTTTGGAATTATGTCATTTTATTATTAAGTCATTTGGTAATCATGTCACTTGAGAAATATGTCATTTGTAAATGATGTCCATTAAGAATTATTTCACTTAAGAATTATGTGATTTAAGAATTATGTCACTTGAGAATTATGTATATTGAGAATGAAGTTTATTGAGAATTATGTTGTTTGAGAATTATGTAATTTGGGATTTATGTCCATTGATAATTTTGTCACTTAAGAATTATTTCATTAGAAATTATGTTACTTGAGAATTATGTCATTTGATAATTTTGTAATTTTGGAATTATGTCACTTGAGAATTATGTCTGTTGAGAATTGTGTTACTTGTGAATTATGTCATTTGGGAATTAAACTACTTGGGAATTTTGTCACTTGATAATTATGTCATTAGGGAATCATGTCACTTGAGAAATATGTCATTTGTAAATGATGTCCATTAAGAATTATTCCACTTAAAAAATATGTCATTTAGGAATTATGTCACTTGAGAATTTTGTCAATTGTGATTTATTTTACTTGATAAATATTTCATTTAGGAATTATGTTACTTGAAAATTATGTCACTTGAGAATTATGTCATTTAAGAATTATGTCATTTGATAATTTTAAAATTTGGTTAATTGAGAATTATGTCACTTAAGAATTGTGTCTATTGTGATTTATTTTACTTGATAAATATTTCATTTAGGAATTATGTTACTTGAGAATTATGTCACTTGAGAATTATGTCTATTGTGAACTATCTCACTTGAGAAATATGTCATTTGGGAATTATGTCATTTGAGAATTATGTCATTTGTGAATTGTGTCACTTGAGAATTACGTCAATTAAGAATAGTGTCACTTGAGAATTGTGTCATTTGAGAATTAGGTAACTTAGGAATTATGTCCTTTGATAATTATGGCATTTGGGAATCTTGTCATTTGAGAATTATGTCACTTGAGAATTATGCCATTTAAGAATTATGTCATTTGATAATTTTAAAATTTGGTTAATTTAGAATTATGTCACTTAAGAATTGTGTCTATTGTGATTTATTATACTTGATAAATATTTCATTTAGGAATTATGTTACTTGAAAATTATGTCACTTGAGAATTATGTCATTTGTGAATTGTGTCACTTGAGAATTACGTCAATTGAGAATAGTGTCACTTGAGAATTGTGTCATTTGAGAATTATGTCACTTGAGAATTATGTCTATTGTGAACTATCTCACTTGAGAAATATGTCATTTGGGAATTATGTCATTTGAGAATTATGTCATTTGTGAATTGTGTCACTTGAGAATTACGTCAATTAAGAATAGTGTCACTTGAGAATTGTGTCATTTGAGAATTAGGTAACTTAGGAATTATGTCCTTTGATAATTATGGCATTTGGGAATCTTGTCATTTGAGAATTATGTCACTTGAGAATTATGTCATTTGTGAATTGTGTCACTTGAGAATTGTGTCATTAAGGAATTGAGTAACTTCGGAATTTTGTCATTTGATAATTATGTCATTTGGGAATCATGTCATTTGAGACTTATGTCACTTGAGAATTATGTCTATTGTAAATTATGTCATTTGGGAATTATGTCATTTAAGAATTATGTCACTTGACAATTATGTCTGTTGAGAATTATTTTACTTGAGAATTATGTTATTTAAGAAATATGTCACTTGAGAATTATGTGTATTGCGAATTTTAACATTTGAGAATTATGTCATTTGATAATTTTGAAATTCGGGAATTATTTTAATTGAGAATTATGTCTATTGAGTATTATGTCACTTAAGAATTGTGTCTATTGTGATTTATTTTACTTGAGAAATATGTCATTTAGGAATTATATTACTTGAAAATTATGTCACTTAAGAATTATGTCATTTGTGAATTGTGTCACTGGAGAATTACGTCAATTGAGAATAGTGTCACTTGAGAATTGTGTCATTTGGGAATTAGGTAACTTAGGAATTATGTCATTTGATAATTAAGGCATTTGTGAATCATGTCATTTGAGAATTATGTCACTTAAGAATTATGTCAATTGAGAATTGAGTCACATGAGAATTGTGTCATTTGGGAATTAGGTGACTTTAAAATTATGTCTTTTTATAATTATCTTACGTTAGAATCATGTCCATTGAGATTTATGTCATTTAAGAATTATGTCACATGATAATTATGTCATTTGGGAATCATGTCATTTGAGAATTATGGCACTTGAGAATTATGGAAATTGAGAATTATGTCAATTGAGAATTGTGTCACTTGAGAATTGTGTCTATAGTAAATTATCTCACTTAAAAAAATGTCATTTAGGAGTTATGTTACTTGAAAATTATATCACTTGAGAATTATGTATATTGAGGATTATATCTATTGAGTATTATGACGTTTGAAAATTAAGTCATTTGAGAATTATGCCATTTGAGAATTATGTAATTTGATAATTTTGCAATTTGGAAATTATGTTAATTGAGAATTATGTCACTTGAGAATGATGTGCATTGAGAATTATGTCGTTTGACAATTATGTCACTTGAGAATTATGACACTGGAGAATTGTGTCACTTGAGATTATAGTCAGTTGGGAATTATGTCACTTCAGAATTATTATTTGAGAATTATGTCATTTGGGAATTATGTTTCTTGAGAATTTTGTCACTTAAGAATTGTGTTACTTGAGAATTATGTCATTTAGGAATTATGTAACTTGAGAATTATGTGTATTGAGAATTATGCCATTTGAGAATTATGTCATTTGATAATTTTGAAATTTGGAAATTATGTTAATTAAGAATTATGTCACTTTAGAATTGTGTATATTGTGAATTATCTTACATGAGAAATATGTCATTTAGGAATTATGTTACTTGAAAATTGTGTCACTTGAGAATTATGTCATTTGTGAATTATATCACTTGAGAATTATGTCACTCGAGAAGTATGTCACTTGAGAATTGTGTTACTTGAGAATTATGTAAATTGAGAATTAAATTACTTGGGAATTATATCATTTAATAATTATTTCATTTGGGAATTATGTCAATTGAGAATTATTATTTAAGAATTATGTCATTTGGGAATTATGTTTCTTGAGAATTATATCACTTGAGAATTATGTCACTCGAGAAGTATGTCACTTGAGAATTGTGTTACTTGAGAATTATGTAAATTGAGAATTAAATTACTTGGGAATTTTGTCATTTGATAATTATGTCATTTGGGAATTATGTCATTTAAGAATTATGTCACATAAGATTAATGTCATTTGGGAATTATGTCACTTGAGAATTATTATTTAAGAATTATGTCATTTGGGAATTATGTTTCTTGAGAATTATATCACTTGAGAATTGCGGCACTTGAGATTAATGTCATTTGAGAATTATGTCATTTGGGAATTATGTCATTTAAGAATTATGTCACTTAAGATTAATGTCATTTGAGAATCATGTGCCTTAAAAATTATGTCACTTGAGAATTGAGTAACTTGAGAATTATGTCACTTCAGAATTATGTGAAATCGGAATTATGTCACTTGAGAATAATGTGCATTGAGAATTATGTCGTTTGACAATTATGTCACTTGAGAATTATGACACTGGAGAATTGTGTCACTTGAGATTATAGTCAGTTGGGAATTATGTCACTTCAGAATTATTATTTGAGAATTATGTCATTTGGGAATTATGTTTCTTGAGAATTTTGTCACTTAAGAATTGTGTTACTTGAGAATTATGTCATTTAGGAATTATGTAACTTGAGAATTATGTGTATTGAGAATTATGCCATTTGAGAATTATGTCATTTGATAATTTTGAAATTTGGAAATTATGTTAATTAAGAATTATGTCACTTTAGAATTGTGTATATTGTGAATTATCTTACATGAGAAATATGTTATTTAGGAATTATGTTACTTGAAAATTGTGTCACTTGAGAATTATGTCATTTGTGAATTATATCACTTGAGAATTATGTCACTCGAGAAGTATGTCACTTGAGAATTGTGTTACTTGAGAATTATGTAAATTGAGAAGTAAATTACTTGGGAATTTTGTCATTTAATAATTATATCATTTGGGAATTATGTCATTTAAGAATTATGTCACATAAGATTAATGTCATTTGGGAATTATGTCACTTGAGAATTATTTTTTAAGAATTATGTCATTTGGGAATTATGTTTCTTGAGAATTATATCACTTGAGAATTATGTCACTCGAGAAGTATGTCACTTGAGAATTGTGTTACTTGAGAATTATGTAAATTGAGAATTAAATTACTTAGGAATTTTGTCATTTGATAATTATGTCATTTGGGAATTATGTCATTTAAGAATTATGTCACATAAGATTAATGTCATTTGGGAATTATGTCACTTGATAATTATATCTCTTACAAAATTTATCAATGTAGAATTATTTCACTTGAGAATTAAGTCACTTAAAAATTATGTCATTTGAGAATTATGTAACTTGAGAATCATGTCATTTACGACTCATGTCATTTGAGAATCATGTGCCTTAAGAATTATGTCACTTGAGAATTGAGTAACTTGAGAATTATGTCACTTCAGAATTATGTGAAATCGGAATTATGTCACTTGAGAATTATGTGTATTAAGATTGAAGTCTATTGAGAATTATGTTGTTTGAGAATTATGTCACTTAAGAATTATACCAATTGAGAATTATGTCAATTAAAAATTGTGTCACATGAGAAATGTGTCATTTGGGAATTTGGTAACTTTGGAATTATGTCATTTTATTATTAAGTCATTTGGTAATCATGTCACTTGAGAAATATGTCATTTGTAAATGATGTCCATTAAGAATTATTTCACTTAAGAATTATGTGATTTAAGAATTATGTCACTTGAGAATTATGTATATTGAGAATGAAGTTTATTGAGAATTATGTTGTTTGAGAATTATGTAATTTGGGATTTATGTCCATTGATAATTTTGTCACTTAAGAATTATTTCATTAGAAATTATGTTACTTGAGAATTATGTCATTTGATAATTTTGTAATTTGGGAATTATGTCATTTGAGAATTATGTCACTTGAGAATTATGTCTGTTGAGAATTGTGTTACTTGTGAATTATGTCATTTGGGAATTAAACTACTTGGGAATTTTGTCATTTGATAATTATGTCATTAGGGAATCATGTCACTTGAGAAATATGTCATTTGTAAATGATGTCCATTAAGAATTATTCCACTTAAAAAATATGTCATTTAGGAATTATGTCACTTGAGAATTTTGTCAATTGTGATTTATTTTACTTGATAAATATTTCATTTAGGAATTATGTTACTTGAAAATTATGTCACTTGAGAATTATGTCATTTAAGAATTATGTCATTTGATAATTTTAAAATTTGGTTAATTGAGAATTATGTCACTTAAGAATTGTGTCTATTGTGATTTATTTTACTTGATAAATATTTCATTTAGGAATTATGTTACTTGAAAATTATGTCACTTGAGAATTATGTCATTTGTGAATTGTGTCACTTGAGAATTACGTCAATTGAGAATAGTGTCACTTGAGAATTGTATCATTTGAGAATTATGTCACTTGAGAATTATGTCTATTGTGATTTATTATACTTGATAAATATTTCATTTAGGAATTATGTTACTTGAAAATTATGTCACTTGAGAATTATGTCATTTGTGAATTGTGTCACTTGAGAATTACGTCAATTGAGAATAGTGTCACTTGAGAATTGTGTCATTTGAGAATTATGTCACTTGAGAATTATGTCTATTGTGAACTATCTCACTTGAGAAATATGTCATTTGGGAATTATGTCATTTGAGAATTATGTCATTTGTGAATTGTGTCACTTGAGAATTACGTCAATTAAGAATAGTGTCACTTGAGAATTGTGTCATTTGAGAATTAGGTAACTTAGGAATTATGTCCTTTGATAATTATGGCATTTGGGAATCTTGTCATTTGAGAATTATGTTACTTGAGAATTATGTCTATTGTGAATTATCTCACTTGAGAAATATGTCATTTAGGAATTATGTTACTTTAAAATTATGTCACTTGAGAATTATGCCATTTGAGAATTATGTCATTTGATAATTTTAAAATTTGGTTAATTGAGAATTATGTCACTTAAGAATTGTGTCTATTGTGATTTATTTTACTTGATAAATATGTCATTTAGGAATTATGTTACTTGAAAATTATGTCACTTGAGAATTATGTCATTTGTGAATTGTGTCACTTGAGAATTGTTTCATTAAGGAATTGAGTAACTTCGGAATTTTGTCATTTGATAATTATGTCATTTGGGAATCATGTCATTTGAGACTTATGTCACTTGAGAATTATGTCTATTGTAAATTATGTCATTTGGGAATTATGACATTTAAGAATTATGTCACTTGACAATTATGTCTGTTGAGAATTATTTTACTTGAGAATTATGTTATTTAAGAAATATGTCACTTGAGAATTATGTGTATTGCGAATTTTAACATTTGAGAATTATGTCATTTGATAATTTTGAAATTCGGGAATTATTTTAATTGAGAATTATGTCTATTGAGTATTATGTCACTTAAGAATTGTGTCTATTGTGATTTATTTTACTTGAGAAATATGTCATTTAGGAATTATATTACTTGAAAATTATGTCACTTAAGAATTATGTCATTTGTGAATTGTGTCACTGGAGAATTACGTCAATTGAGAATTGAGTCACATGAGAATTGTGTCATTTGGGAATTAGGTGACTTTAAAATTATGTCTTTTTATAATTATCTTACGTTAGAATCATGTCCATTGAGATTTATGTCATTTAAGAATTATGTCACATGATAATTATGTCATTTGGGAATCATGTCATTTGAGAATTATGGCACTTGAGAATTATGAAAATTGAGAATTATGTCAATTAAGAATTGTGTCACTTGAGAATTGTGTCTATAGTAAATTATCTTACTTAAAAAAATGTCATTTAGGAATTATGTTACTTGAAAATTATATCACTTGAGAATTATGTATATTGAGGATTATATCTATTGAGTATTATGACGTTTGAAAATTAAGTCATTTGAGAATTATGCCATTTGAGAATGATGTAATTTGATAATTTTGAAATTTGGAAATTATGTTAATTGAGAATTATGTCACTTGAGAATAATGTGCATTGAGAATTATGTCGTTTGACAATTATGTCACTTGAGAATTATGACACTGGAGAATTGTGTCACTTGAGATTATAGTCAGTTGGGAATTATGTCACTTCAGAATTATTATTTGAGAATTATGTCATTTGGGAATTATGTTTCTTGAGAATTTTGTCACTTAAGAATTGTGTTACTTGAGAATTATGTCATTTAGGAATTATGTAACTTGAGAATTATGTGTATTGAGAATTATGCCATTTGAGAATTATGTCATTTGATAATTTTGAAATTTGGAAATTATGTTAATTAAGAATTATGTCACTTTAGAATTGTGTATATTGTGAATTATCTTACATGAGAAATATGTCATTTAGGAATTATGTTACTTGAAAATTGTGTCACTTGAGAATTATGTCATTTGTGAATTATATCACTTGAGAATTATGTCACTCGAGAAGTATGTCACTTGAGAATTGTGTTACTTGAGAATTATGTAAATTGAGAATTAAATTACTTGGGAATTATATCATTTAATAATTATTTCATTTGGGAATTATGTCAATTGAGAATTATTATTTAAGAATTATGTCATTTGGGAATTATGTTTCTTGAGAATTATATCACTTGAGAATTATGTCACTCGAGAAGTATGTCACTTGAGAATTGTGTTACTTGAGAATTATGTAAATTGAGAATTAAATTACTTGGGAATTTTGTCATTTGATAATTATGTCATTTGGGAATTATGTCATTTAAGAATTATGTCACATAAGATTAATGTCATTTGGGAATTATGTCACTTGAGAATTATTATTTAAGAATTATGTCATTTGGGAATTATGTTTCTTGAGAATTATATCACTTGAGAATTGCGGCACTTGAGATTAATGTCATTTGAGAATTATGTCATTTGGGAATTATGTCATTTAAGAATTATGTCACTTAAGATTAATGTCATTTGAGAATTATGTCACTTGAGAATTATGTCTATTGTGAATTATCTCACTTGAGAAATATGTCATTTAGGAATTATGTTACTTGAAAATTATGTCTCTTGAGAATTATGTCATTTAGGAATTATATAATTTAACAATTATCTCATATGGGATTTATGTCTATTGATAATTATGTCACTTAAAAATTATTTAATTAGAAATTATGTTACTTGAGAATTATGTCCTTTGATAATTTTGTAATTTTGGAATTATGTCATTTGAGAATTATGTCACTAGAGAATTATGTCTATTGAAAATTGTGTCATTTGAGAATTATGTCATTCGGGAATTATGTAACCAAAGAATTATGATTTGAGAATTATATTATTTAGGAATTAGGTCATTGAGTAGTATGTCATTTAGTAATTATATTAAATAAAAATTATGTCATTTGGGAATTATGTCTATTGATAATTATGTCACTTAAGAATTACTTGATTTTGAAATTATGTTACTTGAGAATTAGCTTATTTGGGAATTAAATTACTTGGGAATTTTGTCATTTGATAATTATGTCATTTGTAAATTATGTCATTTGAGAATTATGTCACTTGAGAATTATGGCTGTTGAGAATTATGTCATTTTGGAATTAGGTCACTTGGGAATTATATCATTTAATAATTATGTCATTTGGGATTTATGTCAATTGGGAATTAGGTGTATTAAGAATTAATTCTATTGAAAATTATCTCGTTTTAGAATTATGCCACTTAAGAATTATGTCTTTTAAGAATTGTGTCACTTGAGAATAATGTCATTTGGGAATTATGTCACTTGACAATTGTGTCATTTGATAATTATGTCATTTGGGAATTATGTCATTTGAGAATTATTTCACTTGAGAATTATGTAACTTGAGAATTATGTGTATTGAGAATTATGCCATTTGAGAATTATGTCATTTGATAATTTGGAAATTTGGAAATTATGTTAATTAAGAATTATGTCATTTAAGAATTGTGTCACTTGATAATTATGTCTGTTGTGAATTATCTCACTCGAGAAATCTCTCATTTGGGAATTATGTTACTTGAAAATTATGTCACTTAAGAATTATGTCATTTAGGAATTATGTAAATTAAAATTTATGTCATTTGGGATTTATGTCCATTGATAATTATGTGACTTAAGAATTATTTCATTAGAAATTATGTTACTTGAGAATTATGTCGTTTGAAAAATTTGTAATTTGGGAATTATATCACTTGAGAATTATGTCACTCGAGAAGTATGTCACTTGAGAATTGTGTTACTTGAGAATTCTGTAAATTGAGAATTAAATTACTTGGGAATTTTGTCATTTGATAATTATGTCATTAGGGAATATTGTCATTTAAGAATTATGTCACTTAAGATTAATGTCATTTAGGAATTATGTCACTTGAGAATTATTATTTAAGAATTATGTCATTTGGGAATTATGTTTCTTGAGAATTATATCACTTGAGAATTGCGGCACTTGAGATTAATGTCATTTGAGAATTATGTCATTTGGGAATTATGTTATTAAGGAATTATGTCACTTAAGATTAATGTCATTTGAAAATTATGTCACTTGAGAATTATGTCTATTGTGAATTATCTCACTTGAGAAATATGTCATTTAGGAATTATGTTACTTGAAAATTATGTCTCTTGAGAATTATGTCATTTAGGAATTACATAATTTAACAATTATCTCATATGGGATTTATGTCCATTGATAATTATGTCACTTAAAAATTATTTAATTAGAAATTATGTTACTTGAGAATTATGTCATTTGATAATTTTGTAATTTTGGAATTATGTCATTTGAGAATTATGTCACTAGAGAATTATGTCTATTGAAAATTGTGTCATTTGAGAATTATGTCATTCGGGAATTATGTAACCAAAGAATTATGATTTGAGAATTATATTATTTGGGAATTAGGTCATTGAGTAGTATGTCATTTAGTAATTATATTAAATAAAAATTATGTCATTTGGGAATTATGTCTATTGATAATTATGTCACTTAAGAATTACTTGATTTTGAAATTATGTTACTTGAGAATTAGCTTATTTGGGAATTAAATTACTTGGGAATTTTGTCATTTGATAATTATGTCATTTGTAAATTATGTCATTTGAGAATTATGTCACTTGAGAATTATGGCTGTTGAGAATTATGTCATTTTGGAATTAGGTCACTTGGGAATTATATCATTTAATAATTATGTCATTTGGGATTTATGTCAATTGGGAATTAGGTGTATTAAGAATTAATTCTATTGAAAATTATCTCGTTTTAGAATTATGCCACTTAAGAATTATGTCTTTTAAGAATTGTGTCACTTGAGAATAATGTCATTTGGGAATTATGTCACTTGACAATTGTGTCATTTGATAATTATGTCATTTGGGAATTATGTCATTTGAGAATTATTTCACTTGAGAATTATGTAACTTGAGAATTATGTGTATTGAGAATTATGCCATTTGAGAATTATGTCATTTGATAATTTGGAAATTTGGAAATTATGTTAATTAAGAATTATGTCATTTAAGAATTGTGTCACTTGATAATTATGTCTGTTGTGAATTATCTCACTTGAGAAATCTCTCATTTGGGAATTATGTTACTTGAAAATTATGTCACTTAAGAATTATGTCATTTAGGAATTATGTAAATTAAAATTTATGTCATTTGGCATTTATGTCCATTGATAATTATGTGACTTAAGAATTATTTCATTAGAAATTATGTTACTTGAGAATTATGTCGTTTGAAAAATTTGTAATTTGGGAATTATATCACTTGAGAATTATGTCACTCGAGAAGTATGTCACTTGAGAATTGTGTTACTTGAGAATTCTGTAAATTGAGAATTAAATTACTTGGGAATTTTGTCATTTGATAATTATGTCATTAGGGAATATTGTCATTTAAGAATTATGTCACTTAAGATTAATGTCATTTAGGAATTATGTAAATAAAAATTTATGTCATTTGGGATTTATGTCCATTGATAATTATGTGAATTAAGAATTATTTCATTGGAAATTATGTTACTTGAGAATTATGTCGTTTGAAAAATTTGTAATTTGGGAATTATATCACTTGAGAATTATGTCACTCGAGAAGTATGTCACTTGAGAATTGTGTTACTTGAGAATTATGTAAATTGAGAATTAAATTACTTGGGAATTTTGTCATTTGATAATTATGTCATTTGGGAATTATGTCATTTAAGAATTATGTTACTTAAGATTAATGTCATTTGGGAATTATGTCATTTGAGAATTATTATTTAAGAATTATGTCATTTGGGAATTATGTTTCTTGAGAATTATATCACTTGAGAATTGCGGCACTTGAGATTAATGTCATTTGAGAATTATGTCATTTGGGAATTATGTCATTTAAGAATTATGTCACTTAAGATTAATGTCATTTGGGAATTATGCCACTTGAGAATTATTATTTAAGAATTATGTCATTTGGGAATTATGTTTCTTGAGAATTATATCACTTGAGAATTGCGGCACTTGAGATTAATGTCATTTGAGAATTATGTTACTTGAGAATTATGTCATTTGATAATTTTGTAATTTGGGAATTATGTCATTTGAGAATTATGTCACTTAAGAATTATGTCACTAAAGAATTATGTCTATTGAAAATTGTGTCATTTGAGAATTATGTCATTCGGCAATTATGTAACCAAAGAATTATGATTTGAGAATTATATCATTTGGGAATTAGGTCATTGAGAAGTATGTCATTTAGTAATTATATTAAATAAAAAATAATGTCATTTGGGAATTATGTCTATTAATAATTATGTCACTTAAGAATTATTTGATTTTGAAATTATGTTACTTGAGAATTAGCTTATTTGGGAATTAAATTACTTGGGAATTTTGTCATTTGATAATTATGTCATTTGTGAATTATGTCATTTGAGAATTATGTCACTTGAGAATTATGGCTGTTGAGAATTATGTCATTTTGGAATTAGGTCACTTGGGAATTATATCACTTGGGAATTTTGTCATTTGATAATTATGTCATTTGTGAATTGTGTCACTGGAGAATTACGTCAATTGAGAATAGTGTCACTTGAGAATTGTGTCATTTGGGAATTAGGTAACTTAGGAATTATGTCATTTGATAATTAAGGCATTTGTGAATCATGTCATTTGAGAATTATGTCACTTAAGAATTATGTCAATTGAGAATTGAGTCACATGAGAATTGTGTCATTTGGGAATTAGGTGACTTTAAAATTATGTCTTTTTATAATTATCTTACGTTAGAATCATGTCCATTGAGATTTATGTCATTTAAGAATTATGTCACATGATAATTATGTCATTTGGGAATCATGTCATTTGAGAATTATGGCACTTGAGAATTATGGAAATTGAGAATTATGTCAATTGAGAATTGTGTCACTTGAGATTTGTGTCTATAGTAAATTATCTCACTTAAAAAAATGTCATTTAGGAATTATGTTACTTGAAAATTATATCACTTGAGAATTATGTATATTGAGGATTATATCTATTGAGTATTATGACGTTTGAAAATTAAGTCATTTGAGAATTATGCCATTTGAGAATTATGTAATTTGATAATTTTGAAATTTGGAAATTATGTTAATTGAGAATTATGTCACTTGAGAATAATGTGCATTGAGAATTATGTCGTTTGACAATTATGTCACTTGAGAATTATGACACTGGAGAATTGTGTCACTTGAGATTATAGTCAGTTGGGAATTATGTCACTTCAGAATTATTATTTAAGCATTATGTCATTTGGGAATTATGTTTCTTGAGAATTTTGTCACTTAAGAATTGTGTTACTTGAGAATTATGTCATTTAGGAATTATGTAACTTGAGAATTATGTGTATTGAGAATTATGCCATTTGAGAATTATGTCATTTGATAATTTTGAAATTTGGAAATTATGTTAATTAAGAATTATGTCACTTTAGAATTGTGTATATTGTGAATTATCTTACATGAGAAATATGTCATTTAGGAATTATGTTACTTGAAAATTGTGTCACTTGAGAATTATGTCATTTGTGAATTATATCACTTGAGAATTATGTCACTCGAGAAGTATGTCACTTGAGAATTGTGTTACTTGAGAATTATGTAAATTGAGAATTAAATTACTTGGGAATTATATCATTTAATAATTATTTCATTTGGGAATTATGTCAATTGAGAATTAGATGTATTAAGAATCAAGTCTATTGAAAATTATCTCGTTTTAGAATTATATCACTTAAGAATTATGTCTTTTAAGAATTGTGTCACTTGAGAATAATTTTCATTTGGGAATTATGTCACTTGAGAATTATGTCATTTAAGAATTATGTAACTTGAGAATTATGTGTATTGAGAATTATGCCATTTGAGAATTATGTCATTTGATAATTTTGAAATTTGGAAATTATGTTAATTAAGAATTATGTCACTTTAGAATTGTGTATATTGTGAATTATCTTACATGAGAAATATGTTATTTAGGAATTATGTTACTTGAAAATTGTGTCATTTGGGAATTATGTTTCTTGAGAATTATATCACTTGAGAATTATGTCACTCGAGAAGTATGTCACTTGATAATTATATCTCTTACAAAATTTATCAATGTAGAATTATTTCACTTGAGAATTAAGTCACTTAAAAATTATGTCATTTGAGAATTATGTAACTTGAGAATCATGTCATTTACGACTCATGTCATTTGAGAATCATGTGCCTTAAGAATTATGTCACTTGAGAATTGAGTAACTTGAGAATTATGTCACTTCAGAATTATGTGAAATCGGAATTATGTCACTTGAGAATAATGTGCATTGAGAATTATGTCGTTTGACAATTATGTCACTTGAGAATTATGACACTGGACAATTGTGTCACTTGAGATTATAGTCAGTTGGGAATTATGTCACTTCAAAATTATTATTTGAGAATTATGTCATTTGGGAATTATGTTTCTTGAGAATTTTGTCACTTAAGAATTGTGTTACTTGAGAATTATGTCATTTAGGAATTATGTAACTTGAGAATTATGTGTATTGAGAATTATGCCATTTGAGAATTATGTCATTTGATAATTTTGAAATTTGGAAATTATGTTAATTAAGAATTATGTCACTTTAGAATTGTGTATATTGTGAATTATCTTACATGAGAAATATGTCATTTAGGAATTATGTTACTTGAAAATTGTGTCACTTGAGAATTATGTCATTTGTGAATTATATCACTTGAAAATTATGTCACTCGAGAAGTATGTCACTTGAGAAGTGTGTTACTTGAGAATTATGTAAATTAAGAATTAAATTACTTGGGAATTATATCATTTAATAATTATTTCATTTGGGAATTATGTTAATTGAGAATTAGATGTATTAAGAATCAAGTCTATTGAAAATTATCTCGTTTTAGAATTATATCACTTAAGAATTATGTCATTAAAGAATTATGTCACATAAGATAAATGTCATTTGGGAATTATGTCACTTGATAATTATATCTCTTACAAAATTTATCAATGTAGAATTATTTCACTTGAGAATTAAGTCACTTAAAAATTATGTCATTTGAGAATTATGTAACTTGAGAATCATGTCATTTACGACTCATGTCATTTGAGAATCATGTGCCTTAAGAATTATGTCACTTAAGAATTGAGTAACTTGAGAATTATGTCACTTCAGAATTATGTGAAATCGGAATTATGTCACTTGAGAATAATGTGCATTGAGAATTATGTCGTTTGACAATTATGTCACTTGAGAATTATGACACTGGAGAATTGTGTCAGTTGAGATTATAGTCAGTTGGGAATTATGTCACTTCAGAATTATTATTTGAGAATTATGTCATTTGGGAATTATGTTTCTTGAGAATTTTGTCACTTAAGAATTGTGTTACTTGAGAATTATGTCATTTAGGAATTATGTAACTTGAGAATTATGTGTATTGAGAATTATGCCATTTGAGAATTATGTCATTTGATAATTTTGAAATTTGGAAATTATGTTAATTAAGAATTATGTCACTTTAGAATTGTGTATATTGTGAATTATCTTACATGAGAAATATGTTATTTAGGAATAATGTTACTTGAAAATTGTGTCACTTGAGAATTATGTCATTTGTGAATTATATCACTTGAGAATTATGTCACTCGAGAAGTATGTCACTTGAGAATTGTGTTACTTGAGAATTATGTAAATTGAGAATTAAATTACTTGGGAATTTTGTCATTTGATAATTATGTCATTTGGGAATTATGTCATTTAAGAATTATGTCACATAAGATTAATGTCATTTGGGAATTATGTCACTTGAGAATTATTATTTAAGAATTATGTCATTTGGGAATTATGTTTCTTGAGAATTATATCACTTGAGAATTATGTCACTCGAGAAGTATGTCACTTGAGAATTGTGTTACTTGAGAATTATGTAAATTGAGAATTAAATTACTTAGGAATTTTGTCATTTGATAATTATGTCATTTGGGAATTATGTCATTTAAGAATTATGTCACATAAGATTAATGTCATTTGGGAATTATGTCACTTGATAATTATATCTCTTACAAAATTTATCAATGTAGAATTATTTCACTTGAGAATTAAGTCACTTAAAAATTATGTCATTTGAGAATTATGTAACTTGAGAATCATGTCATTTACGACTCATGTCATTTGAGAATCATGTGCCTTAAGAATTATGTCACTTGAGAATTGAGTAACTTGAGAATTATGTCACTTCAGAATTATGTGAAATCGGAATTATGTCACTTGAGAATTATGTGTATTAAGAATGAAGTCTATTGAGAATTATGTTGTTTGAGAATTATGTCACTTAAGAATTATACCAATTGAGAATTATGTCAATTAAAAATTGTGTCACATGAGAAATGTGTCATTTGGGAATTTGGTAACTTTGGAATTATGTCATTTTATTATTAAGTCATTTGGTAATCATGTCACTTGAGAAATATGTCATTTGTAAATGATGTCCATTAAGAATTATTTCACTTAAGAATTATGTGATTTAAGAATTATGTCACTTGAGAATTATGTATATTGAGAATGAAGTTTATTGAGAATTATGTTGTTTGAGAATTATGTAATTTGGGATTTATGTCCATTGATAATTTTGTCACTTAAGAATTATTTCATTAGAAATTATGTTACTTGAGAATTATGTCATTTGATAATTTTGTAATTTGGGAATTATGTCATTTGAGAATTATGTCACTTGAGAATTATGTCTGTTGAGAATTGTGTTACTTGTGAATTATGTCATTTGGGAATTAAACTACTTGGGAATTTTGTCATTTGATAATTATGTCATTAGGGAATCATGTCACTTGAGAAATATGTCATTTGTAAATGATGTCCATTAAGAATTATTCCACTTAAAAAATATGTCATTTAGGAATTTTGTCACTTGAGAATTTTGTCAATTGTGATTTATTTTACTTGATAAATATTTCATTTAGGAATTATGTTACTTGAAAATTATGTCACTTGAGAATTATGTCATTTAAGAATTATGTCATTTTATAATTTTAAAATTTGGTAAATTGAGAATTATGTCACTTAAGAATTGTGTCTATTGTGATTTATTTTACTTGATAAATATTTCATTTAGGAATTATGTTACTTGAAAATTATGTCACTTGAGAATTATGTCATTTGTGAATTGTGTCACTTGAGAATTACGTCAATTGAGAATAGTGTCACTTGAGAAATGTGTCATTTGAGAATTATGTCACTTGAGAATTATGTCTATTGTGAACTATCTCACTTGAGAAATATGTCATTTGGGAATTATGTCATTTGAGAATTATGTCATTTGTGAATTGTGTCACTTGAGAATTACGTCAATTAAGAATAGTGTCACTTGAGAATTGTGTCATTTGAGAATTAGGTAACTTAGGAATTATGTCCTTTGATAATTATGGCATTTGGGAATCTTGTCATTTGAGAATTATGTCACTTGAGAATTATGCCATTTAAGAATTATGTCATTTGATAATTTTAAAATTTGGTTAATTTAGAATTATGTCACTTAAGAATTGTGTCTATTGTGATTTATTATACTTGATAAATATTTCATTTAGGAATTATGTTACTTGAAAATTATGTCACTTGAGAATTATGTCATTTGTGAATTGTGTCACTTGAGAATTACGTCAATTGAGAATAGTGTCACTTGAGAATTGTGTCATTTGAGAATTATGTCACTTGAGAATTATGTCTATTGTGAACTATCTCACTTGAGAAATATGTCATTTGGGAATTATGTCATTTGAGAATTATGTCATTTGTGAATTGTGTCACTTGAGAATTACGTCAATTAAGAATAGTGTCACTTGAGAATTGTGTCATTTGAGAATTAGGTAACTTAGGAATTATGTCCTTTGATAATTATGGCATTTGGGAATCTTGTCATTTGAGAATTATGTCACTTGAGAATTATGTCTATTGTGAATTATCTCACTTGAGAAATATGTCATTTAGGAATTATGTTACTTTAAAATTATGTCACTTGAGAATTATGCCATTTGAGAATTATGTCATTTGATAATTTTAAAATTTGGTTAATTGAGAATTATGTCACTTAAGAATTGTGTCTATTGTGATTTATTTTACTTGATAAATATGTCATTTAGGAATTATGTTACTTGAAAATTATGTCACTTGAGAATTATGTCATTTGTGAATTGTGTCACTTGAGAATTGTGTCATTAAGGAATTGAGTAACTTCGGAATTTTGTCATTTGATAATTATGTCATTTGGGAATCATGTCATTTGAGACTTATGTCACTTGAGAATTATGTCTATTGTAAATTATGTCATTTGGGAATTATGTCATTTAAGAATTATGTCACTTGACAATTATGTCTGTTGAGAATTATTTTACTTGAGAATTATGTTATTTAAGAAATATGTCACTTGAGAATTATGTGTATTGCGAATTTTAACATTTGAGAATTATGTCATTTGATAATTTTGAAATTCGGGAATTATTTTAATTGAGAATTATGTCTATTGAGTATTATGTCACTTAAGAATTGTGTCCATTGTGATTTATTTTACTTGAGAAATATGTCATTTAGGAATTATATTACTTGAAAATTATGTCACTTAAGAATTATGTCATTTGTGAATTGTGTCACTGGAGAATTACGTCAATTGAGAATTGAGTCACATGAGAATTGTGTCATTTGGGAATTAGGTGACTTTAAAATTATGTCTTTTTATAATTATCTTACGTTAGAATCATGTCCATTGAGATTTATGTCATTTAAGAATTATGTCACATGATAATTATGTCATTTGGGAATCATGTCATTTGAGAATTATGGCACTTGAGAATTATGAAAATTGAGAATTATGTCAATTGAGAATTGTGTCACTTGAGAATTGTGTCTATAGTAAATTATCTCACTTAAAAAAATGTCATTTTGGAATTATGTTACTTGAAAATTATATCACTTGAGAATTATGTATATTGAGGATTATATCTATTGAGTATTATGACGTTTGAAAATTAAGTCATTTGAGAATTATGCCATTTGAGAATTATGTAATTTGATAATTTTGAAATTTGGAAATTATGTTAATTGAGAATTATGTCACTTGAGAATGATGTGCATTGAGAATTATGTCGTTTGACAATTATGTCACTTGAGAATTATGACACTGGAGAATTGTGTCACTTGAGATTATAGTCAGTTGGGAATTATGTCACTTCAGAATTATTATTTGAGAATTATGTCATTTGGGAATTATGTTTCTTGAGAATTTTGTCACTTAAGAATTGTGTTACTTGAGAATTATGTCATTTAGGAATTATGTAACTTGAGAATTATGTGTATTGAGAATTATGCCATTTGAGAATTATGTCATTTGATAATTTTGAAATTTGGAAATTATGTTAATTAAGAATTATGTCACTTTAGAATTGTGTATATTGTGAATTATCTTACATGAGAAATATGTCATTTAGGAATTATGTTACTTGAAAATTGTGTCACTTGAGAATTATGTCATTTGTGAATTATATCACTTGAGAATTATGTCACTCGAGAAGTATGTCACTTGAGAATTGTGTTACTTGAGAATTATGTAAATTGAGAATTAAATTACTTGGGAATTATATCATTTAATAATTATTTCATTTGGGAATTATGTCAATTGAGAATTATTATTTAAGAATTATGTCATTTGGGAATTATGTTTCTTGAGAATTATATCACTTGAGAATTATGTCACTCGAGAAGTATGTCACTTGAGAATTGTGTTACTTGAGAATTATGTAAATTGAGAATTAAATTACTTGGGAATTTTGTCATTTGATAATTATGTCATTTGGGAATTATGTAACCAAAGAATTATGATTTGAGAATTATATTATTTGGGAATTAGGTCATTGAGTAGTATGTCATTTAGTAATTATATTAAATAAAAATTATGTCATTTGGGAATGATGTCTATTGATAATTATGTCACTTAAGAATTACTTGATTTTGAAATTATGTTACTTGAGAATTAGCTTATTTGGGAATTAAATTACTTGGGAATTTTGTCATTTGATAATTATGTCATTTGTAAATTATGTCATTTGAGAATTATGTCACTTGAGAATTATGGCTGTTGAGAATTATGTCATTTTGGAATTAGGTCACTTGGGAATTATATCATTTAATAATTATGTCATTTGGGATTTATGTCAATTGGGAATTAGGTGTATTAAGAATTAATTCTATTGAAAATTATCTCGTTTTAGAATTATGCCACTTAAGAATTATGTCTTTTAAGAATTGTGTCACTTGAAAATAATGTCATTTGGGAATTATGTCACTTGACAATTGTGTCATTTGATAATTATGTCATTTGGGAATTATGTCATTTGAGAATTATTTCACTTGAGAATTATGTAACTTGAGAATTATGTGTATTGAGAATTATTCCATTTGAGAATTATGTCATTTGATAATTTGGAAATTTGGAAATTATGTTAATTAAGAATTATGTCATTTAAGAATTGTGTCACTTGATAATTATGTCTGTTGTGAATTATCTCACTTGAGAAATCTCTCATTTGGGAATTATGTTACTTGAAAATTATGTCACTTAAGAATTATGTCATTTAGGAATTATGTAAATTAAAATTTATGTCATTTAGGATTTATGTCCATTGATAATTATGTGACTTAAGAATTATTTCATTAGAAATTATGTTACTTGAGAATTATGTCGTTTGAAAAATTTGTAATTTGGGAATTATATCACTTGAGAATTATGTCACTCGAGAAGTATGTCACTTGAGAATTGTGTTACTTGAGAATTCTGTAAATTGAGAATTAAATTACTTGGGAATTTTGTCATTTGATAATTATGTCATTTGGGAATTATGTCATTTAAGAATTATGTTACTTAAGATTAATGTCATTTGGGAATTATGTCATTTGAGAATTATTATTTAAGAATTATGTCATTTGGGAATTATGTTTCTTGAGAATTATATCACTTGAGAATTGCGGCACTTGAGATTAATGTCATTTGAGAATTATGTCATTTGGGAATTATGTCATTTAAGAATTATGTCACTTAAGATTAATGTCATTTGGGAATTATGCCACTTGAGAATTATTATTTAAGAATTATGTCATTTGGGAATTATGTTTCTTGAGAATTATATCACTTGAGAATTGCGGCACTTGAGATTAATGTCATTTGAGAATTATGTTACTTGAGAATTATGTCATTTGATAATTTTGTAATTTGGGAATTATGTCATTTGAGAATTATGTCACTTAAGAATTATGTCACTAAAGAATTATGTCTATTGAAAATTGTGTCATTTGAGAATTATGTCATTCGGCAATTATGTAACCAAAGAATTATGATTTGAGAATTATATCATTTGGGAATTAGGTCATTGAGAAGTATGTCATTTAGTAATTATATTAAATAAAAAATAATGTCATTTGGGAATTATGTCTATTAATAATTATGTCACTTAAGAATTATTTGATTTTGAAATTATGTTACTTGAGAGTTAGCTTATTTGGGAATTAAATTACTTGGAAATTTTGTCATTTGATAATTATGTCATTTGTGAATTATGTCATTTGAGAATTATGTCACTTGAGAATTATGGCTGTTGAGAATTATGTCATTTTGGAATTAGGTCACTTGGGAATTATATCATTTAATAATTATGTCAATTGGGATTTATGTCGATTGATAATTATGTCACTTAAGAATTATTTCATTAGAAATTATGTTACTTGAAAATTATGTCGTTTGAAAAATTTGTAATTTGGGAATTATATCACTTGAGAATTATGTCAGTTGAGAATTGTGTTACTTGAGAATTATGTAAATTGAGAATTAAATTACTTGGGCATTTTGTGATTTGATAATTATGTCATTAGCAGGCTTGAGTCCGTAAAAAGTCTGGTTCACTATAAAAGTAAATTCTATAGTGAAGTAGACTATTTACGGACCCAAGCCTGGTCATTTAAGAATTATGTCATTTAGGAATTATGTCAATTAAGATTAATGTCATTTGGGAATTATGTCACTTGAGAATTATTATTTAAAAATTATGTCATTTGGGAATTATGTTTCTTGAGAATTATATCACTTGAGAATTTCGGCACTTGAGATTAATGTCATTTGAGAATTATGTCACTTGAGAATTATGTCTATTGTGAATTATCTCACTTGAGAAATATGTCATTTAGGAATTATGTTACTTGAAAATTATGTCACTTGAGAATTATGTCACTTGAGAATTGTGTCATTTGATAATTTTGTAATTTGGGAATTATGTCATTTGAGAATTATGTCATTCGGGAATTATGTAACCAAAGAATTATGATTTGAGAATTATATCATTTGGGTATTAGGTCATTGAGAAGTATGTCATGTAGTAATTATATTAAATAAAAATTATGTCATTTGGGAATTATGTCTATTGATAATTATGTCACTTAAGAATTATTTGATTTTGAAATTATGTTACTTGAGAATTAGCTTATTTGGGAATTGAATTACTTGGGAATTTTTTCATTTGATAATTATGTCATTTGTGAATTATGTCATTTGAGAATTATGTCACTTGAGAATTATGGCTGTTGAGAATTATGTCATTTTGGAATTAGGTCACTTGAGAATTATATCATTTAATAATTATGTCATTTGGGATTTATGTCAATTGGGAATTAGGTGTATTAAGAATTAATTCTATTGAAAATTATCTCGTTTTAGAATTATGCCACTTAAGAATTATGTCTTTTAAGAATTGTGTCACTTGAGAATAATGTCATTTAGGAATTATGTCACTTGAGAATTGTGTCATTTGATAATTATGTCATTTGGGAATTATGTCATTTGAGAATTATTTCACTTGAGAATTATGTCATTTAAGAATTATGTAACTTGAGAATTATGTGTATTGAGAATTATGCCATTTGAGAATTATGTCATTTGATAATTTGGAAATTTGGAAATTATGTTAATTAAGAATTATGTCATTTAAGAATTGTGTCACTTGATAATTATGTCTGTTGTGAATTATCTCACTTGAGAAATCTGTCATTTGGGAATTATGTTACTTGAAAATTATGTCACTTGAGAATTATGTCATTTAGGAATTATGTAAATTAAAATTTATGTCATTTGGGATTTATGTCCATTGATAATTATGTGACTTAAGAATTATTTCATTAGAAATTATGTTACTTGAGAATTATGTCGTTTGAAAAATTTGTAATTTGGGAATTATATCACTTGAGAATTATGTCACTCGAGAAGTATGTCACTTGAGAATTGTGTTACTTGAGAATTCTGTAAATTGAGAATTAAATTACTTGGGAATTTTGTCATTTGATAATTATGTCATTTGGGAATCATGTCACATAAGATTAATGTCATTTGGGAATTATGTCACTTGAGAATTATGTCTATTGTGAATTATCTCACTTGAGAAATATGTCATTTAGGAATTATGTTACTTGAAAATTATGTCATTTGAGAATTATGTCACTAGAGAATTATGTCTATTGAAAATTGTGTCATTTGAGAATTATGTCATTCGGGAATTATGTAACCAAAGAATTATGATTTGAGAATTATATTATTTGGGAACTAGGTCATTGAGAAGTATGTCATTTAGTAATTACATTAAATAAAAACTATGTCATTTGGGAATTATGTCTATTGATAATTATGTCACTTAAGAATTACTTGATTTTGAAATTATGTTACTTGAGAATTAGCTTATTTGGGAATTAAATTACTTGGGAATTTTGTCATTTGATAATTATGTCATTTGTGAATTATGTCAGTTGAGAATTATGTCACTTGAGAATTATGGCTGTTGAGAATTATGCCATTTTGGAATTAGGTCACTTGGGAATTATATCATTTAATAATTATGTCATTTGGGATTTATGTCAATTGGGAATAAGGTGTATTAAGAATTAATTCTATTGAAAATTATCTCGTTTTAGAATTATGCCACTTAAGAATTATGTCTTTTAAGAATTGTGTCACTTGAGAATAATGTCATTTGGGAATTATGTCACTTGAGAATTGTGTCATTTGATAATTATGTCATTTGGGAATTATGTCATTTGAGAATTATTTCACTTGAGAATTATGTCATTTAAGAATTATGTAACTTGAGAATTATGTGTATTGAGAATTATGCCATTTGAGAATTATGTCATTTGATAATTTGGAAATTTGGAAATTATGTTAATTAAGAATTATGTCATTTAAGAATTGTGTCACTTGATAATTATGTCTGTTGTGAATTATCTCACTTGAGAAATCTGTCATTTGGGAATTATGTTACTTGAAAATTATGTCACTTGAGAATTATGTCATTTAGGAATTATGTAAATTAAAATTTATGTCATTTGGGATTTATGTCCATTGATAATTATGTGACTTAAGAATTATTTCATTAGAAATTATGTTACTTGAGAATTATGTCGTTTGAAAAATTTGTAATTTGGGAATTATATCACTTGAGAATTATGTCACTCGAGAAGTATGTCACTTGAGAATTGTGTTACTTGAGAATTATGTAAATTGAGAATTAAATTACTTGGGAATTTTGTCATTTGATAATTATGTCATTAGGGAATTATGTCATTTAAGAATTATGTCACTTAAGATTAATGTCATTTAGGAATTATGTAAATTAAAATTTATGTCATTTGGGATTTATGTCCATTAATAATTATGTGAATTAAGAATTATTTCATTGGAAATTATGTTACTTGAGAATTATGCCGTTTGAAAAATTTGTAATTTGGGAATTATATCACTTGAGAATTATGTCACTCGAGAAGTATGTCACTTGAGAATTGTGTTACTTGAGAATTATGTAAATTGAGAATTAAATTACTTGGGAATTTTGTCATTTGATAATTATGTCATTTGAGAATTATGTCATTTAAGAATTATGTTACTTAAGATTAATGTCATTTGGGAATTATGTCATTTGAGAATTATTATTTAAGAATTATGTCATTTGGGAATTATGTTTCTTGAGAATTATATCACTTGAGAATTGCGGCACTTGAGATTAATGTCATTTGAGAATTATGTCATTTGGGAATTATGTCATTTAAGAATTATGTCACATAAGATTAATGTTATTTGGGAATTATGTCACTTGAGAATTATTATTTAAGAATTATGTCATTTGGGAATTATGTTTCTTGAGAATTATATCACTTGAGAATTGCGGCACTTGAGATTAATGTCATTTAAGAATTATGTCAGTTGAGAATTATGTCTATTGTGAATTATCTCACTTGAGAAATATGTCATTTAGGAATTATGTTACTTGAAAACTATGTCACTTGAGAATTATGTCATTTAGGAATTATATAATTTAACAATTATGTCATATGGGATTTATGTCCATTGATAATTATGTCACTTAAAAATTATTTAATTACAAATTATGTTACTTGAGAATTATGTCATTTGATAATTTTGTAATTTGGGAATTATGTCATTTGAGAATTATGTCATTCGGGAATTATGTAACCAAAGAATTATGATTTGAGAATTATATCATTTGGGAATTAGGTCATTGAGAAGTATGTCATTTAGTAATTATATTAAATAAAAATTATGTCATTTGGGAATTATGTCTATTGATAATTATGTCACTTAAGAATTATTTGATTTTGAAATTATGTTACTTGAGAATTAGCTTATTTGGGAATTAAATTACTTGGGAATTTTGTCATTTGATAATTATGTCATTTGTAAATTATGTCATTTGAGAATTATGTCACTTGAGAATTATGGCTGTTGAGAATTATGTCATTTTGGAATTAGGTCACTCGGGAATTATATCATTTAATAATTATGTCAATTGGGATTTATGTCAATTCGGAATTAGGTGTATTAGGAATTAATTCTATTGAAAATTATCTCGTTTTAGAATTATGCCACTTAAGAATTATGACTTTTAAGAATTTTGTCACTTGATAATAATGTCATTTGGTAATTATGTCACTTGAGAATTGTGTCATTTGATAATTATGTCATTTGGAAATTATGTCATTTGAGAATTATTTCACTTGAGAATTATGTCATTTAAGAATTATGTAACTTGAGAATTATGTGTATTGAGAATTATGCCATTTGAGAATTATGTCATTTGATAATTTGGAAATTTGGAAATTATGTTAATTAAGAATTATGTCATTTAAGAATTGTGTCACTTGATAATTATGTCTGTTGTGAATTATCTCACTTGAGAAATCTGTCATTTGGGAATTATGTTACTTGAAAATTATGTCACTTAAGAATTATGTCATTTAGGAATTATGTAAATTAAAATTTATGTCATTTGGGATTTATGTCCATTGATAATTATGTGACTTAAGAATTATTTCATTAGAAATTATGTTACTTGAGAATTATGTCGTTTGAAAAATTTGTAATTTGGGAATTATATCACTTGAGAATTATGTCACTCGAGAAGTATGTCACTTGAGAATTGTGTTACTTGAGAATTATGTAAATTGAGAATTAAATTACTTGGGAATTTTGTCATTTGATAATTATGTCATTAGGGAATTATGTCATTTAAGAATTATGTCACTTAAGATTAATGTCATTTAGGAATTATGTAAATTAAAATTTATGTCATTTGGGATTTATGTCCATTAATAATTATGTGAATTAAGAATTATTTCATTGGAAATTATGTTTCTTGAGAATTATGTCGTTTGAAAAATTTGTAATTTGGGAATTATATCACTTGAGAATTATGTCACTCGAGAAGTATGTCACTTGAGAATTGTGTTACTTGAGAATTATGTAAATTGAGAATTAAATTACTTGGGAATTTTGTCATTTGATAATTATGTCATTTGGGAATTATGTCATTTAAGAATTATGTTACTTAAGATTAATGTCATTTGGGAATTATGTCATTTGAGAATTATTATTTAAGAATTATGTCATTTGGGAATTATGTTTCTTGAGAATTATATCACTTGAGAATTGCGGCACTTGAGATTAATGTCATTTGAGAATTATGTCATTTGGGAATTATGTCATTTAAGAATTATGTCACATAAGATTAATGTCATTTGGGAATTATGTCACTTGAGAATTATTATTTAAGAATTATGTCATTTGGGAATTATGTTTCTTGAGAATTATATCACTTGAGAATTGCGGCACTTGAGATTAATGTCATTTAAGAATTATGTCAGTTGAGAATTATGTCTATTGTGAATTATCTCACTTGAGAAATATGTCATTTAGGAATTATGTTACTTGAAAACTATGTCACTTGAGAATTATGTCATTTAGGAATTATATAATTTAACAATTATGTCATATGGGATTTATGTCCATTGATAATTATGTCACTTAAAAATTATTTAATTACAAATTATGTTACTTGAGAATTATGTCATTTGATAATTTTGTAATTTGGAAATTATGTTAATTAAGAATTATGTCATTTAAGAATTGTGTCACTTGATAATTATGTCTGTTGTGAATTATCTCACTTGAGAAATCTGTCATTTGGAAATTATGTTACTTGAAAATTATGTCACTTGAGAATTATGTCATTTAGGAATTATGTAAATTAAAATTTATGTCATTTGGGATTTATGTCGATTGATAATTATGTCACTTAAGAATTATTTCATTAGAAATTATGTTACTTGAAAATTATGTCGTTTGAAAAATTTCTTAATTTGGGAATTATATCACTTGAGAATTATGTCACTCGAGAAGTATGTCAGTTGAGAATTGTGTTACTTGAGAATTATGTCATTTGAGAAATCTGTCGTTTGGGAATTATGTTACTTGAAAATTATGTCACTTGAGAATTATGTCATTTAGGAATTATGTAAATTAAATTTTATGTCATTTGGGATTTATGTCGATTGATAATTATGTCACTTAAGAATTATTTCATTAGAAATTATGTTACTTGAAAATTATGTCGTTTGAAAAATTTGTAATTTGGGAATTATATTACTTGAGAATTATGTCACTCGAGAAGTATGTCACTTGAGAATTGTGTTACTTGAGAATTATGTAAATTGAGAATTAAATTACTTGGGAATTTTGTCATTTGATAATTATGTCATTTGAGAATTATGTCATTTAGGAATTATGTCACTTAAGATTAATGTCATTTGGGAATTATGTCACTTGAGAATTATTATTTAAAAATTATGTCATTTGGGAATTATGTTTCTTGAGAATTATATCACTTGAGAATTTCGGCACTTGAGATTAATGTCATTTGAGAATTATGTCACTTGAGAATTATGTCTATTGTGAATTATCTCACTTGAGAAATATGTCATTTAGGAATTATGTTACTTGAAAATTATGTCACTTGAGAATTATGTCATTTAGGAATTATAAAATTTAACAATTATGTCATATGGGATTTATGTCCATTGATAATTATGTCACTTAAAAATTATTTAATTAGAAATTATGTTACTTGAGAATTATGTCATTTGAGAATTATGTTACTTGAGAATTATGTCATTTGATAATTTTGTAATTTGGGAATTATGTCATTTGAGAATTATGTCACTTGAGAATTATTATTTAAAAATTATGTCATTTGGGAATTATGTTTCTTGAGAATTATATCACTTGAGAATTTCGGCACTTGAGATTAATGTCATTTGAGAATTATGTCACTTGAGAATTATGTCTATTGTGAATTATCTCACTTGAGAAATATGTCATTTAGGAATTATGTTACTTGAAAATTATGTCACTTGAGAATTATGTCACTTGAGAATTGTGTCATTTGATAATTTTGTAATTTGGGAATTATGTCATTTGAGAATTATGTCATTCGGGAATTATGTAACCAAAGAATTATGATTTGAGAATTATATCATTTGGGTATTAGGTCATTGAGAAGTATGTCATGTAGTAATTATATTAAATAAAAATTATGTCATTTGGGAATTATGTCTATTGATAATTATGTCACTTAAGAATTATTTGATTTTGAAATTATGTTACTTGAGAATTAGCTTATTTGGGAATTGAATTACTTGGGAATTTTTTCATTTGATAATTATGTCATTTGTGAATTATGTCATTTGAGAATTATGTCACTTGAGAATTATGGCTGTTGAGAATTATGTCATTTTGGAATTAGGTCACTTGAGAATTATATCATTTAATAATTATGTCATTTGGGATTTATGTCAATTGGGAATTAGGTGTATTAAGAATTAATTCTATTGAAAATTATCTCGTTTTAGAATTATGCCACTTAAGAATTATGTCTTTTAAGAATTGTGTCACTTGAGAATAATGTCATTTAGGAATTATGTCACTTGAGAATTGTGTCATTTGATAATTATGTCATTTGGGAATTATGTCATTTGAGAATTATTTCACTTGAGAATTATGTCATTTAAGAATTATGTAACTTGAGAATTATGTGTATTGAGAATTATGCCATTTGAGAATTATGTCATTTGATAATTTGGAAATTTGGAAATTATGTTAATTAAGAATTATGTCATTTAAGAATTGTGTCACTTGATAATTATGTCTGTTGTGAATTATCTCACTTGAGAAATCTGTCATTTGGGAATTATGTTACTTGAAAATTATGTCACTTGAGAATTATGTCATTTAGGAATTATGTAAATTAAAATTTATGTCATTTGGGATTTATGTCCATTGATAATTATGTGACTTAAGAATTATTTCATTAGAAATTATGTTACTTGAGAATTATGTCGTTTGAAAAATTTGTAATTTGGGAATTATATCACTTGAGAATTATGTCACTCGAGAAGTATGTCACTTGAGAATTGTGTTACTTGAGAATTCTGTAAATTGAGAATTAAATTACTTGGGAATTTTGTCATTTGATAATTATGTCATTTGGGAATCATGTCACATAAGATTAATGTCATTTGGGAATTATGTCACTTGAGAATTATGTCTATTGTGAATTATCTCACTTGAGAAATATGTCATTTAGGAATTATGTTACTTGAAAATTATGTCATTTGAGAATTATGTCACTAGAGAATTATGTCTATTGAAAATTGTGTCATTTGAGAATTATGTCATTCGGGAATTATGTAACCAAAGAATTATGATTTGAGAATTATATTATTTGGGAACTAGGTCATTGAGAAGTATGTCATTTAGTAATTACATTAAATAAAAACTATGTCATTTGGGAATTATGTCTATTGATAATTATGTCACTTAAGAATTACTTGATTTTGAAATTATGTTACTTGAGAATTAGCTTATTTGGGAATTAAATTACTTGGGAATTTTGTCATTTGATAATTATGTCATTTGTGAATTATGTCAGTTGAGAATTATGTCACTTGAGAATTATGGCTGTTGAGAATTATGCCATTTTGGAATTAGGTCACTTGGGAATTATATCATTTAATAATTATGTCATTTGGGATTTATGTCAATTGGGAATAAGGTGTATTAAGAATTAATTCTATTGAAAATTATCTCGTTTTAGAATTATGCCACTTAAGAATTATGTCTTTTAAGAATTGTGTCACTTGAGAATAATGTCATTTGGGAATTATGTCACTTGAGAATTGTGTCATTTGATAATTATGTCATTTGGGAATTATGTCATTTGAGAATTATTTCACTTGAGAATTATGTCATTTAAGAATTATGTAACTTGAGAATTATGTGTATTGAGAATTATGCCATTTGAGAATTATGTCATTTGATAATTTGGAAATTTGGAAATTATGTTAATTAAGAATTATGTCATTTAAGAATTGTGTCACTTGATAATTATGTCTGTTGTGAATTATCTCACTTGAGAAATCTGTCATTTGGGAATTATGTTACTTGAAAATTATGTCACTTGAGAATTATGTCATTTAGGAATTATGTAAATTAAAATTTATGTCATTTGGGATTTATGTCCATTGATAATTATGTGACTTAAGAATTATTTCATTAGAAATTATGTTACTTGAGAATTATGTCGTTTGAAAAATTTGTAATTTGGGAATTATATCACTTGAGAATTATGTCACTCGAGAAGTATGTCACTTGAGAATTGTGTTACTTGAGAATTATGTAAATTGAGAATTAAATTACTTGGGAATTTTGTCATTTGATAATTATGTCATTAGGGAATTATGTCATTTAAGAATTATGTCACTTAAGATTAATGTCATTTAGGAATTATGTAAATTAAAATTTATGTCATTTGGGATTTATGTCCATTAATAATTATGTGAATTAAGAATTATTTCATTGGAAATTATGTTACTTGAGAATTATGCCGTTTGAAAAATTTGTAATTTGGGAATTATATCACTTGAGAATTATGTCACTCGAGAAGTATGTCACTTGAGAATTGTGTTACTTGAGAATTATGTAAATTGAGAATTAAATTACTTGGGAATTTTGTCATTTGATAATTATGTCATTTGAGAATTATGTCATTTAAGAATTATGTTACTTAAGATTAATGTCATTTGGGAATTATGTCATTTGAGAATTATTATTTAAGAATTATGTCATTTGGGAATTATGTTTCTTGAGAATTATATCACTTGAGAATTGCGGCACTTGAGATTAATGTCATTTGAGAATTATGTCATTTGGGAATTATGTCATTTAAGAATTATGTCACATAAGATTAATGTTATTTGGGAATTATGTCACTTGAGAATTATTATTTAAGAATTATGTCATTTGGGAATTATGTTTCTTGAGAATTATATCACTTGAGAATTGCGGCACTTGAGATTAATGTCATTTAAGAATTATGTCAGTTGAGAATTATGTCTATTGTGAATTATCTCACTTGAGAAATATGTCATTTAGGAATTATGTTACTTGAAAACTATGTCACTTGAGAATTATGTCATTTAGGAATTATATAATTTAACAATTATGTCATATGGGATTTATGTCCATTGATAATTATGTCACTTAAAAATTATTTAATTACAAATTATGTTACTTGAGAATTATGTCATTTGATAATTTTGTAATTTGGGAATTATGTCATTTGAGAATTATGTCATTCGGGAATTATGTAACCAAAGAATTATGATTTGAGAATTATATCATTTGGGAATTAGGTCATTGAGAAGTATGTCATTTAGTAATTATATTAAATAAAAATTATGTCATTTGGGAATTATGTCTATTGATAATTATGTCACTTAAGAATTATTTGATTTTGAAATTATGTTACTTGAGAATTAGCTTATTTGGGAATTAAATTACTTGGGAATTTTGTCATTTGATAATTATGTCATTTGTAAATTATGTCATTTGAGAATTATGTCACTTGAGAATTATGGCTGTTGAGAATTATGTCATTTTGGAATTAGGTCACTCGGGAATTATATCATTTAATAATTATGTCAATTGGGATTTATGTCAATTCGGAATTAGGTGTATTAGGAATTAATTCTATTGAAAATTATCTCGTTTTAGAATTATGCCACTTAAGAATTATGACTTTTAAGAATTTTGTCACTTGATAATAATGTCATTTGGTAATTATGTCACTTGAGAATTGTGTCATTTGATAATTATGTCATTTGGAAATTATGTCATTTGAGAATTATTTCACTTGAGAATTATGTCATTTAAGAATTATGTAACTTGAGAATTATGTGTATTGAGAATTATGCCATTTGAGAATTATGTCATTTGATAATTTGGAAATTTGGAAATTATGTTAATTAAGAATTATGTCATTTAAGAATTGTGTCACTTGATAATTATGTCTGTTGTGAATTATCTCACTTGAGAAATCTGTCATTTGGGAATTATGTTACTTGAAAATTATGTCACTTAAGAATTATGTCATTTAGGAATTATGTAAATTAAAATTTATGTCATTTGGGATTTATGTCCATTGATAATTATGTGACTTAAGAATTATTTCATTAGAAATTATGTTACTTGAGAATTATGTCGTTTGAAAAATTTGTAATTTGGGAATTATATCACTTGAGAATTATGTCACTCGAGAAGTATGTCACTTGAGAATTGTGTTACTTGAGAATTATGTAAATTGAGAATTAAATTACTTGGGAATTTTGTCATTTGATAATTATGTCATTAGGGAATTATGTCATTTAAGAATTATGTCACTTAAGATTAATGTCATTTAGGAATTATGTAAATTAAAATTTATGTCATTTGGGATTTATGTCCATTAATAATTATGTGAATTAAGAATTATTTCATTGGAAATTATGTTTCTTGAGAATTATGTCGTTTGAAAAATTTGTAATTTGGGAATTATATCACTTGAGAATTATGTCACTCGAGAAGTATGTCACTTGAGAATTGTGTTACTTGAGAATTATGTAAATTGAGAATTAAATTACTTGGGAATTTTGTCATTTGATAATTATGTCATTTGGGAATTATGTCATTTAAGAATTATGTTACTTAAGATTAATGTCATTTGGGAATTATGTCATTTGAGAATTATTATTTAAGAATTATGTCATTTGGGAATTATGTTTCTTGAGAATTATATCACTTGAGAATTGCGGCACTTGAGATTAATGTCATTTGAGAATTATGTCATTTGGGAATTATGTCATTTAAGAATTATGTCACATAAGATTAATGTCATTTGGGAATTATGTCACTTGAGAATTATTATTTAAGAATTATGTCATTTGGGAATTATGTTTCTTGAGAATTATATCACTTGAGAATTGCGGCACTTGAGATTAATGTCATTTAAGAATTATGTCAGTTGAGAATTATGTCTATTGTGAATTATCTCACTTGAGAAATATGTCATTTAGGAATTATGTTACTTGAAAACTATGTCACTTGAGAATTATGTCATTTAGGAATTATATAATTTAACAATTATGTCATATGGGATTTATGTCCATTGATAATTATGTCACTTAAAAATTATTTAATTACAAATTATGTTACTTGAGAATTATGTCATTTGATAATTTTGTAATTTGGAAATTATGTTAATTAAGAATTATGTCATTTAAGAATTGTGTCACTTGATAATTATGTCTGTTGTGAATTATCTCACTTGAGAAATCTGTCATTTGGAAATTATGTTACTTGAAAATTATGTCACTTGAGAATTATGTCATTTAGGAATTATGTAAATTAAAATTTATGTCATTTGGGATTTATGTCGATTGATAATTATGTCACTTAAGAATTATTTCATTAGAAATTATGTTACTTGAAAATTATGTCGTTTGAAAAATTTCTTAATTTGGGAATTATATCACTTGAGAATTATGTCACTCGAGAAGTATGTCAGTTGAGAATTGTGTTACTTGAGAATTATGTCATTTGAGAAATCTGTCGTTTGGGAATTATGTTACTTGAAAATTATGTCACTTGAGAATTATGTCATTTAGGAATTATGTAAATTAAATTTTATGTCATTTGGGATTTATGTCGATTGATAATTATGTCACTTAAGAATTATTTCATTAGAAATTATGTTACTTGAAAATTATGTCGTTTGAAAAATTTGTAATTTGGGAATTATATTACTTGAGAATTATGTCACTCGAGAAGTATGTCACTTGAGAATTGTGTTACTTGAGAATTATGTAAATTGAGAATTAAATTACTTGGGAATTTTGTCATTTGATAATTATGTCATTTGAGAATTATGTCATTTAGGAATTATGTCACTTAAGATTAATGTCATTTGGGAATTATGTCACTTGAGAATTATTATTTAAAAATTATGTCATTTGGGAATTATGTTTCTTGAGAATTATATCACTTGAGAATTTCGGCACTTGAGATTAATGTCATTTGAGAATTATGTCACTTGAGAATTATGTCTATTGTGAATTATCTCACTTGAGAAATATGTCATTTAGGAATTATGTTACTTGAAAATTATGTCACTTGAGAATTATGTCATTTAGGAATTATAAAATTTAACAATTATGTCATATGGGATTTATGTCCATTGATAATTATGTCACTTAAAAATTATTTAATTAGAAATTATGTTACTTGAGAATTATGTCATTTGAGAATTATGTTACTTGAGAATTATGTCATTTGATAATTTTGTAATTTGGGAATTATGTCATTTGAGAATTATGTCACTTAAGAATTATGTCACTAAAGAATTATGTCTATTGAAAATTGTGTCATTTGAGAATTATGTCATTCGGGAATTATGTAACCAAAGAATTATGATTTGAGAATTATATCATTTGGGAATTAGGTCATTGAGAAGTATGTCATTTAGTAATTATATTAAATAAAAATTATGTCATTTGGGAATTATGTCTATTGATAATTATGTCACTTAAGAATTATTTGATTTTGAAATTATGTTACTTGAGAATTAGCTTATTTGGGAATTAAATTACTTGGGAATTTTGTCATTTGATAATTATGTCATTTGTGAATTATGTCATTTAAGAATTATGTCACTTGAGAATTATGGCTGTTGAGAATTATGTCATTTTGGAATTAGGTCACTTGGGAATTATATCATTTAATAATTATGTCATTTGGGATTTATGTCAATTGGGAATTAGGTGTATTAAGAATTAATTCTATTGAAAATTATCTCGTTTTAGAATTATGCCACTTAAGAATTATGTCTTTTAAGAATTGTGTCACTTGAGAATAATGTCATTTGGGAATTATGTCACTTGACAATTGTCTCATTTGATAATTATGTCATTTGGGAATTATGTCATTTGAGAATTATTTCACTTGAGAATTATGTCATTTAAGAATTATGTAACTTGAGAATTATGTGTATTGAGAATTATGCCATTTGAGAATTATGTCATTTGATAATTTGGAAATTTGGAAATTATGTTAATTAAGAATTATGTCATTTAAGAATTGTGTCACTTGATAATTATGTCTGTTGTGAATTATCTCACTTGAGAAATCTGTCATTTGGGAATTATGTTACTTGAAAATTATGTCACTTGAGAATTATGTCATTTAGGAATTATGTAAATTAAAATTTATGTCATTTGGGATTTATGTCCATTGATAATTATGTGACTTAAGAATTATTTCATTAGAAATTATGTTACTTGAGAATTATGTCGTTTGAAAAATTTGTAATTTGGGAATTATATCACTTGAGAATTATGTCACTCGAGAAGTATGTCACTTGAGAATTGTGTTACTTGAGAATTATGTAAATTGAGAATTAAATTACTTGGGAATTTTGTCATTTGATAATTATGTCATTTGGGAATTATGTCATTTAAGAATTATGTCACATAAGATTAATGTCATTTGGGAATTATGTCACTTGAGAATTATGTCTATTGTGAATTATCTCACTTAAGAAATATGTCATTTAGGAATTATGTTACTTGAAAATTATGTCACTTGAGAATTATGTCATTTAGGAATTATATAATTTAACAATTATGTCATATGGGATTTATGTCCATTGATAATTATGTCACTTAAAAATTATTTAATTAGAAATTATGTTACTTGAGAATTATGTCATTTGATAATTTTGTAATTTGGGAATTATGTCATTTGAGAATTATGTCACTAGAGAATTATGTCTATTGAAAATTGTGTCATTTGAGAATTATGTTATTCGGGAATTATGTTACTTGAAAATTATGTCACTTAAGAATTATGTCATTTAGGAATTATGTAAATTAAAATTTATGTCATTTGGGATTTATGTCCATTGATAATTATGTGACTTAAGAATTATTTCATTAGAAATTATGTTACTTGAGAATTATGTCGTTTGAAAAATTTGTAATTTGGGAATTATATCACTTGAGAATTATGTCACTCGAGAAGTATGTGACTTGAGAATTGTGTTACTTGAGAATTATGTAAATTGAGAATTAAATTACTTGGGAATTTTGTCATTTGATAATTATGTCATTAGGGAATTATGTCATTTAAGAATTATGTCACTTAAGATTAATGTCATTTAGGAATTATGTAAATTAAAATTTATGTCATTTGGGATTTATGTCCATTAATAATTATGTGAATTAAGAATTATTTCATTGGAAATTATGTTACTTGAGAATTATGTCGTTTGAAAAATTTGTAATTTGGGAATTATATCACTTGAGAATTATGTCACTCGAGAAGTATGTCACTTGAGAATTGTGTTACTTGAGAATTATGTAAATTGAGAATTAAATTACTTGGGAATTTTGTCGATTGATAATTATGTCATTTGGGAATTATGTCATTTAAGAATTATGTTACTTAAGATTAATGTCATTTGGGAATTATGTCATTTGAGAATTATTATTTAAGAATTATGTCATTTAGGAATTATGTTTCTTGAGAATTATATCACTTGAGAATTGCGGCACTTGAGATTAATGTCATTTGAGAATTATGTCATTTGGGAATTATGTCATTTAAGAATTATGTCACTTAAGATTAATGTCATTTGGGAATTATGTCACTTGAGAATTATTATTTAAGAATTATGTCATTTGGGAATTATGTTCCTTGAGAATTATATCACTTGAGAATTGCGGCACTTGAGATTAATGTCATTTGAGAATTATGTTACTTGAGAATTATGTCATTTGATAATTTTGTAATTTGGGAATTATGTCATTTGAGAATTATGTCACTTAAGAATTATGTCACTAAAGAATTATGTCTATTAAAAATTGTGTCATTTGAGAATTATGTCATTCGGCAATTATGTAACCAAAGAATTATGATTTGAGAATTATATCATATGGGAATTAGGTCATTGAGAAGTATGTCATTTAGTAATTATATTAAATAAAAATTATGTCATTTGGGAATTATGTCTATTAATAATTATGTCACTTAAGAATTATTTGATTTTGAAATTATGTTACTTGAGAATTAGCTTATTTGGGAATTAAATTACTTGGCAATTTTTTCATTTGATAATTATGTCATTTGTGAATTATGTCATTTGAGACTTATGTCACTTGAGAATTATGGCTGTTGAGAATTATGTCATTTGGGAATTAGGTCACTTGGGAATTATATCATTTAATAATTATGTCAATTGGGATTTATGTCAATTCGGAATTAGGTGTATTAGGAATTAATTCTATTGAAAATTATCTCGTTTTAGAATTATGCCACTTAAGAATTATGACTTTTAAGAATTGTGTCACTTGATAATAATGTCATTTGGTAATTATGTCACTTGAGAATTGTGTCATTTGATAATTATGTCATTTGGAAATTATATCATTTGAGAATTATTTCACTTGAGAATTATGTCATTTAAGAATTGTGTCACTTGAGAATAATGTCATTTGGGAATTATGTCACTTGACAATTGTCTCATTTGATAATTATGTCATTTGGGAATTATGTCATTTGAGAATTATTTCACTTGAGAATTATGTCATTTAAGAATTATGTAACTTGAGAATTATGTGTATTGAGAATTATGCCATTTGAGAATTATGTCATTTGATAATTTGGAAATTTGGAAATTATGTTAATTAAGAATTATGTCATTTAAGAATTGTGTCACTTGATAATTATGTCTGTTGTGAATTATCTCACTTGAGAAATCTGTCATTTGGGAACTATGTTACTTGAAAATTATGTCACTTAAGAATTATGTCATTTAGGAATTATGTAAATTAAAATTTACGTCATTTGGGATTTATGTCCATTGATAATTATGTGAATTAAGAATTATTTCATTGGAAATTATGTTACTTGAGAATTATGTCGTTTGAAAAATTTGTAATTTGGAAATTATATCACTTGAGAATTATGTCACTTGAGAAGTATGTCACTTGAGAATTGTGTTACTTGAGAATTATGTAAATTGAGAATTAAATTACTTGGGAATTTTGTCATTTGATAATTATGTCATTTAGGAATTATGTCATTTAAGAATTATGTTACTTAAGATTAATGTCATTTGGGAATTATGTCATTTGAGAATTATTATTTAAGAATTATGTCATTTGGGAATTATGTTTCTTGAGAATTATATCACTTGAGATTTGCGGCACTTGAGATTAATGTCATTTGAGAATTATGTCATTTGGGAATTAGGTCATTTAAGAATTATGTCACTTAAGATTAATGTCATTTGGGAATTATGTCACTTGAGAATTATGTCATTCGGGAATTATGTAACCAAAGAATTATGATTTAAGAATTATATCATTTGGGTATTAGGTCATTGAGAAGTATGTCATTTAGTAATTATATTAAATAAAAATTATGTCATTTGGGAATTATGTCTATTGATAATTATGTCACTTAAGAATTATTTGATTTTGAAATTATGTTACTTGAGAATGAGCTTATTTGGGAATTAAATTACTTGGGAATTTTTCATTTGATAATTATGTCATTTGTGAATTATGTCATTTGAGAATTATGTCACTTGAGAATTATGGCTGTTGAGAATTATGTCATTTTGGAATTAGGTCACTTGAGAATTATATCATTTAATAATTATGTCATTTGGGATTTATGTCAATTGGGAATTAGGTGTATTAAGAATTAATTCTATTGAAAATTATCTCGTTTTAGAATTATGCCACTTAAGAATTATGTCTTTTAAGAATTGTGTCACTTGAGAATAATGTCATTTGGGAATTATGTCACTTGAGAATTGTGTCATTTGATAATTATGTCATTTGGGAATTATGTCATTTGAGAATTATTTCACTTGAGAATTATGTCATTTAAGAATTATGTAACTTGAGAATTATGTGTATTGAGAATTATGCCATTTGAGAATTATGTAAATTGAGAATTAAATTACTTGGGAATTTTGTCATTTGATAATTATGTCATTTGGGAATTATGTCATTTAAGAATTATGTCACATAAGATTAATGTCATTTGGGAATTATGTCACTTGAGAATTATGTCTATTGTGAATTATCTCACTTGAGAAATATGTCATTTAGGAATTATGTTACTTGAAAATTATGTCACTTGAGAATTATGTCATTTAGGAATTATATAATTTAACAATTATGTCATATGGGATTTATGTCCATTGATAATTATGTCACTTAAAAATTATTTAATTAGAAATTATGTTACTTGAGAATTATGTCATTTGATAATTTTGTAATTTGGGAATTATGTCATTTGAGAATTATGTCACTAGAGAATTATGTCTATTGAAAATTGTGTCATTTGAGAATTATGTTATTCGGGAATTATGTTACTTGAAAATTATGTCACTTAAGAATTATGTCATTTAGGAATTATGTAAATTAAAATTTATGTCATTTGGGATTTATGTCCATTGATAATTATGTGACTTAAGAATTATTTCATTAGAAATTATGTTACTTGAGAATTATGTCGTTTGAAAAATTTGTAATTTGGGAATTATATCACTTGAGAATTATGTCACTCGAGAAGTATGTCACTTGAGAATTGTGTTACTTGAGAATTATGTCAATTGAGAATTAAATTACTTGGGAATTTTGTCATTTGATAATTATGTCATTAGGGAATTATGTCATTTAAGAATTATGTCACTTAAGATTAATGTCATTTAGGAATTATGTAAATTAAAATTTATGTCATTTGGGATTTATGTCCATTAATAATTATGTGAATTAAGAATTATTTCATTGGAAATTATGTTACTTGAGAATTATATCACTTGAGAATTGCGGCACTTGAGATTAATGTCATTTGAGAATTATGTTACTTGAGAATTATGTCATTTGATAATTTTGTAATTTGGGAATTATGTCATTTGAGAATTATGTCATTCGGCAATTATGTAACCAAAGAATTATGATTTGAGAATTATATCATTTGGGAATTAGGTCATTGAGAAGTATGTCATTTAGTAATTATATTAAATAAAAATTATGTCATTTGGGAATTATGTCTATTAATAATTATGTCACTTAAGAATTATTTGATTTTGAAATTATGTTACTTGAGAATTAGCTTATTTGGGAATTAAATTACTTGGGAATTTTGTCATTTGATAATTATGTCATTTGGGAATTATGTCATTTAAGAATTATGTCACATAAGATTAATGTCATTTGGGAATTATGTCACTTGAGAATTATTATTTAAGAATTATGTCATTTGGGAATTATGTTTCTTGAGAATTATATCACTTGAGAATTGCGGCACTTGAGATTAATGTCATTTAAGAATTATGTCAGTTGAGAATTATGTCTATTGTGAATTATCTCACTTGAGAAATATGTCATTTAGGAATTATGTTACTTGAAAAATATGTCACTTGAGAATTATGTCATTTAGGAATTATATAATTTAACAATTATGTCATATGGGATTTATGTCCATTAATAATTATGTCACTTAAAAATTCTTTAATTACAAATTATGTTACTTGAGAATTATGTCATTTGATAATTTTGTAATTTGGGAATTATGTCATTTGAGAATTATGTCATTCGGGAATTATGTAACCAAAGAATTATGATTTGAGAATTATATCATTTGGGAATTAGGTCATTGAGAAGTATGTCATTTAGTAATTATATTAAATAAAAATTATGTCATTTGGGAATTATGTCTATTGATAATTATGTCACTTAAGAATTATTTGATTTTGAAATTATGTTACTTGAGAATTAGCTTATTTGGGAATTAAATTACTTGGCAATTTTTTCATTTGATAATTATGTCATTTGTGAATTATGTCATTTGAGAATTATGTCACTTGAGAATTATGGCTGTTGAGAATTATGTCATTTGGGAATTAGGTCACTTGGGAATTATATCATTTAATAATTATGTCAATTGGGATTTATGTCAATTCGGAATTAGGTGTATTAGGAATTAATTCTATTGAAAATTATCTCGTTTTAGAATTATGCCACTTAAGAATTATGACTTTTAAGAATTGTGTCACTTGATAATAATGTCATTTGGTAATTATGTCACTTGAGAATTGTGTCATTTGATAATTATGTCATTTGGAAATTATGTCATTTGAGAATTATTTCACTTGAGAATTATGTCATTTAAGAATTATGTAACTTGAGAATTATGTGTATTGAGAATTATGCCATTTAAGAATTATGTCATTTGATAATTTGGAAATTTGGAAATTATGTTAATTAAGAATTATGTCATTTAAGAATTGTGTCACATGATAATTATGTCTGTTGTGAATTATCTCACTTGAGAAATCTGTCATTTGGAAATTATGTTACTTGAAAATTATGTCACTTGAGAATTATGTCATTTAGGAATTATGTAAATTAAAATTTATGTCATTTGGGATTTATGTCGATTGATAATTATGTCACTTAAGAATTATTTCATTAGAAATTATGTTACTTGAAAATTATGTCGTTTGAAAAATTTCTTAATTTGGGAATTATATCACTTAAGAATTATGTCACTCGAGAAGTATGTCAGTTGAGAATTGTGTTACTTGAGAATTATGTCATTTGAGAAATCTGTCGTTTGGGAATTATGTTACTTGAAAATTATGTCACTTGAGAATTATGTCATTTAGGAATTATGTAAATTAAAATTTATGTCATTTGGGATTTATGTCGATTGATAATTATGTCACTTAAGAATTATTTCATTAGAAATTATGTTACTTGAAAATTATGTCGTTTGAAAAATTTGTAATTTGGGAATTATATTACTTGAGAATTATGTCACTCGAGAAGTATGTCACTTGAGAATTGTGTTACTTGAGAATTATGTAAATTGAGAATTAAATTACTTGGGAATTATGTCATTTGATAATTATGTCATTTGAGAATTATGTCATTTAGGAATTATGTCACTTAAGATTAATGTCATTTGGGAATTATGTCACTTGAGAATTATTATTTAAAAATTATGTCATTTGGGAATTATGTTTCTTGAGAATTATATCACTTGAGAATTTCGGCACTTGAGATTAATGTCATTTGAGAATTATGTCACTTGAGAATTATGTCTATTGTGAATTATCTCACTTGAGAAATATGTCATTTAGGAATTATGTTACTTGAAAATTATGTCACTTGAGAATTATGTCATTTAGGAATTATAAAATTTAACAATTATGTCATATGGGATTTATGTCCATTGATAATTATGTCACTTAAAAATTATTTAATTAGAAATTATGTTACTTGAGAATTATGTGATTTGAGAATTATGTTACTTGAGAATTATGTCATTTGATAATTTTGTAATTTGGGAATTATGTCATTTGAGAATTATGTCACTTAAGAATTATGTCACTAAAGAATTATGTCTATTGAAAATTGTGTCATTTGAGAATTATGTCATTCGGGAATTATGTAACCAAAGAATTATGATTTGAGAATTATATCATTTGGGAATTAGGTCATTGAGAAGTATGTCATTTAGTAATTATATTAAATAAAAATTATGTCATTTGGGAATTATGTCTATTGATAATTATGTCACTTAAGAATTATTTGATTTTGAAATTATGTTACTTGAGAATTAGCTTATTTGGGAATTAAATTACTTGGGAATTTTGTCATTTGATAATTATGTCATTTGTGAATTATGTCATTTAAGAATTATGTCACTTGAGAATTATGGCTGTTGAGAATTATGTCATTTTGGAATTAGGTCACTTGGGAATTATATCATTTAATAATTATGTCATTAGGGAATTATGTCATTTAAGAATTATGTCACTTAAGATTAATGTCATTTAGGAATTATGTAAATTAAAATTTACGTCATTTGGGATTTATGTCCATTGATAATTATGTGAATTAAGAATTATTTCATTGGAAATTATGTTACTTGAGAATTATGTCGTTTGAAAAATTTGTAATTTGGAAATTATATCACTTGAGAATTATGTCACTTGAGAAGTATGTCACTTGAGAATTGTGTTATTTGAGAATTATGTAAATTGAGAATTAAATTACTTGGGAATTTTGTCATTTGATAATTATGTCATTTAGGAATTATGTCATTTAAGAATTATGTTACTTAAGATTAATGTCATTTGGGAATTATGTCATTTGAGAATTATTATTTAAGAATTATGTCATTTGGGAATTATGTTTCTTGAGAATTATATCACTTGAGATTTGCGGCACTTGAGATTAATGTCATTTGAGAATTATGTCATTTGGGAATTAGGTCATTTAAGAATTATGTCACTTAAGATTAATGTCATTTGGGAATTATGTCACTTGAGAATTATGTCATTCGGGAATTATGTAACCAAAGAATTATGATTTAAGAATTATATCATTTGGGTATTAGGTCATTGAGAAGTATGTCATTTAGTAATTATATTAAATAAAAATTATGTCATTTGGGAATTATGTCTATTGATAATTATGTCACTTAAGAATTATTTGATTTTGAAATTATGTTACTTGAGAATGAGCTTATTTGGGAATTAAATTACTTGGAAATTTTTTCATTTGATAATTATGTCATTTGTGAATTATGTCATTTGAGAATTATGTCACTTGAATAATTATGGCTGTTGAGAATTATGTCATTTTGGAATTAGGTCACTTGAGAATTATATCATTTAATAATTATGTCATTTGGGATTTATGTCAATTGGGAATTAGGTGTATTAAGAATTAATTCTATTGAAAATTATCTCGTTTTAGAATTATGCCACTTAAGAATTATGTCTTTTAAGAATTGTGTCACTTGAGAATAATGTCATTTGGGAATTATGTCACTTGAGAATTGTGTCATTTGATAATTATGTCATTTGGGAATTATGTCATTTGAGAATTATTTCACTTGAGAATTATGTCATTTAAGAATTATGTAACTTGAGAATTATGTGTATTGAGAATTATGCCATTTGAGAATTATGTCATTTGATAATTTGGAAATTTGGAAATTATGTTAATTAAGAATTATGTCATTTAAGAATTGTGTCACTTGATAATTATGTCTGTTGTGAATTATCTCACTTGAGAAATCTGTCATTTGGGAATTATGTTACTTGAAAATTATGTCACTTGAGAATTATGTCATTTAGGAATTATGTAAATTAAAATTTATGTCAGTTGGGATTTATGTCTATTGATAATTATGTGACTTAAGAATTATTTCATTAGAAATTATGTTACTTGAGAATTATGTCGTTTGAAAAATTTGTAATTTGGGAATTATATCACTTGAGAATTATGTCACTCGAGAAGTATGTCACTTGAGAATTGTGTTACTTGAGAATTATGTAAATTGAGAATTAAATTACTTGGGAATTTTGTCATTTGATAATTATGTCATTTGGGAATTATGTCATTTAAGAATTATGTCACATAAGATTAATGTCATTTGGGAATTATGTCACTTGAGAATTATGTCTATTGTGAATTATCTCACTTGAGAAATATGTCATTTAGGAATTATGTTACTTGAAAATTATGTCACTTGAGAATTATGTCATTTAGGAATTATATAATTTAACAATTATGTCATATGGGATTTATGTCCATTGATAATTATGTCACTTAAAAATTATTTAATTAGAAATTATGTTACTTGAGAATTATGTCATTTGATAATTTTGTAATTTGGGAATTATGTCATTTGAGAATTATGTCACTAGAGAATTATGTCTATTGAAAATTGTGTCATTTGAGAATTATGTTATTCGGGAATTATGTAACCAAAGAGTTATGATTTGAGAATTATATTATTTGGGAATTAGGTCATTGAGAAGTATGTCATTTAGTAATTATATTAAATAAAAATTATGTCATTTGGGAATTATGTCCATTGATAATTATGTCACTTAATAATTACTTGATTTTGAAATTATGTAACTTGAGAATTAGCTTATTTGGGAATTAAATTACTTGGGAATTTTGTCATTTGATAATTATGTCATTTGTGAATTATGTCATTTAAGAATTATGTCACTTGAGAATTATGGCTGTTGAGAATTATGTCATTTTGGAATTAGGTCACTTGGGAATTATATCATTTAATAATTATGTCATTTGGGATTTATGTCAATTGGGAATTAGGTGTATTAAGAATTAATTCTATTGAAAATTATCTCGTTTTAGAATTATGCCACTTAAGAATTATGTCATTTAAGAATTGTGTCACTTGATAATTATGTCTGTTGTGAATTATCTCACTTGAGAAATCTGTCATTTGGGAATTATGTTACTTGAAAATTATGTCACTTAAGAATTATGTCATTTAGGAATTATGTAAATTAATATTTATGTCATTTGGGATTTATGTCCATTGATAATTATGTGACTTAAGAATTATTTCATTAGAAATTATGTTACTTGAGAATTATGTCGTTTGAAAAATTTGTAATTTGGGAATTATATCACTTGAGAATTATGTCACTCGAGAAGTATGTCACTTGAGAATTGTGTTACTTGAGAATTATGTAAATTGAGAATTAAATTACTTGGGAATTTTGTCATTTGATAATTATGTCATTAGGGAATTATGTCATTTAAGAATTATGTCACTTAAGATTAATGTCATTTAGGAATTATGTAAATTAAAATTTACGTCATTTGGGATTTATGTCCATTGATAATTATGTGAATTAAGAATTATTTCATTGGAAATTATGTTACTTGAGAATTATGTCGTTTGAAAAATTTGTAATTTGGAAATTATATCACTTGAGAATTATGTCACTTGAGAAGTATGTCACTTGAGAATTGTGTTACTTGAGAATTATGTAAATTGAGAATTAAATTACTTGGGAATTTTGTCATTTGATAATTATGTCATTTGGGAATTATGTCATTTAAGAATTATGTTACTTAAGATTAATGTCATTTGGGAATTATGTCATTTGAGAATTATTATTTAAAAATTATGTCATTTGGGAATTATGTTTCTTGAGAATTATATCACTTGAGATTTGCGGCACTTGAGATTAATGTCATTTGAGAATTATGTCATTTGGGAATTAGGTCATTTAAGAATTATGTCACTTAAGATTAATGTCATTTGGGAATTATGTCACTTGAGAATTATTATTTAAGAATTATGTCATTTGGGAATTATGTTTCTTGAGAATTATATCACTTGAGAATTGCGGCACTTGAGATTAATGTCATTTGAGAATTATGTTACTTGAGAATTATGTCATTTGATAATTATGTCACTTAAGATTAATGTCATTTGGGAATTATGTCACTTGAGAATTATTATTTAAGAATTATGTCATTTGGGAATTATGTTTCTTGAGAATTATATCACTTGAGAATTGCGGCACTTGAGATTAATGTCATTTGAGAATTATGTCATTTGGGAATTATGTCATTTAAGAATTATGTTACTTAAGATTAATGTCATTTGGGAATTATGTCATTTGAGAATTATTATTTAAGAATTATGTCATTTGGGAATTATGTTTCTTGAGAATTATATCACTTGAGATTTGCGGCACTTGAGATTAATGTCATTTGAGAATTATGTCATTTGGGAATTAGGTCATTTAAGAATTATGTCACTTAAGATTAATGTCATTTGAGAATTGCGGCACTTAAGATTAATGTCATTTAAGAATTATGTCACTTGAGAATTATGTCTATTGCGAATTATCTTACTTGAGAAATATGTCATTTAGGAATTATGTTACTTGAAAACTATGTCACTTGAGAATTATGTCATTTAGGAATTATATAATTTAACAATTATGTCATATGGGATTTATGTCCATTGATAATTATGTCACTTAAAAATTATTTAATTACAAATTATGTTACTTGAGAATTCTTATTTAAGAATTATGTCATTTGGGAATTATGTTTCTTGAGAATTATATCACTTGAGAATTGCGGCACTTGAGATTAATGTCATTTAAGAATTATGTCACTTGAGAATTATGTCTATTGTGAATTATCTCACTTGAGAAATATGTCATTTAGGAATTATGTTACTTGAAAACTATGTCACTTGAGAATTATGTCATTTAGGAATTATATAATTTAACAATTATGTCATATGGGATTTATGTCCATTGATAATTATGTCACTTAAAAATTATTTAATTACAAATTATGTTACTTGAGAATTATGTCATTTGATAATTTTGTAATTTGGGAATTATGTCATTTGAGAATTATGTCATTCGGGAATTATGTAACCAAAGAATTATGATTTAAGAATTATATCATTTGGGTATTAGGTCATTGAGAAGTATGTCATTTAGTAATTATATTAAATGAAAATTATGTCATTTGGGAATTATGTCTATTGATAATTATGTCACTTAAGAATTATTTGATTTTGAAATTATGTTACTTGAGAATGAGCTTATTTGGGAATTAAATTACTTGGGAATTTTTTCATTTGATAATTATGTCATTTGTGAATTATGTCATTTGAGAATTATGTCACTTTAGAATTATGGCTGTTGAGAATTATGTATTTTGGAATTAGGTCACTTGAGAATTATATCATTTAATAATTATGTCATTTGGGATTTATGTCAATTGGGAATTAGATGTATTAAGAATTAATTCTATTGAAAATTATCTCGTTTTAGAATTATGCCACTTAAGAATTATGTCTTTTAAGAATTGTGTCACTTGAGAATAATGTCATTTGGGAATTATGTCACTTGAGAATTGTGTCATTTGATAATTATGTCATTTGGGAATTATGTCATTTGAGAATTATTTCACTTGAGAATTATGTCATTTAAGAATTATGTAACTTGAGAATTATATGTATTGAGAATTATGCCATTTGAGAATTATGTCATTTGATAATTTGGCAATTTGGAAATTATGTTAATTAAGAATTATGTCATTTAAGAATTGTGTCACTTGATAATTATGTCTGTTGTGAATTATCTCACTTGAGAAATCTGTCATTTGGGAATTATGTTACTTGAAAATTATGTCACTTAAGAATTATGTCATTTAGGAATTATGTAAATTAAAATTTATGTCATTTGGGATTTATGTCCATTGATAATTATGTGACTTAAGAATTATTTCATTAGAAATTATGTTACTTGAGAATTATGTCGTTTGAAAAATTTGTAATTTGGGAATTATATCACTTGAGAATTATGTCACTCGAGAAGTATGTCACTTGAGAATTATGGCTGTTGAGAATTATGTCATTTTGGAATTAGGTCACTTGGGAATTATATCATTTAATAATTATGTCATTAGGGAATTATGTCATTTAAGAATTATGTCACTTAAGATTAATGTCATTTAGGAATTATGTAAATTAAAATTTACGTCATTTGGGATTTATGTCCATTGATAATTATGTGAATTAAGAATTATTTCATTGGAAATTATGTTACTTGAGAATTATGTCGTTTGAAAAATTTGTAATTTGGAAATTATATCACTTGAGAATTATGTCACTTGAGAAGTATGTCACTTGAGATTTGTGTTACTTGAGAATTATGTAAATTGAGAATTAAATTACTTGGGAATTTTGTCATTTGATAATTATGTCATTTGGGAATTATGTCATTTAAGAATTATGTTACTTAAGATTAATGTCATTTGGGAATTATGTCATTTGAGAATTATTATTTAAGAATTATGTCATTTGGGAATTATGTTTCTTGAGAATTATATCACTTGAGATTTGCGGCACTTGAGATTAATGTCATTTGAGAATTATGTCATTTGGGAATTATGTCATTTAAGAATTATGTCACTTAAGATTAATGTCATTTGGGAATTATGTCACTTGAGAATTATTATTTAAGAAGTATGTCATTTGGGAATTATGTTTCTTGAGAATTATATCACTTGAGAATTGCGGCACTTGAGATTAATGTCATTTGAGAATTATGTTACTTGAGAATTATGTCATTTGATAATCTTGTAATTTGGGAATTATGTCATTTGAGAATTATGTCACTAGAGAATTATGTCTATTGAAAATTGTGTCATTTGAGAATTATGTTATTCGGGAATTATGTAACCAAAGAGTTATGATTTGAGAATTATATTATTTGGGAATTAGGTCATTGAGAAGTATGTCATTTAGTAATTATATTAAATAAAAATTATGTCATTTGGGAATTATGTCTATTGATAATTATGTCACTTAAGAATTACTTGATTTTGAAATTATGTAACTTGAGAATTAGCTTATTTGGGAATTAAATTACTTGGGAATTTTGTCATTTGATAATTATGTCATTTGTGAATTATGTCATTTAAGAATTATGTCACTTGAGAATTATGGCTGTTGAGAATTATGTCATTTTGGAATTAGGTCACTTGGGAATTATATCATTTAATAATTATGTCATTTGGGATTTATGTCAATTGGGAATTAGGTGTATTAAGAATTAATTCTATTGAAAATTATCTCGTTTTAGAATTATGCCACTTAAGAATTATGTCTTTTAAGAATTGTGTCACTTGAGAATAATGTCATTTGGGAATTATGTCACTTGACAATTGTCTCATTTGATAATTATGTCATTTGGGAATTATGTCATTTGAGAATTATTTCACTTGAGAATTATGTCATTTAAGAATTATGTAACTTGAGAATTATGTGTATTGAGAATTATGCCATTTGAGAATTATGTTATTTGATAATTTGGAAATTTGGAAATTATGTTAATTAAGAATTATGTCATTTAAGAATTGTGTCACTTGATAATTATGTCTGTTGTGAATTATCTCACTTGAGAAATCTGTCATTTGGGAATTATGTTACTTGAAAATTATGTCACTTAAGAATTATGTCATTTAGGAATTATGTAAATTAATATTTATGTCATTTGGGATTTATGTCCATTGATAATTATGTGACTTAAGAATTATTTCATTAGAAATTATGTTACTTGAGAATTATGTCGTTTGAAAAATTTGTAATTTGGGAATTATATCACTTGAGAATTATGTCACTCGAGAAGTATGTCACTTGAGAATTGTGTTACTTGAGAATTATGTAAATTGAGAATTAAATTACTTGGGAATTTTGTCATTTGATAATTATGTCATTAGGGAATTATGTCATTTAAGAATTATGTCACTTAAGATTAATGTCATTTAGGAATTATGTAAATTAAAATTTACGTCATTTGGGATTTATGTCCATTGATAATTATGTGAATTAAGAATTATTTCATGGGAAATTATGTTACTTGAGAATTATGTCGTTTGAAAAATTTGTAATTTGGAAATTATATCACTTGAGAATTATGTCACTTGAGAAGTATGTCACTTGAGAATTGTGTTACTTGAGAATTATGTAAATTGAGAATTAAATTACTTGGGAATTTTGTCATTTGATAATTATGTCATTTGGGAATTATGTCATTTAAGAATTATGTTACTTAAGATTAATGTCATTTGGGAATTATGTCACTTGAGAATTATTATTTAAGAATTATGTCATTTGGGAATTATGTTTCTTGAGAATTATATCACTTGAGAATTGCGGCACTTGAGATTAATGTCATTTGAGAATTATGTTACTTGAGAATTATGTCATTTGATAATTATGTCACTTAAGAGTAATGTCATTTGGGAATTATGTCACTTGAGAATTATTATTTAAGAATTATGTCATTTGGGAATTATGTTTCTTGAGAATTATATCACTTGAGAATTGCGGCACTTGAGATTAATGTCATTTGAGAATTATGTCATTTGGGAATTATGTCATTTAAGAATTATGTTACTTAAGATTAATGTCATTTGGGAATTATGTCATTTGAGAATTATTATTTAAGAATTATGTCATTTGGGAATTATGTTTCTTGAGAATTATATCACTTGAGATTTGCGGCACTTGAGATTAATGTCATTTGAGAATTATGTCATTTGGGAATTAGGTCATTTAAGAATTATGTCACTTAAGATTAATGTCATTTGAGAATTGCGGCACTTGAGATTAATGTCATTTAAGAATTATGTCACTTGAGAATTATGTCTATTGTGAATTATCTTACTTGAGAAATATGTCATTTAGGAATTATGTTACTTGAAAACTATGTCACTTGAGAATTATGTCATTTAGGAATTATATAATTTAACAATTATGTCATATGGGATTTATGTCCATTGATAATTATGTCACTTAAAAATTATTTAATTACAAATTATGTTACTTGAGAATTATGTCATTTGATAATTTTGTAATTTGGGAATTATGTCATTTGAGAATTATGTCATTCGGGAATTATGTAACCAAAGAATTATGATTTAAGAATTATATCATTTTGGTATTAGGTCATTGAGAAGTATGTCATTTAGTAATTATATTAAATGAAAATTATGTCATTTGGGAATTATGTCTATTGATAATTATGTCACTTAAGAATTATTTGATTTTGAAATTATGTTACTTGAGAATGAGCTTATTTGGGAATTAAATTACTTGGGAATTTTTTCATTTGATAATTATGTCATTTGTGAATTATGTCATTTGAGAATTATGTCACTTTAGAATTATGGCTGTTGAGAATTATGTCAGTTTGGAAATAGGTCACTTGAGAATTATATCATTTAATAATTATGTCATTTGGGATTTATGTCAATTGGGAATTAGGTGTATTAAGAATTAATTCTATTGAAAATTATCTCGTTTTAGAATTATGCCACTTAAGAATTATGTCTTTTAAGAATTGTGTCACTTGAGAATAATGTCATTTGGGAATTATGTCACTTGAGAATTGTGTCATTTGATAATTATGTCATTTGGGAATTATGTCATTTGAGAATTATTTCACTTGAGAATTATGTCATTTAAGAATTATGTAACTTGAGAATTATATGTATTGAGAATTATGCCATTTGAGAATTATGTCATTTGATAATTTGGAAATTTGGAAATTATGTTAATTAAGAATTATGTCATTTAAGAATTGTGTCACTTGATAATTATGTCTGTTGTGAATTATCTCACTTGAGAAATCTGTCATTTGGGAATTATGTTACTTGAAAATTATGTCACTTAAGAATTATGTCATTTAGGAATTATGTAAATTAAAATTTATGTCATTTGGGATTTATGTCCATTGATAATTATGTGACTTAAGAATTATTTCATTAGAAATTATGTTACTTGAGAATTATGTCGTTTGAAAAATTTGTAATTTGGGAATTATATCACTTGAGAATTATGTCACTCGAGAAGTATGTCACTTGAGAATTGTGTTACTTCAGAATTATGTGAATTGAGAATTAAATTACTTGGGAATTTTGTCATTTGATAATTATGTCATTAGGGAATTATGTCATTTAAGAATTATGTCACTTAAGATTAATGTCATTTAGGAATTATGTAAATTAAAATTTACGTCATTTGGGATTTATGTCCATTGATAATTATGTGAATTAAGAATTATTTCATTGGAAATTATGTTACTTGAGAATTATGTCGTTTGAAAAATTTGTAATTTGGAAATTATATCACTTGAGAATTATGTCACTTGAGAAGTATGTCACTTGAGATTTGTGTTACTTGAGAATTATGTAAATTGAGAATTAAATTACTTGGGAATTTTGTCATTTAATAATTATGTCATTTGGGAATTATGTCATTTAAGAATTATGTTACTTAAGATTAATGTCATTTGGGAATTATGTCATTTGAGAATTATTATTTAAGAATTATGTCATTTGGGAATTATGTTTCTTGAGAATTATATCACTTGAGATTTGCGGCACTTGAGATTAATGTCATTTGAGAATTATGTCATTTGGGAATTATGTCATTTAAGAATTATGTCACTTAAGATTAATGTCATTTGGGAATTATGTCACTTGAGAATTATTATTTAAGAAGTATGTCATTTGGGAATTATGTTTCTTGAGAATTATATCACTTGAGAATTGCGGCACTTGAGATTAATGTCATTTGAGAATTATGTTACTTGAGAATTATGTCATTTGATAATCTTGTAATTTGGGAATTATGTCATTTGAGAATTATGTCACATAAGAATAATGTCTTTTGGGAATTATGTCACTTGAGAATTATATTTAAGAATTATGTCATTTAGGAATTATGTTTCTTGAGAATTATATCACTTGAGAATTGCGGCACTTGAGATTAATGTCATTTAAGAATTATGTCACTTGAGAATTATGTCTATTGTGAATTATCTCACTTGAGAAATATGTCATTTAGGAATTATGTTACTTAAAAACTATGTCACTTGAGAATTGCGGCACTTGAGATTAATGTCATTTAAGAATTATGTCACTTGAGAATTATGTCTATTGTGAATTATCTCACTTGAGAAATATGTCATTTAGGAATTATGTTACTTGGAAACTATGTCACTTGAGAATTATGTCATTTAGGAATTATATAATTTAACAATTATGTCATATGAGATTTATGTCCATTGATAATTATGTCACTTAAAAATTATTTAATTACAAATTATGTTACTTGAGAATTATTGTTTAAGAATTATGTCATTTGGGAATTATGTTTCTTGAGAATTATATCACTTGAGAATTGCGGCACTTGAGATTAATGTCATTTAAGAATTATGTCACTTGAGAATTATGTCTATTGTGAATTATCTCACGTGAGAAATATGTCATTTAGGAATTATGTTACTTGAAAACTATGTCACTTGAGAATTATGTCATTTAGGAATTATATAATTTAACAATTATGTCATATGGGATTTATGTCCATTGATAATTATGTCACTTAAAAATTATTTAATTACAAATTATGTTACTTGAGAATTATGTCATTTGATAATTTTGTAATTTGGGAATTATGTCATTTGAGAATTATGTCATTCGGGAATTATGTAACCAAAGAATTATGATTTAAGAATTATATCATTTGGGTATTAGGTCATTGAGAAGTATGTCATTTAGTAATTATATTAAATGAAAATTATGTCATTTGGGAATTATGTCTATCGATAATTATGTCACTTAAGAATTATTTGATTTTCAAATTATGTTACTTGAGAATGAGCTTATTTGGGAATTAAATTACTTAGGAATTTTTTCATTTGATAATTATGTCATTTGTGAATTATGTCATTTGAGAATTATGTCACTTGAGAATTATGGCTGTTGAGAATTATGTCATTTTGGAATTAGGTCACTTGAGAATTATATCATTTAATAATTATGTCATTTGGGATTTATGTCAATTGGGAATTAGGTGTATTAAGAATTAATTCTATTGAAAATTATCTCGTTTTAGAATTATGCCACTTAAGAATTATGTCTTTCAGGAATTGTGTCACTTGAGAATAATGTCATTTGGGAATTATGTCACTTGAGAATTGTGTCATTTGATAATTATGTCATTTGGGAATTATGTCATTTGAGAATTATTTCACTTGAGAATTATGTCATTTAAGAATTATGTAACTTGAGAATTATATGTATTGAGAATTATGCCATTTGAGAATTATGTCATTTGATAATTTGGAAATTTGGAAATTATGTTAATTAAGAATTATGTCATTTAAGAATTGTGGCACTTGATAATTATGTCTGTTGTGAATTATCTCACTTGAGAAATATGTCATTTAGGAATTATGTTACTTGAAAATTATGTCACTTGAGAATTATGTCATTTAGGAATTATATAATTTAACAATTATGTCATATGGGATTTATGTCCATTGATAATTAGGTCACTTAAAAATTATTTAATTAGAAATTATGTTACTTGAGAATTATGTCATTTGATAATTTTGTAATTTGGGAATTATGTCATTTGAGAATTATGTCACTAGAGAATTATGTCTATTGAAAATTGTGTCATTTGAGAATTATGTCATTTGGGAATTATGTCTATTGATAATTATGTCACTTAAGAATTACTTGATTTTGAAATTATGTTACTTGAGAATTAGCTTATTTGGGAATTAAATTACTTGGGAATTTTGTCATTTGATAATTATGTCATTTGTGAATTATGTCATTTAAGAATTATGTCACTTGAGAAATCTGTCATTTGGGAACTATGTTATTTGAAAATTATGTCACTTATGAATTATGTCATTTAGGAATTATGTAAATTAAAATTTATGTCATTTGGGATTTATGTCCATTGATAATTATGTGACTTAAGAATTATTTCATTAGAAATTATGTTACTTGAGAATTATGTCGTTTGAAAAATTTGTAATTTGGGAATTATATCACTTGAGAATTATGTCACTCGAGAAGTATGTCACTTGAGAATTGTGTTACTTGAGAATTATGTAAATTGAGAATTAAATTACTTGGGAATTTTGTCATTTGATAATTATGTCATTAGGGAATTATGTCATTTAAGAATTATGTCACTTAAGATTAATGTCATTTAGGAATTATGTAAATTAAAATTTACGTCATTTGGGATTTATGTCCATTGATAATTATGTGAATTAAGAATTATTTCATTGGAAATTATGTTACTTGAGAATTATGTCGTTTGAAAAATTTGTAATTTGGAAATTATATCACTTGAGAATTATGTCACTTGAGAAGTATGTCACTTGAGAATTGTGTTACTTGAGAATTATGTAAATTGAGAATTAAATTTCTTGGGAATTTTGTCATTTGATAATTATGTCATTTAGGAATTATGTCATTTAAGAATTATGTTACTTAAGATTAATGTCATTTGGGAATTATGTCATTTGAGAATTATTATTTAAGAATTATGTCATTTGGGAATTATGTTTCTTGAGAATTATATCACTTGAGATTTGCGGCACTTGAGATTAATGTCATTTGAGAATTATGTCATTTGGGAATTAGGTCATTTAAGAATTATGTCACTTAAGATTAATGTCATTTGGGAATTATGTCACTTGAGAATTATGTCATTCGGGAATTATGTAACCAAAGAATTATGATTTAAGAATTATATCATTTGGGTATTAGGTCATTGAGAAGTATGTCATTTAGTAATTATATTAAATAAAAATTATGTCATTTGGGAATTATGTCTATTGATAATTATGTCACTTAAGAATTATTTGATTTTGAAATTATGTTACTTGAGAATGAGCTTATTTGGGAATTAAATTACTTGGGAATTTTTTCATTTGATAATTATGTCATTTGTGAATTATGTCATTTGAGAATTATGTCACTTGAATAATTATGGCTGTTGAGAATTATGTCATTTTGGAATTAGGTCACTTGAGAATTATATCATTTAATAATTATGTCATTTGGGATTTATGTCAATTGGGAATTAGGTGTATTAAGAATTAATTCTATTGAAAATTATCTCGTTTTAGAATTATGCCACTTAAGAATTATGTCTTTTAAGAATTGTGTCACTTGAGAATAATGTCATTTGGGAATTATGTCACTTGAGAATTGTGTCATTTGATAATTATGTCATTTGGGAATTATGTCATTTGAGAATTATTTCACTTGAGAATTATGTCATTTAAGAATTATGTAACTTGAGAATTATGTGTATTGAGAATTATGCCATTTGAGAATTATGTCATTTGATAATTTGGAAATTTGGAAATTATGTTAATTAAGAATTATGTCATTTAAGAATTGTGTCACTTGATAATTATGTCTGTTGTGAATTATCTCACTTGAGAAATCTGTCATTTGGGAATTATGTTACTTGAAAATTATGTGACTTGAGAATTATGTCATTTAGGAATTATGTAAATTAAAATTTATGTCAGTTGGGATTTATGTCTATTGATAATTATGTGACTTAAGAATTATTTCATTAGAAATTATGTTACTTGAGAATTATGTCGTTTGAAAAATTTGTAATTTGGGAATTATATCACTTGAGAATTATGTCACTCGAGAAGTATGTCACTTGAGAATTGTGTTACTTGAGAATTATGTAAATTGAGAATTAAATTACTTGGGAATTTTGTCATTTGATAATTATGTCATTTGGGAATTATGTCATTTAAGAATTATGTCACATAAGATTAATGTCATTTGGGAATTATGTCACTTGAGAATTATGTCTATTGTGAATTATCTCACTTGAGAAATATGTCATTTAGGAATTATGTTACTTGAAAATTATGTCACTTGAGAATTATGTCATTTAGGAATTATATAATTTAACAATTATGTCATATGGGATTTATGTCCATTGATAATTATGTCACTTAAAAATTATTTAATTAGAAATTATGTTACTTGAGAATTATGTCATTTGATAATTTTGTAATTTGGGAATTATGTCATTTGAGAATTATGTCACTAGAGAATTATGTCTATTGAAAATTGTGTCATTTGAGAATTATGTTATTCGAGAATTATGTAACCAAAGAGTTATGATTTGAGAATTATATTATTTGGGAATTAGGTCATTGAGAAGTATGTCATTTAGTAATTATATTAAATAAAAATTATGTCATTTGGGAATTATGTCTATTGATAATTATGTCACTTAAGAATTACTTGATTTTGAAATTATGTTACTTGAGAATTAGCTTATTTGGGAATTAAATTACTTGGGAATTTTGTCATTTGATAATTATGTCATTTGTGAATTATGTCATTTAAGAATTATGTCACTTGAGAATTATGGCTGTTGAGAATTATGTCATTTTGGAATTAGGTCACTTGGGAATTATATCATTTAATAATTATGTCATTTGGGATTTATGTCAATTGGGAATTAGGTGTATTAAGAATTAATTCTATTGAAAATTATCTCGTTTTAGAATTATGCCACTTAAGAATTATGTCTTTTAAGAATTGTGTCACTTGAGAATAATGTCATTTGGGAATTATGTCACTTGACAATTGTCTCATTTGATAATTATGTCATTTGGGAATTATGTCATTTGAGAATTATTTCACTTGAGAATTATGTCATTTAAGAATTATGTAACTTGAGAATTATGTGTATTGAGAATTATGCCATTTGAGAATTATGTCATTTGATAATTTGGAAATTTGGAAATTATGTTAATTAAGAATTATATCATTTAAGAATTGTGTCACTTGATAATTATGTCTGTTGTGAATTATCTCACTTGAGAAATCTGTCATTTGGGAATTATGTTACTTGAAAATTATGTCACTTAAGAATTATGTCATTTAGGAATTATGTAAATTAAAATTTATGTCATTTGGGATTTATGTCCATTGATAATTATGTGACTTAAGAATTATTTCATTAGAAATTATGTTACTTGAGAATTATGTCGTTTGAAAAATTTGTAATTTGGGAATTATATCACTTGAGAATTATGTCACTCGAGAAGTATGTCACTTGAGAATTGTGTTACTTGAGAATTATGTAAATTGAGAATTAAATTACTTGGGAATTTTGTCATTTGATAATTATGTCATTAGGGAATTATGTCATTTAAGAATTATGTCACTTAAGATTAATGTCATTTAGGAATTATGTAAATTAAAATTTACGTCATTTGGGATTTATGTCCATTGATAATTATGTGAATTAAGAATTATTTCATTGGAAATTATGTTACTTGAGAATTATGTCGTTTGAAAAATTTGTAATTTGGAAATTATATCACTTGAGAATTATGTCACTTGAGAAGTATGTCACTTGAGAATTGTGTTACTTGAGAATTATGTAAATTGAGAATTAAATTACTTGGGAATTTTGTCATTTGATAATTATGTCATTTGGGAATTATGTCATTTAAGAATTATGTCACATAAGATTAATGTCATTTGGGAATTATGTCACTTGAGAATTATGTCTATTGTGAATTATCTCACTTGAGAAATATGTCATTTAGGAATTATGTTACTTGAAAATTATGTCACTTGAGAATTATGTCATTTAGGAATTATATAATTTAACAATTATGTCATATGGGATTTATGTCCATTGATAATTATGTCACTTAAAAATTATTTAATTAGAAATTATGTTACTTGAGAATTATGTCATTTGATAATTTTGTAATTTGGGAATTATGTCATTTGAGAATTATGTCACTAGAGAATTATGTCTATTGAAAATTGTGTCATTTGAGAATTATGTTATTCGGGAATTATGTAACCAAAGAGTTATGATTTGAGAATTATATTATTTGGGAATTAGGTCATTGAGAAGTATGTCATTTAGTAATTATATTAAATAAAAATTATGTCATTTGGGAATTATGTCTATTGATAATTATGTCACTTAAGAATTACTTGATTTTGAAATTATGTAACTTGAGAATTAGCTTATTTGGGAATTAAATTACTTGGGAATTTTGTCATTTGATAATTATGTCATTTGTGAATTATGTCATTTAAGAATTATGTCACTTGAGAATTATGGCTGTTGAGAATTATGTCATTTTGGAATTAGGTCACTTGGGAATTATATCATTTAATAATTATGTCATTTGGGATTTATGTCAATTGGGAATTAGGTGTATTAAGAATTAATTCTATTGAAAATTATCTCGTTTTAGAATTATGCCACTTAAGAATTATGTCTTTTAAGAATTGTGTCACTTGAGAATAATGTCATTTGGGAATTATGTCACTTGACAATTGTCTCATTTGATAATTATGTCATTTGGGAATTATGTCATTTGAGAATTATTTCACTTGAGAATTATGTCATTTAAGAATTATGTAACTTGAGAATTATGTGTATTGAGAATTATGCCATTTGAGAATTATGTTATTTGATAATTTGGAAATTTGGAAATTATGTTAATTAAGAATTATGTCATTTAAGAATTGTGTCACTTGATAATTATGTCTGTTGTGAATTATCTCACTTGAGAAATCTGTCATTTGGGAATTATGTTACTTGAAAATTATGTCACTTAAGAATTATGTCATTTAGGAATTATGTAAATCAAAATTTATGTCATTTGGGATTTATGTCCATTGATAATTATGTGACTTAAGAATTATTTCATTAGAAATTATGTTACTTGAGAATTATGTCGTTTGAAAAATTTGTAATTTGGGAATTATATCACTTGAGAATTATGTCACTCGAGAAGTATGTCACTTGAGAATTGTGTTACTTGAGAATTATGTAAATTGAGAATTAAATTACTTGGGAATTTTGTCATTTGATAATTATGTCATTAGGGAATTATGTCATTTAAGAATTATGTCACTTAAGATTAATGTCATTTAGGAATTATGTAAATTAAAATTTACGTCATTTGGGATTTATGTCCATTGATAATTATGTGAATTAAGAATTATTTCATTGGAAATTATGTTACTTGAGAATTATGTCGTTTGAAAAATTTGTAATTTGGAAATTATATCACTTGAGAATTATGTCACTTGAGAAGTATGTCACTTGAGAATTGTGTTACTTGAGAATTATGTAAATTGAGAATTAAATTACTTGGGAATTTTGTCATTTGATAATTATGTCATTTGGGAATTATGTCATTTAAGAATTATGTTACTTAAGATTAATGTCATTTGGGAATTATGTCATTTGAGAATTATTATTTAAGAATTATGTCATTTGGGAATTATGTTTCTTGAGAATTATATCACTTGAGATTTGCGGCACTTGAGATTAATGTCATTTGAGAATTATGTCATTTGGGAATTAGGTCATTTAAGAATTATGTCACTTAAGATTAATGTCATTTGGGAATTATGTCACTTGAGAATTATTATTTAAGAATTATGTCATTTGGGAATCATGTTTCTTGAGAATTATATCACTTGAGAATTGCGGCACTTGAGATTAATGTCATTTGAGAATTATGTTACTTGAGAATTATGTCATTTGATAATTATGTCACTTAAGATTAATGTCATTTGGGAATTATGTCACTTGAGAATTATTATTTAAGAATTATGTCATTTGGGAATTATGTTTCTTGAGAATTATATCACTTGAGAATTGCGGCACTTGAGATTAATGTCATTTGAGAATTATGTCATTTGGGAATTATGTCATTTAAGAATTATGTTACTTAAGATTAATGTCATTTGGGAATTATGTCATTTGAGAATTATTATTTAAGAATTATGTCATTTGGGAATTATGTTTCTTGAGAATTATATCACTTGAGATTTGCGGCACTTGAGATTAATGTCATTTGAGAATTATGTCATTTGGGAATTAGGTCATTTAAGAATTATGTCACTTAAGATTAATGTCATTTGGGAATTATGTCACTTGAGAATTATTATTTAAGAATTATGTCATTTGGGAATTATGTTTCTTGAGAATTATATCACTTGAGAATTGCGGCACTTGAGATTAATGTCATTTAAGAATTATGTCACTTGAGAATTATGTCTATTGTGAATTATCTCACTTGAGAAATATGTCATTTAGGAATTATGTTACTTGAAAACTATGTCACTTGAGAATTGCGGCACTTGAGATTAATGTCATTTAAGAATTATGTCACTTGAGAATTATGTCTATTGTGAATTATCTCACTTGAGAAATATGTCATTTAGGAATTATGTTACTTGAAAACTATGTCACTTGAGAATTATGTCATTTAGGAATTATATAATTTAACAATTATGTCATATGGGATTTATGTCCATTGATAATTATGTCACTTAAAAATTATTTAATTACAAATTATGTTACTTGAGAATTATTATTTAAGAATTATGTCATTTGGGAATTATGTTTCTTGAGAATTATATCACTTGAGAATTGCGGCACTTGAGATTAATGTCATTTAAGAATTATGTCACTTGAGAATTATGTCTATTGTGAATTATCTCACTTGAGAAATATGTCATTTAGGAATTATGTTACTTGAAAACTATGTCACTTGAGAATTATGTCATTTAGGAATTATATAATTTAACAATTATGTCATATGGGATTTATGTCCATTGATAATTATGTCACTTAAAAATTATTTAATTACAAATTATGTTACTTGAGAATTATGTCATTTGATAATTTTGTAATTTGGGAATTATGTCATTTGAGAATTATGTCATTCGGGAATTATGTAACCAAAGAATTATGATTTAAGAATTATATCATTTGGGTATTAGGTCATTGAGAAGTATGTCATTTAGTAATTATATTAAATGAAAATTATGTCATTTGGGAATTATGTCTATTGATAATTATGTCACTTAAGAATTATTTGATTTTGAAATTATGTTACTTGAGAATGAGCTTATTTGGGAATTAAATTACTTGGGAATTTTTTCATTTGATAATTATGTCATTTGTGAATTATGTCATTTGAGAATTATGTCACTTGAGAATTATGGCTGTTGAGAATTATGTCATTTTGGAATTAGGTCACTTGAGAATTATATCATTTAATAATTATGTCATTTGGGATTTATGTCAATTGGGAATTAGGTGTATTAAGAATTAATTCTATTGAAAATTATCTCGTTTTAGAATTATGCCACTTAAGAATTATGTCTTTTAAGAATTGTGTCACTTGAGAATAATGTCATTTGGGAATTATGTCACTTGAGAATTGTGTCATTTGATAATTATGTCATTTGGGAATTATGTCATTTGAGAATTATTTCACTTGAGAATTATGTCATTTAAGAATTATGTAACTTGAGAATTATATGTATTGAGAATTATGCCATTTGAGAATTATGTCATTTGATAATTTGGAAATTTGGAAATTATGTTAATTAAGAATTATGTCATTTAAGAATTGTGTCACTTGATAATTATGTCTGTTGTGAATTATCTCACTTGAGAAATCTGTCATTTGGGAATTATGTTACTTGAAAATTATGTCACTTAAGAATTATGTCATTTAGGAATTATGTAAATTAAAATTTATGTCATTTGGGATTTATGTCCATTGATAATTATGTGACTTAAGAATTATTTCATTAGAAATTATGTTACTTGAGAATTATGTCGTTTGAAAAATTTGTAATTTGGAAATTATATCACTTGAGAATTATGTCACTTGAGAAGTATGTCACTTGAGATTTGTGTTACTTGAGAATTATGTAAATTGAGAATTAAATTACTTGGGAATTTTGTCATTTGATAATTATGTCATTTGGGAATTATGTCATTTAAGAATTATGTTACTTAAGATTAATGTCATTTGGGAATTATGTCATTTGAGAATTATTATTTAAGAATTATGTCATTTGGGAATTATGTTTCTTGAGAATTATATCACTTGAGATTTGCGGCACTTGAGATTAATGTCATTTGAGAATTATGTCATTTGGGAATTATGTCATTTAAGAATTATGTCACTTAAGATTAATGTCATTTGGGAATTATGTCACTTGAGAATTATTATTTAAGAAGTATGTCATTTGGGAATTATGTTTCTTGAGAATTATATCACTTGAGAATTGCGGCACTTGAGATTAATGTCATTTGAGAATTATGTTACTTGAGAATTATGTCATTTGATAATCTTGTAATTTGGGAATTATGTCATTTGAGAATTATGTCACATAAGAATAATGTCATTTGGGAATTATGTCACTTGAGAATTATATTTAAGAATTATGTCATTTAGGAATTATGTTTCTTGAGAATTATATCACTTGAGAATTGCGGCACTTGAGATTAATGTCATTTAAGAATTATGTCACTTGAGAATTATGTCTATTGTGAATTATCTCACTTGAGAAATATGTCATTTAGGAATTATGTTACTTAAAAACTATGTCACTTGAGAATTGCGGCACTTGAGATTAATGTCATTTAAGAATTATGTCACTTGAGAATTATGTCTATTGTGAATTATCTCACGTGAGAAATATGTCATTTAGGAATTATGTTACTTGAAAACTATGTCACTTGAGAATTATGTCATTTAGGAATTATATAATTTAACAATTATGTCATATGGGATTTATGTCCATTGATAATTATGTCACTTAAAAATTATTTAATTAGAAATTATGTTACTTGAGAATTATGTCATTTGATAATTTTGTAATTTGGGAATTATGTCATTTGAGAATTATGTCATTCGGGAATTATGTAACCAAAGAATTATGATTTAAGAATTATATCATTTGGGTATTAGGTCATTGAGAAGTATGTCATTTAGTAATTATATTAAATGAAAATTATGTCATTTGGGAATTATGTCTATCGATAATTATGTCACTTAAGAATTATTTGATTTTGAAATTATGTTACTTGAGAATGAGCTTATTTGGGAATTAAATTACTTAGGAATTTTTTCATTTGATAATTATGTCATTTGTGAATTATGTCATTTGAGAATTATGTCACTTGAGAATTATATGTATTGAGAATTATGCCATTTGAGAATTATGTCATTTGATAATTTGGAAATTTGGAAATTATGTTAATTAAGAATTATGTCATTTAAGAATTGTGTCACTTGATAATTATGTCTGTTGTGAATTATCTCACTTGAGAAATCTGTCATTTGGGAATTATGTTACTTGAAAATTATGTGACTTGAGAATTATGTCATTTAGGAATTATGTAAATTAAAATTTATGTCAGTTGGGATTTATGTCTATTGATAATTATGTGACTTAAGAATTATTTCATTAGAAATTATGTTACTTGAGAATTATGTCGTTTGAAAAATTTGTAATTTGGGAATTATATCACTTGAGAATTATGTCACTCGAGAAGTATGTCACTTGAGAATTGTGTTACTTGAGAATTATGTAAATTGAGAATTAAATGACTTGGGAATTTTGTCATTTGATAATTATGTCATTTGGGAATTATGTCATTTAAGAATTATGTCACATAAGATTAATGTCATTTGGGAATTATGTCACTTGAGAATTATGTCTATTGTGAATTATCTCACTTGAGAAATATGTCATTTAGGAATTATGTTACTTGAAAATTATGTCACTTGAGAATTATGTCATTTAGGAATTATATAATTTAACAATTATGTCATATGGGATTTATGTCCATTGATAATTATGTCACTTAAAAATTATTTAATTAGAAATTATGTTACTTGAGAATTATGTCATTTGATAATTTTGTAATTTGGGAATTATGTCATTTGAGAATAATGTCACTAGAAAATTATGTCTATTAAAAATTGTGTCATTTGAGAATTATGTCATTTGGGAATTATGTCTATTGATAATTATGTCACTTAAGAATTACTTGATTTTGAAATTATGTTACTTGAGAATGAGCTTATTTGGGAATTAAATTACTTAGGAATTTTTTCATTTGATAATTATGTCATTTGTGAATTATGTCATTTGAGAATTATGTAACTTGAGAATTATGTGTATTGAGAATTATGCCATTTGAGAATTATGTCATTTGATAATTTGGAAATTTGGAAATTATGTTAATTAAGAATTATGTCATTTAAGAATTGTGTCACTTGATAATTATGTCTGTTGTGAATTATCTCACTTCAGAAATCTGTCATTTGGGAATTATGTTACTTGAAAATTATGTCACTTAAGAATTATGTCATTTAGGAATTATGTAAATCAAAATTTATGTCATTTGGGATTTATGTCCATTGATAATTATGTGACTTAAGAATTATTTCATTAGAAATTATGTTACTTGAGAATTATGTCGTTTGAAAAATTTGTAATTTGGGAATTATATCACTTGAGAATTATGTCACTCGAGAAGTATGTCACTTGAGAATTGTGTTACTTGAGAATTATGTAAATTGAGAATTAAATTACTTGGGAATTTTGTCATTTGAGAATTATGTCATTTGGGAATTATGTCATTTAAGAATTATGTCACTTAAGATTAATGTCATTTGGGAATTATGTCACTTGAGAATTATTATTTAAGAATTATGTCATTTGGAAATTATGTTTCTTGAGAATTATATCACTTGAGAATTGCGGCACTTGAGATTAATGTCATTTGAGAATTATGTTACTTGAGAATTATGTCATTTGATAATTTTGTAATTTAGGAATTATGTCATTTGAGAATTATGTCACTTAAGAATTATGTCACTAAAGAATTATGTCTATTGAAAATTGTGTCATTTGAGAATTATGTCATTCGGCAATTATGTAAACAAAGAATTATGATTTGAGAATTATATCATTTGGGAATTAGGTCATTGAGAAGTATGTCATTTAGTAATTATATTAAATAAAAATTATGTCATTTGGGAATTATGTCATTTAAGAATTATGTCACATAAGATTAATGTCATTTAAGAATTATGTCACTTGAGAATTATTATTTAAGAATTATGTCATTTGGGAATTATGTTTCTTGAGAATTATATCACTTAAGAATTGCGGCACTTGAGATTAATGTCATTTAAGAATTATGTCACTTGAGAATTATGTCTATTGTTAATTATCTCACTTGAGAAATATGTCATTTAGGAATTATGTTACTTGAAAACTATGTCACTTGAGTATTATGTCATTTAGGAATTATATAATTTAACAATTATGTCATATGGGATTTATGTCCATTGATAATTATGTCACTTAAAAATTATTTAATTACAAATTATGTTACTTGAGAATTATGTCATTTGATAATTTTGTAATTTGGGAATTATGTCATTTGAGAATTATGTCATTCGGGAATTATGTAACCAAAGAATTATGATTTGAGAATTATATCATTTGGGAATTAGGTCATTGAGAAGTATGTCATTTAGTAATTATATTAAATAAAAATTATGTCATTTGTGAATTATGTCATTTGAGAATTATGTCACTTGAGAATTATGGCTGTTGAGAATTATGTCATTTTGGAATTAGGTCACTTGGGAATTATATCATTTAATAATTATGTCAATTGGGATATATGTCAATTCGGAATTAGGTGTATTAGGAATTAATTCTATTGAAAATTATCTCGTTTTAGAATTATGCCACTTAAGAATTATGACTTTTAAGAATTGTGTCACTTGATAATAATGTCATTTGGGAATTATGTCACTTGAGAATTGTGTCATTTGATAATTATGTCATTTGGAAATTATGTCATTTGAGAATTATTTCACTTGAGAATTATGTCATTTAAGAATTATGTAACTTGAGAATTATGTGTATTGAGAATTATGCCATTTGAGAATTATGTCATTTGATAATTTGGAAATTTGGAAATTATGTTAATTAAGAATTATGTCATTTAAGAATTGTGTCACTTGATAATTATGTCTGTTGTGAATTATCTCACTTGAGAAATCTGTCATTTGGAAATTATGTTACTTGAAAATTATGTCACTTGAGAATTATGTCATTTAGGAATTATGTAAATTAAAATTTATGTCATTTGGGATTTATGTCGATTGATAATTATGTCACTTAAGAATTATTTTATTAGAAATTATGTTACTTGAAAATTATGTCGTTTGAAAAATTTGTAATTTGGGAATTATATCACTTGAGAATTATGTCACTCGAGAAGTATGTCAGTTGAGAATTGTGTTACTTGAGAATTATGTTATTTGAGAAATCTGTCATTTGGGAATTATGTTACTTGAAAATTATGTCACTTGAGAATTATGTCATTTAGGAATTATGAAAATTAAAATTTATGTCATTTGGGATTTATGTCCATTGATAATTATGTGACTTAAGAATTATTTCATTAGAAATTATGTTACTTGAGAATTATGTCGTTTGAAAAATTTGTAATTTGGGAATTATATTACTTGAGAATTATGTCACTCGAGAAGTATGTCACTTGAGAATTGTGTTACTTGAGAATTATGTAAATTGAGAATTAAATTACTTGGGAATTTTGTCATTTGATAATTATGTCATTTGAGAATTATGTCATTTAGGAATTATGTAACTTAAGATTAATGTCATTTGGGAATTATGTCACTTGAGAATTATTTTTTAAAAATTATGTCATTTGGGAATTATGTTTCTTGAGAATTATATCACTTGAGAATTTCGGCACTTGAGATAAATGTCATTTGAGAATTATGTCACTTGAGAATTATGTCTATTGTGAATTATCTCACTTGAGAAATATGTCATTTAGGAATTATGTTACTTGAAAATTATGTCACTTGAGAATTATGTCATTTAGGAATGATATAATTTAACAATTATGTCATATGGGATTTATGTCCATTGATAATTATGTCACTTAAAAATTATTTACTTAGAAATTATGTTACTTGAGAATTATGTCATTTGATAATTTTGTAATTTGGGAATTATGTCATTTGAGAATTAAGTCACTAGAGAATTATGTCTATTGAAAATTGTGTCATTTGAGAATTATGTCATTCGGGAATTATGTAACCAAAGAATTATGATTTGAGAATTATATCATTTGGGAATTAGGTCATTGAGAAGTATGTCATTTAGTAATTATATTAAATAAAAATTATGTCATTTGGGAATTATGTCTATTGATAATTATGTCACTTAAGAATTACATGTTTTTGAAATTATGTTACTTGAGAATTAGCTTATTTGGGAATTAAATTACTTGGGAATTTTGTCATTTGATAATTGTGTCATTTGTAAATTATGTCATTTGAGAATTATGTCACTTGAGAATTGTTGCTGTTGAGAAATATGTCACTTAGGAATTATGTTACTTGAAAACTATGTCACTTGAGAATTATGTCATTTAGGAATTATATAATTAATCAATTGTGTCATATGGGATTTATGTCCATTGATAATTATGTCACTTAAAAATTATTTAATTACAAATTATGTTACTTGAGAATTATGTCATTTGATAATTTTGTAATTTGGGAATTATGTCATTTGAGAATTATGTCATTCGGGAATTATGTAACCAAAGAATTATGATTTGAGAATTATATCATTTGGGAATTAGGTCATTGAGAAGTATGTCATTTAGTAATTATATTAAATAAAAATTATGTCATTTGGGAATTATGTCTATTGATAATTATGTCACTTAAGAATTACATGTTTTTGAAATTATGTTACTTGAGAATTAGCTTATTTGGGAATTAAATTACTTGGGAATTTTGTCATTTGATAATTGTGTCATTTGTAAATTATGTCATTTGAGAATTATGTCACTTGAGAATTATGGCTGTTGAGAATTATGTCATTTTGGAATTAGGTCACTTGGGAATTATATCATTTAATAATTATGTCAATTGGGATTTATGTCAATTCGGAATTAGGTGTATTAGGAATTAATTCTATTGAAAATTATCTCGTTTTAGAATTATGCCACTTAAGAATTATGACTTTTAAGAATTGTGTCACTTGATAATAATGTCATTTGGGAATTATGTCACTTGAGAATTGTGTCATTTGATAATTATGTCATTTGGAAGTTATGTCATTTGAGAATTATTTCACTTGAGAATTATGTCATTTAAGAATTATGTTACTTGAAAATTATGTCGTTTGAAAAATTTGTAATTTGGGAATTATGTCACTTGAGAATTATGTCACTCGAGAAGTATGTCAGTTGAGAATTGTGTTACTTGAGAATTATGTCATTTGAGAAATCTGTCATTTGGGAATTATGTTACTTGAAAATTATGTCACTTGAGAATTATGTCATTTAGGAATTATGAAAATTAAAATTTATGTCATTTGGGATTTATGTCCATTGATAATTATGTGACTTAAGAATTATTTCATTAGAAATTATGTTACTTGAGAATTATGTCGTTTGAAAAATTTGTAATTTGGGAATTATATTACTTGAGAATTATGTTACTCGAGAAGTATGTCACTTGAGAATTGTGTTACTTGAGAAATCTGTCATTTGGGAATTATGTTACTTGAAAATTATGTCACTTGAGAATTATGTCATTTAGGAATTATGTCATTTAAGAATTATGTCACATAAGATTAATGTCATTTGGGAATTATGTCACTTGAGAATTATGTCTATTGTGCATTATCTCACTTGAGAAATATGTCATTTAGGAATTATGTTACTTGGAAATTATGTTACTTGAGAATTATGTCGTTTGAAAAATTTGTAATTTGGGAATTATATCACTTGAGAATTATGTCACTCGAGAAGAATGTCACTTGAGAATTGTGTTACTTGAGAATTATGTCAATTGAGAATTAAATTACATGGGAATTTTGTCATTTGAGAATTATGTCATTTGGGAATTATGTCATTTAAGAATTATGTCACTTAAGATTAATGTCATTTGGGAATTATGTCACTTGAGAATTATTATTTAAGAATTATGTCATTTGGGAATTATGTTTCTTGAGAATTATATCACTTGAGAATTGCGGCACTTGAGATTAATGTCATTTGAGAATTATGTTACTTGAGAATTATGTCATTTGATAATTTTGTAATTTGGGAATTATGTCATTTGAGAATTATGTCACTTAAGAATTATGTCACTAAAGAATTATGTCTATTGAAAATTGTGTCATTTGAGAATTATGTCACTTAAGAATTATGGCTGTTGAGAATCATGTCATTTTGGAATTAGGTCACTTGGGAATTATATCATTTAATAATTATGTCATTTGGGATTTATGTCAATTGGAAATTAGGTGTAATAAGAATTAATTCTATTGAAAATTATCTCGTTTTAGAATTATGCCACTTAAGAATTATGTCTTTTAAAAATTGCGTCACTTGAGAATAATGTCATTTGGGAATTATGTCACTTGACAATTGTGTCATTTGATAATTATGTCATTTGGGAATTATGTCATTTGAGAATTATTTCACTTGAGAATTATGTCATTTAAGAATTATGTAACTTGAGAATTATGTGTATTGAGAATTATGCCATTTGAGAATTATGTCATTTGATAATTTGGAAATTTGGAAATTATGTTAATTAAGAATTATGTCATTTAAGAATTGTGTCACTTGATAATTATGTCTGTTGTGAATTATCTCACTTGAGAAATCTGTCATTTGGGAATTATGTTACTTGAAAATTATGTCACTTAAGAATTATGTCATTTAGGAATTATGTAAATTAAAATTTATGTCATTTGGGATTTATGTCCATTGATAATTATGTGACTTAAGAATTATTTCATTAGAAATTATGTTACTTGAGAATTATGTCGTTTCAAAAATTTGTAATTTGGGAATTATATCACTTGAGAATTATGTCACTCGAGAAGTATGTCACTTGAGAAATGTGTTACTTGAGAATTATGTAAATTGAGAATTAAATTACTTGGGAATTTTGTCATTTGATAATTATGTCATTAGGGAATTATGTCATTTAAGAATTATGTCACTTAATATTAATGTCATATAGGAATTATGTAAATTAAAATTTATGTCATTTGCGATTTATGTCCATTAATAATTATGTGAATTAAGAATTATTTCATTGGAAATTATGTTACTTGAGAATTATGTCGTTTGAAAAATTTGTAATTTGGGAATTATATCACTTGAGAATTATGTCACTCGAGAAGTATGTCACTTGAGAATTGTGTTACTTGAGAATTATGTAAATTGAGAATTAAATTACATGGGAATTTTGTCATTTGAGAATTATGTCATTTGGGAATTATGTCCTTTAAGAATTATGTCACTTAAGATTAATGTCATTTGGGAATTATGTCACTTGAGAATTATTATTTATGAATTATGTCATTTGGGAATTATGTTTCTTGAGAATTATATCACTTGAGAATTGCGGCACTTGAGATTAATGTCATTTGAGAATTATGTCACTTGAGAATTATGTCTATTGAAAATTGTGTCATTTGAGAATTATGTCATTCGGGAATTATGTAACCAAAGAATTATGTCACTAAAGAATTATGTCTATTGAAAATTGTGTCATTTGTGAATTATGTCATTCGGCAATTATGTAACCAAAGAATTATGAATGAGAATTATATCATTTGGGAATTAGGTCATTGAGAAGTATGTCATTTAGTAATTATATTAAATAAAAATTATGTCATTTGGGAATTATGTCTATTAATAATTATGTCACTTAAGAATTATTTGATTTTGAAATTATGTTACTTAAGAATTAGCTTATTTGGGAATTAAATTACTTGGGAATTTTGTCATTTGATAATTATGTCATTTGGGAATTATGTCATTTAAGAATTATGTCACATAAGATTAATGTCATTTGGGAATTATGTCACTTGAGAATTATTATTTAAGAATTATGTCATTTGGGAATTATGTTTCTTGAGAATTATATCACTTGAGAATTGCGGCACTTGAGATTAAGGTCATTTAAGAATTATGTCACTTGAGAATTATGTCTATTGTTAATTATCTCACTTGAGAAATATGTCATTTAGGAATTATGTTACTTGAAAACAATGTCACTTGAGAATTATGTCATTTAGGAATTATATAATATAACAATTATGTCATATGGGATTTATGTCCATTGATAATTATGTCACTTAAAAATTATTTAATTACAAATTATGTTACTTGAGAATTATGTCATTTGATAATTTTGTAATTTGGGAATTATGTCATTTGAGAATTATGTAACTAGAGAATTATGTCTATTGAAAATTGTGTCATTTGAGAATTATGTCATTCGGGAATTATGTAACCAAAGAATTATGATTTGAGAATTATATCATTTGGGAATTAGGTCATTGAGAAGTATGTCATTTAGTAATTATATTAAATAAAAATTATGTCATTTGGGAATTATGTCTATTGATAATTATGTCACTTAAGAATTACATGATTTTGAAATTATGTTACTTGAGAATTAGCTTATTTGGGAATTAAATTACTTGGGAATTTTGTCATTTGATAATTATGTCATTTGTGTATTATGTCATTTGAGAATTATGTCACTTGAGAATTATTGCTGTTAAGAATTATGTCATTTTGGAATTAGGTCACTTGGGAATTATATCATTTAATAATTATGTCATTTGGGATTTATGTCAATTGGGAATTAGGTGTATTAAGAATTAATTCTATTGAAAATTAACTCGTTTCAGAATTATGCCACTTAAGAATTATGTCTTTTAAGAATTGTGCCACTTGAGAATAATGTCATTTGGGAATTATGTCACTTGAGAATTGTGTCATTTGATAATTATGTCATTTGGGAATTATGTCATTTGAGAATTATTTCACTTGAGAATTATGTCATTTAAGAATTATGTAACTTGAGAATTATGTGTATTGAGAATTATTCCATTTGAGAATTATGTCATTTTATAATTTGGAAATTTGGAAATTATGTTAGTTAAGAATTATGTCATTTAAGAATTGTGTCACTTGATAATTATGTCTGTTGTGAATTATCTCACTTGAGAAATCTGTCATTTGGGAATTATGTTACTTGAAAATTATGTCACTTAAGAATTATGTCATTTAGGAATTATGTAAATTAAAATTTGTGTCATTTGGGATTTATGTCCATTGATAATTATGTGACTTAAGAATTATTTCATTAGAAATTATGTTACTTGAGAATTATGTCGTTTGAAAAATTTGTAATTTGGGAATTATATCACTTGAGAATTATGTCACTCGAGAAGTATGTCACTTGAGAATTGTGTTACTTGAGAATTATGTAAATTGAGAATTAAATTACTTGGGAATTTTGTCATTTGATAATTATGTCATTAGGGAATTATGTCATTTAAGAATTATGTCACATAAGATTAATGTCATTTAGGAATTATGTAAATTAAAATTTATGTCATTTGGGATTTATGTCCATTGATAATTATGTGAATTAAGAATTATTTTATTGGAAATTATGTTACTTGAGAATTATGTCGTTTGAAAAATTTGTAATTTGGAAATTATATCACTTGAGAATTATGTCACTCGAGAAGTATGTCACTTGAGAATTGTGTTACTTGAGAATTATGTAAATTGAGAATTAAATTACTTGGGAATTTTGTGATTTGATAATTATGTCATTTGGGAATTATGTCATTTAAGAATTATGTTACTTAAGATTAATGTCATTTGGGAATTATGTCATTTGAGAATTATTATTTATGAATTATGTCATTTGGGAATTATGTTTCTTGAGAATTATATCACTTGAGAATTGCGGCACTTGAGATTAATGTCATTTGAGAATTATGTCATTTGGGAATTATGTCATTTAAGAATTATGTCACTTAAGATTAATGTCATTTGGGAATTATGTCACTTGAGAATTATTATTTAAGAATTATGTCATTTGGGAATTATGTTTCTTGAGAATTATATCACTTGAGAATTGCGGCACTTGAGATTAAGGTCATTTAAGAATTATGTCACTTGAGAATTATGTCTATTGTTAATTATCTCACTTGAGAAATATGTCATTTAAGAATTATGTTACTTGAAAACAATGTCACTTGAGAATTATGTCATTTAGGAATTATATAATTTAACAATTATGTCATATGGGATTTATGTCCATTGATAATTATGTCACTTAAAAATTATTTAATTACAAATTATGTTACTTGAGAATTATGTCATTTGATAATTTTGTAATTTGGGAATTATGTCATTTGAGAATTATGTCACTAGAGAATTATGTCTATTGAAAATTGTGTCATTTGAGAATTATGTCATTCGGGAATTATGTAACCAAAGAATTATGATTTGAGAATTATATCATTTGGGAATTAGGTCATTGAGAAGTATGTCATTTAGTAATTATATTAAATAAAAATTATGTCATTTGGGAATTATGTCTATTGATAATTATGTCACTTAAGAATTACATGATTTTGAAATTATGTTACTTGAGAATTAGCTTATTTGGGAATTAAATTACTTGGGAATTTTGTCATTTGATAATTATGTCATTTGTGTATTATGTCATTTGAGAATTATGTCACTTGAGAATTATTGCTGTTAAGAATTATGTCATTTTGGAATTAGGTCACTTGGGAATTATATCATTTAATAATTATGTCATTTGGGATTTATGTCAATTGGGAATTAGGTGTATTAAGAATTAATTCTATTGAAAATTAACTCGTTTCAGAATTATGCCACTTAAGAATTATGTCTTTTAAGAATTGTGCCACTTGAGAATAATGTCATTTGGGAATTATGTCACTTGAGAATTGTGTCATTTGATAATTATGTCATTTGGGAATTATGTCATTTGAGAATTATTTCACTTGAGAATTATGTCATTTAAGAATTATGTAACTTGAGAATTATGTGTATTGAGAATTATGCCATTTGAGAATTATGTCATTTTATAATTTAGAAATTTGGAAATTATGTTACTTGAGAATTATGTCGTTTGAAAAATTTGTAATTTGGGAATTATATCACTTGAGAATTATGTCACTCGAGAAGTATGTCACTTGAGAATTGTGTTACTTGAGAATTATGTCAATTGAGAATTAAATTACTTGGGAATTTTGTCATTTGATAATTATGTCATTAGGGAATTATGTCATTTAAGAATTATGTCACTTAAGATTAATGTCATTTGGGTATTATGTCACTTGAGAATTATTATTTAAGAATTATGTCATTTGGGAATTATGTTTCTTGAGAATTATATCACTTGAGAATTGCGTCACTTGAGATTAATGTCATTTAAGAATTATGTCACTTGAGAATTATGTCTATTGTGAATTATCTCACTTGAGAATTGCGGCACTTGAGATTAATGTCATTTAAGAATTATGTCACTTGAGAATTATGTCTATTGTGAATTATCTCACTTGAGAAATATGTCATTTAGGAATTATGTTACTTGAAAACTATGTCAATTGAGAATTATGTCATTTAGGAATTATATAATTTAACAATTATGTCATATGGGATTTATGTCCATTGATAATTATGTCACTTAAAAATTATTTAATTACAAATTATGTTACTTGAGAATTATGTCATTTGATAATTTTGTAATTTGGGAATTATGTCATTTGAGAATTATGTCATTCGGGAATTATGTAACCAAAGAATTATGATTTGAGAATTATATCATTTGGGAATTAGGTCATTGAGAAGTATGTCATTTAGTAATTATATTAAATAAAAATTATGTCATTTGGGAATTATGTCTATTGATAATTATGTCACTTAAGAATTATTTGATTTTGAAATTATGTTACTTGAGAATTAGCTTATTTGGGAATTAAATTACTTGGGAATTTTTTCATTTGATAATTATGTCATTTGTGAATTATGTCATTTGAGAATTATGTCACTTGAGAATTATGGCTGTTGAGAATTATGTCATTTTGGAATTAGGTCACTTAGGAATTATATCATTTAATAATTATGTCAATTGGGATTAATGTCAATTCGGAATTAGGTGTATTAAGAATTAATTCTATTGAAAATTATCTCGTTTTAGAATTATGCCACTGAAGAATAATGTCTTTCAAGAATTGTGTCACTTGAGAATAATGTCATTTGGGAATTATGTCATTTGATAATTTGGAAATTTGGAAATTATGTTAATTAAGAATTATGTCATTTAAGAATTGTGTCACTTGATAATTATGTCTGTTGTGAATTATCTCACTTGAGAAATCTGTCATTTGGAAATTATGTTACTTGAAAATTATGTCACTTGAGAATTATGTCATTTAGGAATTATGTAAATTGAAATTTATGTCATTTGGGATTTATGTCGATTGATAATTATGTCACTTAAGAATTATTTCATTAGAAATTATGTTACTTGAGAATTATGTCGTTTGAAAAATTTGTAATTTGGGAATTATATCACTTGAGAATTATGTCACTCGAGAAGTATGTCAGTTGAGAATTGTGTTACTTGAGAATTATGTCATTTGAGAAATCTGTCATTTGGGAATTATGTTACTTGAAAATTATGTCACTTGAGAATTATGTCATTTAGGAATTATGTAAATTAAAATTTATGTCATTTGGGATTTATGTCCATTGATAATTATGTGACTTGAGAATTATTTCATTAGAAATTATGTTACTTGAGAATTATGTAAATTGAGAATTAAATTACTTGGGAATTTTGTCATTTGATAATTATGTCATTTGAGAATTATGTCACTTGAGAATTATGTCTATTGAAAATTGTGTCAGTTGAGAATTATGTCATTCGGGAATTATGTAACCAAAGAATTATGATTTGAGAATTATATCATTTGGGAATTAGGTCATTGAGAAGTATGTCATTTAGTATTTATATTAAATAAAAATTATGTCATATGGGAATTATGTCTATTGATAATTATGTCACTTAAGAATTACTTGATTTTGAAATTATGTTACTTGAGAATTAGCTTATTTGGGAATTAAATTACTTGGGAATTTTGTCTTTTGATAATTATGTCATTTGGGAATTATGTTACTTGAAAATTATGTCACTTAAGAATTATGTCATTTAGGAATTATGTAAATTAAAATTTATGTCATTTGGGATTTATGTCCATTGATAATTATGTGACTTAAGAATTATTTCATTAGAAATTATGTTACTTGAGAATTATGTCGTTTGAAAAATTTGTAATTTGGGAATTATATCACTTGAGAATTATGTCACTCGAGAAGTATGTGACTTGAGAATTGTGTTACTTGAGAATTATGTAAATTGAGAATTAAATTACTTGGGAATTTTGTCATTTGATAATTATGTCATTAGGGAATTATGTCATTTAAGAATTATGTCACTTAAGATTAATGTCATTTAGGAATTATGTAAATTAAAATTTATGTCATTTGGGATTTATGTCTATTGATAATTATGTGAATTAAGAATTATTTCATTGGAAATTATGTTACTTGAGAATTATGTCGTTTGAAAAATTTGTAATTTGGGAATTATATCACTTGAGAATTATGTCACTCGAGAAGTATGTCACTTGAGAATTGTGTTACTTGAGAATTATGTAAATTGAGAATTTAATTACTTGGGAATTTTGTCATTTGATAATTATGTCATTTGGGAATTATGTCATTTAAGAATTATGTTACTTAAGATTAATGTCATTTGGGAATTATGTCATTTGAGAATTATTATTTAAGAATTATGTCATTTGGAAATTATGTTTCTTGAGAATTATATCACTTGAGAATTGCGGCATTTGAGATTAATGTCATTTGAGAATTATGTCATTTGGGAATTATGTCATTTAAGAATTATGTCACTTAAGATTAATGTCATTTGGGAATTATGTCACTTGAGAATTATTATTTAAGAATTATGTCATTTGGGAATTATGTTTCTTGAGAATTATATCACTTGAGAATTGCGGCACTTGAGATTAATGTCATTTGAGAATTATGTCACTTGAGAATTATGTCTATTGTGAATTATCTCACTTGAGAAATATGTCATTTAGGAATTATGTTACTTGAAAATTATGTCACTTGAGAATTATGTCATTTAGGAATTATATAATTTAACAATTATGTCATATGGGATTTATGTCCATTGATAATTATGTCACTTAAAAATTATTTAATTAGAAATTATGTCATTTGAGAATTATGTTACTTGAGAATTATGTCACTAAAGAATTATGTCTATTGAAAATTGTGTCATTTGAGAATTATGTCATTCGGCAATTATGTAACCAAAGAATTATGATTTGAGAATTATATCATTTGGGAATTAGGTCATTGAGAAGTATGTCATTTAGTAATTATATTAAATAAAAATTATGTCATTTGGGAATTATGTCTATTGATAATTATGTCACTTAAGAATTATTTGATTTTGAAATTATGTTACTTGAGAATTAGCTTATTTGGGAATTAAATTACTTGGGAATTTTGTTATTTGATAATTATGTCATTTAGGAATTATGTCATTTAAGAATTATGTCACATAAGATTAATGTCATTTGGGAATTATGTCACTTGAGAATTATTATTTAAGAATTATGTCATTTGGGAATTATGTTTCTTGAGAATTATATCACTTGAGAATTGCGGCACTTGAGATTAATGTCATTTAAGAATTATGTCACTTGAGAATTATGTCTATTGTGAATTATCTCACTTGAGAAATATGTCATTTAGGAATTATGTTACTCGAAAACTATGTCACTTGAGAATTATGTCATTTAGGAATTATATAATTTAACTATTATGTCATATGGGATTTATGTCCATTGATAATTATGTCACTTAAAAATTATTCAATTACAAATTATGTTACTTGAGAATTATGTCATTTGATAATTTTGTAATTTGGGAATTATGTCATTTGAGAATTATGTCATTCGGGAATTATGTAACCAAAGTATTATGATTTGACAATTATATCTTTTGGGAATTAGGTCATTGAGAAGTATGTCATTTAGTAATTATATTAAATAAAAATTATGTCATTTGGGAATTATGTCTATTGATAATTATGTCACTTAAGAATTATTTGATTTTGAAATTATGTTATTTGAGAATTAGCTTATTTGGGAATTAAACTACTTGGGAATTTTTTCATTTGATAATTATGTCATTTGTGAATTATGTCATTTGAGAATTATGTCACTTGAGAATTATGGCTGTTGAGAATTATGTCATTTTGGAATTAGGTCACTTGGGAATTATATCATTTAATAATTATGTCAATTGGGATTAATGTCAATTCGGAATTAGGTGTATTAAGAATTAATTCTATTGAAAATTATCTCGTTTTAGAATTATGCCACTGAAGAATAATGTCTTTTAAGAATTGTGTCACTTGAGAATAATGTCATTTGGGAATTATGTCATTTGATAATTTGGAAATTTGGAAATTATGTTAATTAAGAATTATGTCATTTAAGAATTGTGTCACTTGATAATTATGTCTGTTGTGAATTATCTCACTTGAGAAATCTGTCATTTGGAAATTATGTTACTTGAAAATTATGTCACTTGAGAATTATGTCATTTAGGAATTATGTAAATTAAAATTTATGTCATTTGGGATTTATGTCGATTGATAATTATGTCACTTAAGAATTATTTCATTAGAAATTATGTTACTTGAGAATTATGTCGTTTGAAAAATTTGTAATTTCGGAATTATATCACTTGAGAATTATGTCACTCGAGAAGTATGTCAGTTGAGAATTGTGTTACTTGAGAATTATGTCATTTGAGAAATCTGTCATTTGGGAATTATGTTACTTGAAAATTATGTCACTTGAGAATTATGTCTATTGTGAATTATCTCACTTGAGAAATATGTCATTTAGGAATTATGTTACTTGAAAATTATGTCACTTGAGAATTATGTCACTTAGGAATTATATAATTTAACAATTATGTCATATGGGATTTATGTCCATTGATAATTATGTGACTTAAGAATTATTTCATTAGAAATTATGTTACTTGAGAATTATGTCGTTTGAAAAATTTGTAATTTGGGAATTATATCACTTGAGAATTATGTCACTCGAGAAGTATGTGACTTGAGAATTGTGTTACTTGAGAATTATGTAAATTGAGAATTAAATTACTTGGGAATTTTGTCATTTGATAATTATGTCATTAGGGAATTATGTCATTTAAGAATTATGTCACTTAAGATTAATGTCATTTAGGAATTATGTAAATTAAAATTTATGTCATTTGGGATTTATGTCCATTGATAATTATGTGAATTAAGAATTATTTCATTGGAAATTATGTTACTTGAGAATTATGTCGTTTGAAAAATTTGTAATTTGGGAATTATATCACTTGAGAATTATGTCACTCGAGAAGTATGTCACTTGAGAATTGTGTTACTTGAGAATTATGTAAATTGAGAATTAAATTACTTGGGAATTTTGTCATTTGATAATTATGTCATTTGGGAATTATGTCATTTAAGAATTATGTTACTTAAGATTAATGTCATTTGGGAATTATGTCATTTGAGAATTATTATTTAAGAATTATGTCATTTGGAAATTATGTTTCTTGAGAATTATATCACTTGAGAATTGCGGCATTTGAGATTAATGTCATTTGAGAATTATGTCATTTGGGAATTATGTCATTTAAGAATTATGTCACATAAGATTAATGTCATTTGGGAATTATGTCACTTGAGAATTATTATTTAAGAATTATGTCATTTGGGAATTATGTTTCTTGAGAATTATATCACTTGAGAATTGCGGCACTTGAGATTAATGTCATTTAAGAATTATGTCACTTGAGAATTATGTCTATTGTGAATTATCTCACTTGAGAAATATGTCATTTAGGAATTATGTTACTCGAAAACTATGTCACTTGAGAATTATGTCATTTAGGAATTATATAATTTAACTATTATGTCATATGGGATTTATGTCCATTGATAATTATGTCACTTAAAAATTATTTAATTACAAATTATGTTACTTGAGAATTATGTCATTTGATAATTTTGTAATTTGGGAATTATGTCATTTGAGAATTATGTCATTCGGGAATTATGTAACCAAAGTATTATGATTTGACAATTATATCTTTTGGGAATTAGGTCATTGAGAAGTATGTCATTTAGTAATTATATTAAATAAAAATTATGTCATTTGGGAATTATGTCTATTGATAATTATGTCACTTAAGAATTATTTGATTTTGAAATTATGTTATTTGAGAATTAGCTTATTTGGGAATTAAATTACTTGGGAATTTTTTCATTTGATAATTATGTCATTTGTGAATTATGTCATTTGAGAATTATGTCACTTGAGAATTATGGCTGTTGAGAATTATGTCATTTTGGAATTAGGTCACTTGGGAATTATATCATTTAATAATTATGTCAATTGGGATTAATGTCAATTCGGAATTAGGTGTATTAAGAATTAATTCTATTGAAAATTATCTCGTTTTAGAATTATGCCACTGAAGAATAATGTCTTTTAAGAATTGTGTCACTTGAGAATAATGTCATTTGGGAATTATGTCATTTGATAATTTGGAAATTTGGAAATTATGTTAATTAAGAATTATGTCATTTAAGAATTGTGTCACTTGATAATTATGTCTGTTGTGAATTATCTCACTTGAGAAATCTGTCATTTGGAAATTATGTTACTTGAAAATTATGTCACTTGAGAATTATGTCATTTAGGAATTATGTAAATTAAAATTTATGTCATTTGGGATTTATGTCGATTGATAATTATGTCACTTAAGAATTATTTCATTAGAAATTATGTTACTTGAGAATTATGTCGTTTGAAAAATTTGTAATTTGGGAATTATATCACTTGAGAATTATGTCACTCGAGAAGTATGTCAGTTGAGAATTGTGTTACTTGAGAATTATGTCATTTGAGAAATCTGTCATTTGGGAATTATGTTACTTGAAAATTATGTCACTTGAGAATTATGTCATTTAGGAATTATGTAAATTAAAATTTATGTCATTTGGGATTTATGTCCATTGATAATTATGTGACTTAAGAATTATTTCATTAGAAATTATGTTACTTGAGAATTATGTCGTATGAAAAATTTGTAATTTGGGAATTATATTACTTGAGAATTATGTCACTCGGGAAGTATGTCACTTGAGAATTGTGTTACTTGAGAATTATGTAAATTGAGAATTAAATTACTTGGGAATTTTGTCATTTGATAATTATGTCATTTGAGAATTATGTCATTTAGGAATTATGTCACTTAAGATTAATGTCATTTGGGAATTATGTCATTTGAGAATTATTATTTATGAATTATGTCATTTGGGAATTATGTTTCTTGAGAATTATATCACTTGAGAATTGCGGCACTTGAGATTAATGTCATTTGAGAATTATGTCACTTGAGAATTATGTCTATTGTGAATTATCTCACTTGAGAAATATGTCATTTAGGAATTATGTTACTTGAAAATTATGTCACTTGAGAATTATGTCACTTAGGAATTATATAATTTAACAATTATGTCAGATGGGATTTATGTCCATTGATAATTATGTCACTTAAAAATTATTTAATTAGAAATTATGTTACTTGAGAATTATGTCATTTGATAATTTTGTAATTTGGGAATTAGGTCACTTGAGAATTATGGCTGTTGAGAATTATGTCATTTTGGAATTAGGTCACTTGGGAATTATATCATTTAATAATTATGTCATTTGGGATTTATGTCAATTGGGAATTAGGTTTATTAAGAATTAATTCTATTGAAAATTATCTCGTTTTAGAATTATGCCACTTAAGAATTATGTCTTTTGAGAATTGTGTCACTTGAGAATAATGTCATTTGGGAATTATGTCATTTGATAATTTGGAAATTTGGAAATTATGTTAATTAAGAATTATGTCATTTAAGAATTGTGTCACTTGATAATTATGTCTGTTATGAATTATCTCACTTGAGAAATCTGTCATTTGGAAATTATGTTACTTGAAAATTATGTCACTTGAGAATTATGTCATTTAGGAATTATGTAAATTAAAATTTATGTCATTTGGGATTTATGTCGATTGATAATTATGTCACTTAAGAATTATTTCATTAGAAATTATGTTACTTGAGAATTATGTCGTTTGAAAAATTTGTAATTTGGGAATTATATCACTTGAGAATTATGTCACTCGAGAAGTATGTCACTTGAGAATTGTGTTACTTGATAATTATGTAAATTGAGAATTAAATTACTTGGGAATTTTGTCATTTGATAATTATGTCATTTGGGAATTATGTCATTTAAGAATTATGTTACTTAAGATTAATGTCATTTGGGAATTATGTCATTTGAGAATTATTATTTAAGAATTATGTCATTTGGGAATTATGTTTCTTGAGAATTATATCACTTGAGAATTGCGGCATTTGAGATTAATGTCATTTGAGAATTATGTCATTTGGGAATTATGTCATTTAAGAATTATGTCACTTAAGATTAATGTCATTTGGGAATTATGTCACTTGAGAATTATTATTTAAGAAATATGTCATTTGGGAATTATGTTTCTTGAGAATTATATCACTTGAGAATTGCGGCACTTGAGATTAATGTCATTTGAGAATTATGTCACTTGAGAATTATGTCTATTGTGAATTATCTCACTTAAGAAATATGTCATTTAGGAATTATGTTACTTGAAAATTATGTCACTTGAGAATTATGTCATTTAGGAATTATGTAAATTAAAATTTATGTCATTTGGGATTTATGTCCATTGATAATTATGTGACTTAAGAATTATTTCATTAGAAATTATGTTACTTGAGAATTATGTCGTTTGAAAAATTTGTAATTTGGGAATTATATTACTTGAGAATTATGTCACTCGAGAAGTATGTCACTTGAGAATTGTGTTACTTGAGAATTATGTAAATTAAGAATTAAATTACTTGGGAATTTTGTCATTTGATAATTATGTCATTTGAGAATTATGTCATTTAGGAATTATGTCACTTAAGATTAATGTCATTTGGGAATTATGTCACTTGAGAATTATTATTTAAGAATTATGTCATTTGGGAATTATGTTTCTTGATAATTATATCACTTGAGAATTGCGGCACTTGAGATTAATGTCATTTGAGAATTATGTCACTTGAGAATTATGTCTATTGTGAATTATCTCACTTGAGAAATATGTCATTTGGGAATTATGTTACTTAAAAATTATGTCACTTGAGAATTATGTCATTTAGGAATTATATAATTTAACAATTATGTCATATGGGATTTATGTCCATTGATAATTATGTCACTTAAAAATTATTTAATTAGAAATTATGTTACTTGAGAATTATGCCATTTGATAATTTTGTAATTTGGGAATTATGTCATTTGAGAATTATGTCATTCGGGAATTATGTAACCAAAGAATTATGATTTGAGAATTATATCATTTGAGAATTAGGTCATTGAGAAGTATGTCATTTAGTAATTATATTAAATAAAAATTATGTCATTTGGGAATTATGTCTATTGATAATTACGTCACTTAAGAATTATTTGATTTTGAAATTATGTTACTTGAGAATTAGCTTATTTGGGAATTAAATTACTTGGGAATTTTTTCATTTGATAATTATGTCATTTGTGAATTATGTCATTTGAGAATTATGTCACTTGAGAATTATGGCTGTTGAGAATTATGTCATTTTGGAATTAGGTCACTTGGGAATTATATCATTTAATAATTATGTCAATTGGGATTTATGTCAATTCGAAATTAGGTGTATTAAGAATTAATTCTATTAAAAATTATCTCGTTTTAGAATTATGCCACTTAAGAATTATGTCTTTTAAGAATTGTGTTACTTGAGAATAATGTCATTTGGGAATTATGTCACTTGAGAATTGTGTCATTTGATAATTATGTCATTTGGAAATTATGTCATTTGAGAATTATTTCACTTGAGAATTATGTCATTTAAGAATTATGTAACTTGAGAATTATGTGTATTGAGAATTATGCCATTTGAGAATTATGTCATTTTATAATTTGGAAATTTGGAAATTATGTTAGTTAAGAATTATGTCATTTAAGAATTGTGTCACTTGATAATTATGTCTGTTGTGAATTATCTCACTTGAGAAATCTGTCATTTGGGAATTATGTTACTTGAAAATTATGTCACTTAAGAATTATGTCATTTAGGAATTATGTAAATTAAAATTTATGTCATTTGGGATTTATGTCCATTGATAATTATGTGACTTAAGAATTATTTCATTAGAAATTATGTTACTTGAGAATTATGTCGTTTGAAAAATTTGTAATTTGGGAATTATATCACTTGAGAATTATGTCACTCGAGAAGTATGTCAGTTGAGAATTGTGTTACTTGAGAATTATGTCATTTGAGAAATCTGTCATTTGGGAATTATGTTACTTGAAAATTATGTCACTTGAGAATTATGTCATTTAGGAATTATGTAAATTAAAATTTATGTCATTTGGGATTTATGTCCATTGATAATTATGTGACTTAAGAATTATTTCATTAGAAATTATGTTACTTGAGAATTATGTCGTTTGAAAAATTTGTAATTTGGGAATTATATTACTTGAGAATTATGTCACTCGAGAAGTATGTCACTTGAGAATTGTGTTACTTGAGAATTATGTAAATTAAGAATTAAATTACTTGGGATTTTTGTCATTTGATAATTATGTCATTTGAGAATTATGTCATTTAGGAATTATGTCACTTAAGATTAATGTCATTTGGGAATTATGTCACTTGAGAATTATTATTTAAGAATTATGTCATTTGGGAATTATGTTTCTTGATAATTATATCACTTGAGAATTGCGGCACTTGAGATTAATGTCATTGAGAATTATGTCACTTGAGAATTATGTCTATTGTGAATTATCTCACTTGAGAAATATGTCATTTGGGAATTATGTTACTTGAAATCTATGTCACTTGAGAATTATGTCATTTAGGAATTATATAATTTAACAATTATGTCATATGGGATTTATGTCCATTGATAATTATGTCACTTAAGAATTATTTCATTGTTACGTTTACACTACAACTAATTTTTTTTATAATTATTAAAATTAGTTATATTGCGTAATTTTTATGATTATTATTGTTATTTATAATAATTTTTGCATAATAATTAATTGTCTTAAATATTATTATTATTTATAATGATTATTGCATAATAATTAATTGTTGTCAATATTAATATATTATTTATAATAATTGTTGCATAATAATTAATTGTTGTCAATATTAATATATAATTATTGCATAATATTTTATTTTTATTAATGTTAATTATAATATTAATGTTGAATTGCATAAAAATTATTGAACGCAATATTTCATTATTTTATAATTGATGCAAGTTGAATCTAAGCATTCAGTACAAGTTGAGAAAGAAGAAATGAAAGGGAGAGAGCGAGCGAGAGAAATAAGGAGAAAGAAAGAGTAAGAAAGAATAGCTTACACGCTATAGCATATGTCGTGCGTCTCACTACGTCTAATTGCGCATGCTTGACTCTTTTGCGCAAATAAAGCGAAAGAAAGAAAACGCAAAGACGAAAGAGAAAAGGAAATAAAGACTATTGCAATTTCCTATGTTTTTCAACTTCCGACCCATTATTAAGCATCAAAATTTATGTTTTCTATGAGTACATATTATTAATGAATACATTAATATACACACATCTATATATTATTATTTATATTTTTATGAAAAAACACATAGATTTAAACTGTATTAAGATTGTAAATCTATGCTCGGTGATCTAATGTCAAGCGCCTTGCTGACCCAGATGACACCGATCGAGATTAAAAGAAATAAAAGGAACAAGAGAATACGTATGAAACATACTGATAATGCCTACAACTCTTAATTACAGTACACGTCTTTTAAATTTGATAATCAATTGTAAATTATCACAATTCAACACATTGAGATGTAGACATTATTAAAGCTATAAATATTTTTATTACATTATAAATACCTATGTAAATATACATATATATATATATGTATATATATGTATGTAAGTATGCGAGTATACAAAAGTGTATTTGTACGCATATAAGTATAATTGGATTTTAAAAGATTATTAATATTATATTATTATCTTATTGTAAAACTTATCGAAAATGTCATCGAATGCATTATAATTTGCATTAATTTTTATTATTAATTTATAATTATATAATAATAATTATAGTCCTAATTATAATTATGATTATATAATTACAATTATAATACTGCGTATTATTTATAATTATAATATTATAATTTGAAATATTACGTAATATTTTTGATCGACAATGCAAGTCTCCTGAGATAAAATTATGACATCATTAGCCCCCACGAAGCATCGAATAAGATGAGCTCCGCATACCTAAATTATGCTGATTGGCTATTAGATGACCAATTTACATGGAATTGGAAAAACTGTCAACGCCCTATCTTCTATGACCAATAGCATCATCTTACAACTCTATAAAAGCTCCGGAACTCTATGCCGCAGCGTCACTTTTCTTCAGTTCTAGTTTTGTTAAATACATTACAAGTAGTTAAGTTGTCCCATCAGTGTAAGCCTTTTGTATCAATTTCTGAAACCGGGTTCTGATTTTTAAAAGTCTAATAAGTATTGTAACAAATATCGAATTTAGACAAAGTCAAACGGATCCAAAGTACTCAGATTGAGACATTTGGTATTGATGTAAAGCTTTGGTCAAAATACGATATTTGATTTTGTTAAATTTCGTCAAGCGATAACTTACAAAATCCTACTCTTTAAGACTTCCAACTACACAAAAATCTAAATTATAAGTGAACAACGAAACCAAATAATTCAAAAAAACCAAAGAAAAGTTAGTATTTGGTAAGAATTATTAATATTATTAATACTACTATTACTATATTACTCTGTTAAAACATCTATACTCTTGTATTCTTTATATTCTTGTATTTTTATTCTTATATATCTTATTACATCTTAATAAACCATTTTTCTTTAGATAATCTCTTTTTATTTATATTTCCGATAAAACAATATCATAACTATTCCCATAGAATAGAAAAACAACAACGATCCTACAAATAAAAATTATACACGAGACTTACCACCTCGTGTGAACATTTACTAACGACCTCCGAAATTTATATTAAATTTTATCGATCACGCGAAGTATATAACGTCTTTTGTTATAAACGTAACAGTTAGTAATTTTTCTGGTGGCAGCGGTGGGATAGTTGCCAAATTTTGATATTGTTTTATTTTAACAATCTTTCAGGCTTTTTCTCTCTAACAAGACTAAACACCGAAAAGATTCCATTTTGATTACACCCATCTTCTAAAATTCCTTCTGATGTATGTGTAATTGTTAGAGAATTAATTATTTACATGCCTGTTTTAAATTATTATTATTTACCGTTATTATATAAGGTGTTGTTTTTTCAGTGAACTTCGTCATTTTGGCCATACAATATTAAACTTTTATTATCTAAATCCTCATGCAATTTATTAAAAATAATTACAAAATATATATGCGATTTTACAACATTTTGCAAGCTATATTATTTTTATTTATTGCTTGGTGATTTGTCAGTGCATTTGTGGGCGTGAAATATCAAAGAATCTTACACCAATCTAATTGATCAGTGACAAAGATTAGGAAATTTTGAATGTTTGTGTATTAATTTTAATTAGTTTATAAGTTGTATAATTAAATAAGTTTTTAATTTTTTTTTTTGCTAAGACATTTGAGCCGAACTACGCTTGTGTCTTAGTTCTTTTTAAATCATTAGTTTTAAATAATAGATTTTAATTTAATTTATAAGTTGTATGTGTGAAAAATACGCTTTTATTTTTGTTTAAGACATTTAAGTACGGCAATCACTTATGTCTTAGTTTATAAGTTGTATGATTGAATAAGTTTTTAATTTATTTTTTTTGTAAGACATTTGAGCCGAACTACGCTTGTGTCTTACTTTTATTTTCTTTTGCTAAGACATTTGAGTTGAACTACACTTGTGTCTTAGTTTTTTTTAAATCATTAGTTTTAAATAATAGATTTTAATTTAATTTATAAGTTGTATGTGTGAAAAATACGCTTTTATTTTTGTTTAAGACATTTAAGTACGGCAATCACTTATGTCTTAGTTTTTAAGTTGTATGATTGAAAATATCAAAGAATCTTACACCAATCTAATTGATCAGTTACAAAGATTAAGATATTTTGAATGTTTGTATATTAATTTTAATTAGTTTATAAGTTGTGTGTTTGAAAATACGCTTTTAAGTACGGCAATCACTTATGTCTTAGTTGTAAATAGTATGTTTGAGAATGATGAAAACCAGGCAATAAATACATTTATTTTTAATTAAAACTTGCTTGTTCCACACAATTTTTGAGCCAACCCATCGAAAAGGAAAGACCCAAATTTAAAATAAATGAATTCAAATAACAAAAAGGAAACAAAGTACAGTAAGGCTAACAGAAAGAGAAACATTGAACGAAAGTGGCAAGAAATTAAAAAAGAATTATTTCCAGACTGTTCAGAAATTCCTCCCGAATCGGACCCAACAAAAGTAGCCAGTAGAGAAAAAGAGTTAAATACTTTAATTGTCGAATTAGAACAAGAATTAAAAGAACACACACAAAAATTAAATTTACAGAATAAATAAAGAACTTTTTATCAATTGTTTTAATTTTGAACTTTAGTTCCTTGCCCTAGAAATCATCTTGCTGAATTCAAATTTTTTTTTAAAAAATACTTTCGAACAAGCAATAATTTCTTGAATAATTCCAGAAATATATTATATTTTAGGGCAAAATAAGCTTCTAAATAATACATATATTTTTTTGTTAACCATATGTTTCTTAATAAAACTGTTATAAAATCATATTTTCCACAAATAGAGATTGTACCTAATTTTGATTTTCTAAAGGGTGACATTAAAACTTTAGAATACCCAAAATCAACCCTTAAAGAATTGACCGCGGAATACGATTTATCAAAACCAATTTATTCGATACACCACAAAACTGGTCCCGCACACGAAAGAACATTTTTCGTAATGTGCGTAGTCGAAGATTTTTACGATAATAATTTTTTTGAAGAAATAGGAAACGGCGGAAGGCGAATTATCCACTCGGAACATTCGGCTGCTAGGAAAATTTTAGAATCTCTAAATAACGTTTACTATTTCAGCGAGGAAAAATCGGAAAAACCAGTCGAAATTTTCGCGATATCTGCCCTTACTCAAAACCCAATCAAACCAAAAATTAAATTGTACAAGTGGACAAATTGCTGCGAATTTTGCTTTTTTCGTGGTCACACCCTCTCATCTTGTCGTAAATGCAAACGGAACCTTAACAAGTCAAAAAAATAATTTTTCAGTTAATTCAATTTTATCCTTTTATCCAATTACCAATACAAAAGGTTATTTTTTTTATGCGTTTCTAATTTATGTCACTGCGTGGAAAAAGAAATAAGCATATTATAGAATACGTCAATTCATACACCCAAACAAATATGCCTAACGCCGGAACTGAAACCGAAGGTGAAAATGACGGAACACTGGGTACCGAAATAGACCATAACATACCCACTGAAATGGTTACGAACGTAGCAGAATGCATTGCGTTGCAGCAAGGCATACTAAACGTTCAATATTTCGATGGTACAGATATGCGCGTTAGAGACTTTATACAAGACATACAAAATGGCGCGGCATATGTCCCTGTAACAAGCCAAAAGAAATATGTGCAAGCTATTTTAGGCCGTTTAAAAGGAGCTGCTCGAGACAGCGTACGAGACCTTCAAATTGACACTTTGAAAGAATTAATACAACACCTAAAGAAACGATTTTTACCTTCGAAATCATACCCCTGGTACTTGCAAGAAATAGCCTCTATTAGGATGAGAAGAGGAGAAGGAGTAAACGAATACTATGATCGGCTGTCTCTCTTATGCTCAGGCGCTGAAGCAGCGTTAGAGGAAAAATATGGGGCAGAAGCAGAAACAATGTGTTCACCCATGAGAGATTGCGCTTTAGAGGCCTTTATCCGTGGACTTCCAGATGATATGTCAACTAATGTGGATGTACGAAACCCAAAGGATTTACCAGAAGCATTACAGGTAGCCCTGCTCGTAGAAACCCGTCAAAGAGAACAATTTAGTGGCCCTACTACTTATCGCGTATCAAGACACGACCAACACTTTTCAACCTCTATGCGAGATAGAAGTCCAAGCCCTGGGCCTTTTATAAACCAAAACCCGAGACAACCATTCAATCAAACTACAAACCAACAACCCCCAGTAACCATTTTGAAAAACCCTTATTTTCAACCTCCAAATCCTCAATATCAACACTATCCATTCCCTTATCCTTATTATCCATACCCCTACCCCTTTTACCCACAACAATTTCCACCGTCACATGAACAAACAAATAGGGTTTATCATCCGAAACCCTATAATTCTCCAATCCCACCTCGTTCTACATTCCCAGCACCACAAAAACGAAATGATTTAAACTTCAACCACGCTCGATGGAATGGCGCGACACCGAGCGACACGAAAACCGAGCGCCAAGTAAGTGTGAAATTTCTGGAAAATCCCCGAAGTATATTCCAAGCAATCGGAGAATGCCGCGAGTCCCCAGTAATTGAAATTTCGGCCCCTGAATTTAGAAATTCTAGAGCTAGACTTTTGGTTGATACAGGCGCGGACGTGAATATCATTAAACTAAATCAATTAAAACCAGAACTATTAGTAGACCCTACAGAAGCTCTCGAACTTTCGGGTATAACAAAACTTAGAGCTAATACGTTAGGAACTATTACATTGACAATCAGAAAAACACCTATCAAATTTCACGTTGTTACGACAAATTTTCCAATTACCACCGATGGTATATTAGGAAGAAATTACCTCAGACAGGAAAGAACAGAAATTTCGTTCTGGCATAATACCATCGTCACTCACTCAGATCCTACCAAACCTATACCCTTTATTGATCAAAAGTCATTAGAAAGCGAACCAACTAAAATTAAGACCCCTAAAATCTTTAAAATTCAAGCAAGAATGCGAGAATCCATCCCTGTTGACGTTTTAAATCCTGAAATCAAAGAAGGATATCTTCCTTTAGTTTCTCCTATCCCAGGAATCTATATAGGTAAAGCAGCCGTGACAAACCGAAATGGAGTTGCATATATATTAGCAATAAACACGACTGATGATGACGTCACTATCGAACTAGACTCTCAAGAACTAATAATACCTTTCGAGTATTATAATATACCAGGCGACGAGTATCTTGAAAATTTTGAATCTTCAGAAAACATCACTCCACTACAAGATCGAACCAAAGCGATCGTAGAAAGATTAAGTCTAAACCATCTTACCCCTGAAGAAACATCTCATATAAAAGAACTAATCCAAGAGTTCAATAATGATTTCTACCTTCCAGGTGATAATCTTTCTTCCACCCCTTTAGTTCGACATAGAATTCCTACAACAGATGATATACCAATAAATACAAGACAATATCGATTTCCCCCAATTTAAAGAGAAGAAATTGAACGACAAATTGCTAAAATGCTTTCGGAAGAAATTATAGTTCCTTCCAACTCGCCTTACAATTCACCATTGTGGATTGTGCTTAAGAAACCAGACGCACAAGGAAATAAAAAATGGCGTCTCGTAATAGATTTTCGTGCATTAAACGAGAAAACAATAGGTGATGCTTACCCCCTCCCTAACATAACTAATATATTGGATCATTTAGGAGAAGCAAAATACTTTTCAACGTTTGATTTAGCTTGGGGATTCCACCAAATAGAAACAGACACAGTGGATCGTCCGAAAACTGCAGTTTCAACTCTGAAAATTTTAAAATTTCAACTCTTAGGTGCAGCTAATTTAAAACTACAACCTGAAAAGTGCGAATTTTTTAAAAGAGAGGTAACATATCTAGGTCATATAATAAGTAAAGACGGTTTAAAACCTGATCCTAAGAAAATCGAAGCTGTAAAACATTTTCCTACACCGACGACCGTACGTAATATAAGACAATTTCTTGGTCTTGCAGGTTATTACCGCAGGTTCATACAAGATTTTTCCAAAAAGGCAAAACCGTTGTCTGATTTAATAAAAAAGGACAAGAAGTTCATTTGGACCCCTGAACACGAAGAAGCATTCACAATTCTCCGAAACGCTCTTTGCAAGGAACCCATTTCACAATATCCGGATTTTAATAAAAAATTTACTCTAACAACTGATGCATCAGATTATGCCATTGGAGCGGTACTAAGTCAAGAAAAGGATGGATTTGATCATCCAGTAGCATATCTATCTCGACTTTTGACTGGTCCAGAAAGAAATTATTTTACCACAGAAAAGGAATGTCTCGCAGTACTCTATGCAGTCAGATATTTTCGTCCTTATTTATACGGAAAAGAATTCTTATTAGTAAGCGGTCACGAGCCTCTACGCTGGATAGGCAGTATAAAAGATCCAGGCCAAAGACTTGTACGTTGGCGTTTGAAGCTACGAGATTACCAGTATACCTTTAAATATAAACCTGGAAAGTTAAATTGTAACGCAGACGCATTATCAAGAAACCCAACTGACGTCAGCGACGGATTCCAACCTCAAATATTTATGATCACACGAAGTAGCAGGAAAAAGATGACTAGTACAAAACCTAAAACTAAGGTTACAGCATCTGAATCAACAAAATCAATCAAGAAACCTAAAGTGATTCCAAAATCAAGGTCTACCAGCTCTACCCTGGAGTTTCCACTTCCTCAGGATAAAACAAGGAAACTACCCGGAAGGATATTAAAACCTCGCACAAAATTTACTGCAAAACCCCCAGAGGATCCGAATGCGAGCACAATTGGAGGAAGATCTCATCCACGAAAAGCAAAGGAAAAGATACCAATTAAAATCCCAGAAGAAGACAGTGAGGAAAAATCAGATGAATCTGACTCAGAAGAAGAATCTATGGAAAATGTTCAGATTCCGATTTGGAAGAGAAGGTCAAGCGTACTCCCAAGCCTCGACGTAACTTCAGATTCTGCTAAATTTCCTACTCCATTAAAGAGTGCTCCAATTATTAACACCACAGAACCAATTTTCGACAAAGAATTCAAAATAGAACAAAGTGATCCAGTGACTGATCCATCACTTGTCGCAATTCCACTAGAGGAACATGCACAAAGTGAATCAGACACAGAAGATGAAATCTGCAACCAAACTACTAATACATCGTTGTTAAGCAAAAATTTGAAAGACCAAACCCGGAGTTCCATAGAAATTTTTAAAAAATCTTTATTAAAACATCAGTCGAACCTCGAGTCAGAGGAAGAAATCGATGAATCTGACGAAGATCCACTCCCCACTGCCGTATCAGAAGGAGAGGAAGACCAAGAGCTACTAAAGACTCTAGAAAATCTTGACCCATACGATATAGATAATGAAGATGCCGAATTAAATGAAAGAATTGAAAAACTAATTCGAAATACCGAAAATCTAACCGGCCTAACGACAGAAACGGTCCAACCCCAAAATTTCGACGACGAAAGTGAACTGCACCAACGCGATTCTAATATAACTAAGTCCAGTGACAATGCAGTGAATAAAGAGAAAAACCGACAGGATTCAACTAACATAATAGGCGAAGATATTGAAGAACAAATTCCACTCGACCCTGAAACACCTTTAACATCTCAAGGAATTACTACCCCTCTCACTTCATCCAAGCCTAGGGCAAGATCTACGCCATTTCCACATGGACCTACGTTATATCCAACCATTCAGGAAGAAGATGAAGGGAATTTAACAATAAAACTAAAAGAAAAACTACCACGAAAGTTGCACACGGATGTAAATATTGGAACAAATTTACCTCCTATTAATGCAAAGGATGTAGAAGAATCCGAACAAATATTATCAAACCCTACTATGGTCCCAAATGTTAAAGATAAATCAACTCAGTCTATTCCTAAAACCAATGAATTAGAAAATCTAGCGAAAGGATTATATATGAGGAATATGTCCATTCAAGGATGTAGAGAGAATCTCACATATATCCAAGATAATTACGTCCACTTTACGTCAGCTTGGTGCGAATTTTTAACACCAATAGATAAATTATTTATCGATTTATGCATTATAGACCCAGAACAAATAAAATTACAAAACCCAAAATTAGGACAAATACTGATAACACCTCGCGGAAGCTACAAAGTCTTCTCAGTGATAATTAAGTGTAAACACAGCGATGACTTAAACAAAGCTAATTTAAGAATTGCTCTTGAAAATTTACAAAACTTAATTATGAATGAAAAAATTAAGACATTGCGACTTTCTTTGTTAGAAAATTATTTAGAAAACATAAAAGCAAACCATTTAGCTGAAATGCTAACAGATATATTTTATGAAGACACGTTAGCTATAACATTATGTTATGGTACAGCACAAAACCCACCAAACGAAAAGCGTCTTAAAATAATTTCCGAAATGCACGAGAGTCTTATAGGAGGTCATAAGGGTATGACTAAAACATACCGTAGAATCAGAGAGCGTTTTGTTTGGACAGGAATGAAAAATGATATTATAGAATTCATTAGACATTGTAAACCTTGTCAGGATCAAAAGTTTGTTAGATCCAGAATACGAGAGCCCATGCTAATCACCGATACCCCGATAGACACCTTCGCTAAAGTTTCTCTTGACACTGTTGGAAAACTTCCTACCACCCCAGGTGGTAATAGGTACATTTTAACCATCCAAGATAATTTATCTAAGTACTGTACCTGATATCTCAACTGCTACCATAGCTTATGCCATAGCTAAAAACCTCTTTGCTCAGTTCGGCGCTCCACGAGCAATACTAACCGACAGAGGAGGGAGTTTTGTTAGTAAGCTTATGAACCACTTATGTCGAATATTTGGAGTTAAGCAATTGACAACATCCGGTTATCGACCACAAACGAACGGATCATTAGAACGAAGTCACACTGTTCTGATGGAATTTATAAAACACTATGCGAAACACTTCGACGATTGGGATCGCCTTATCCCATTCGCCATGTTTTCTTATAACACTTCCGTTCATGAGGGAACAAATTTCACCCCTTATGAAATTGTTTTTGGAAAAATTGCTAGGGCCCCAACAGCTTTCCCAGCAGATGAAAAACTAATGACCTACGGCACCTATTTGCGAGAATTAATAACACAACTCAATGAGATAAAAATTTTAGCTGCTAAAAATTTAATTCAAGCAAAAAACCGTTCTAAAATAAATTATGATAAAAGTTGTAGGGAATTCCAAGGAAAAGTTGGTGGACTAGCATACGTGTTGAAAGAACCCAGAACTAATAAATTTGAAAAAAGATACCATGGCCCATATAAAATAATCGATATAACAAATAAACACAACGTCATTCTTGAAGGTGAAGAAGGACAACGATTCCAAAAACATATGGATAAAATTAAAATTGCCTATAAATGACACCAATGCTGCTGGCTTGATTGAGCACTGCCGCTATATAGAAAGTAAATAAAATTTCTCATAACGGTCAGTGTTCAGACAGTCTAGAAGTAATAAACAACTTTTATTCGCATTTGGATTGGGTATGCAAAACATGTTTTGTTCTTACCTTGTTAACAAACTAAAACACTACTTTCCAATACCTTCGGATGAAAAATTAGAAAAAGAGAAATATTTTATTTTCTATTTTTAGCCTATATCACCATGAACAAGGAGGAACCTGAGGATGGAGTAAGTCCTAAATATTTTGAACTATATGAGAAATTACACATTGAAGGACTTGAAACAGAAGAAGCAATATTTGTCATTCATTTAATCGAAAAGTATCCTTTCCTATTTGGTTCATATACGATGTCAGCACCCTTAATGGAACACAAGATAATAACAGCACAAGGAAAAGTTTTCAGAAAACACTATAAAAGGGTAACTGAATTCACAGCAGAACAACAAACAGATATACTCGCTTAAATTAACGCACTTATATCTCACAACATTATTGTAGCATCAGATTCTAAGTACAATAATGAAATAAGAGTTTCCCGAGAAAATTCAATAAAAGGCAACATACCACTTTGGCGAATAAAAGTCCCCTTCCAAACATTAAACCGACAAATCATCTCTTCCCCACCAGATAAAAACCCGCTAAAGAAATCAGAGATATTATAAATAAAAATATTTACTTTTCGATTATAGAAATGAAGGATCTGTACCATCGTATTCAAATAAATCAAAACGATGCAAATAAAACCGCTTTTACCACTCCGGTCGGAAAATATCTATTTACCACACTATCGCCCTTTATAAAAGGATCTGCGACTTCATTTCTTAAATTACTACGTCAAATTTTCCCAAACGAAGAAGAAAATCTCATAACTTTTCTCCCCACCGGAATAATGATAGCAACCCTTACTTTTGAAGCACACAAAAGAGCTTTAGCAAATATTTTTGACACGTGCCTATTTTATGTTATACCTTTTGAGCCGACTAATTTGAGACTTTTTAGATCAAACTTCGACTGTCTAAGGTATATAAGCGAAATTTCAGGTACTACATTTAATACTAATCAATCCCCAAACTACTCAAAAGAGCTGTTACTTACGATAGTAATTGTAGAAATAGGATTTAACACAATCCTTTCTGAAACCGATACAAAAGGGAATACAGTGATTGGGAATTGCTCTCGAACATTTTTCGGACCTGAAATGGCTTACAATCTACATGAGCAGACATGTTTTGCTATTATACACAGTATTAAAAATTTTGAAAAATTAATTGGCAATAACCACATCTCGTTCTACGATGGAAGAACTGACATCAAATGGTTACAAACACTAGCAAAAGGATTTAAGTTCATGCACTGGTTATTAACCATAGAAAAATTAAACTGCACCTATGTAGCTTCTGATAAAATTTAAAAATAAGGGGAATCTTTTTATAACATCTAAACTAATACACTTTTATTATTTTTTTTTATTTTCCAAATCTTGAATTGAATCATTACAATTATAGGTAAATATGGAAGAAAATCCAGTAATATCCTCTGAAGAATATATACGATCCTTCGAAGAATTAGAAACAGAGCAGATGGATACAGAAGAAGTTAAGGTTGTAACAGAACTGATGTGGAAATATTTCCCTCTATTTACTCTATGTTCATTTGACCCTTTTCCACAACTACAACACCATATTGTTACAACAAAACATCTTCCTTTTAAAGCCAAATATAAAACATCAGGAACTTATTCTAGAGAACAAAGACGAAATATATTCCTCCAAATGACTCAGCTAAAATCTGCAGGAATTTTGAATCTCTCGAACTCAAAATATAATAATCAAATAACAACAACATTAAGATGGACACCATCTTCACAACAATTTATGTGGAAGGTCACACTTGATTTTAAATATTTAAACTCAATAATTATTGTTTGGCCATCACAATTTAATACTATTGAAGAAATCAGAGCCAAAATCGATCATGGTATTACTATTCAAGCATCTCGATGCAAATTTTTCTTAAACAAAATTGACGCACTTGACTTTTTAAATGATGAGTTTAATCTTGAAAATCAAGGATTCATTCAATATCCATTATATTCTGGACGACTAATTTTATATTTTCAAATACTAAAAAGAAAACTTCGAACTGTCCTCGCTGAACATAAGGAGAACAGAATTAAATTAATAACAAAATCAATCCGACATTTCCAACAACCGGAGCAAAATTACACAGAAAATGAAAAAGTGTGTTTAGCTATTGTCCACGCAAAAAGAAGATTTAGTCAATTTTTGGAAAATAATTTTATTTTACTACCGAACGGGCATAATGCATTGACTTGGCTGAGTAATCTCAATATTAATAACAATCGACTACACCGATGGTTAGTTGAACTGAACACAGGACAATGGATGTTAACTCAGTACAATTAACAAACATTTGATCACGAGATTTGATAAAAACCCAGGTTTATTTTATGAAAGGCTAAAAACGATTAGATTTATTCAAACCTTTTGGAGGTTAACAATATTTATAGATATGGAAAAATTACAGAACAATCTTTCAATAAAGTTATTAACGAAAGAAATTGACCAAGTATACAGCAATTGTGCAAGACCATACACTGAACCTTGTAAACAAGCAATACGGCCGCATACTTTAAAAGAAAAGATTGCCCAAGCCAACAATGTTTTTCAAGATGCGACAAGTTTATTTCTTGATATCAAAGACACATCGCTAAACATGGAAAATTTACCGGTAAGCATCAGAAAACGAAGATCTCCTTTTGATTTTATTGGCAAAGGTTTAAAACCCATTATAGACATATTAACTACTGAAGATGGAGACATCTACGAAGAAGCTATAGACGAACTCTACGAAATGAATCGAAATTTATCACATCTAGTCGGTCGCCAAACACACGTAATTCGTTCAGATTTACAGAAATTATATAAGGAAGCCGATCGACACTCAGACGTTTTAAATCATATTAGAACCAATTTGAAAAATTTGAACACTATGACAGAGTCCTTAAACCAAAAACAATACTACACTTATTTGACACAATGGAGTCAAGGGTTAGAATCAAAATTGGACCACTTTATTCACGCTATGAACGAAATAATAAAAATAATTTTATCAGGAAAAGAAGGAAAATTTCACCCAGCACTATTAAATTCGGAACAACTTCACGATATAAAAACAAGGCTACAAACAATCAATAAAAATTTTGATTTTCCTTTACAAACATCTAGGATTTTAGCTGAAGAATTGTCCACAATTGCCAAGACAAAAATTGGATACCACAAAGGAAAATTTCTAGTTACAATAGATCTCCCTTTATTAAGTAAAACTACCTATAAATTATATAAGATACATTCTTATCCAATCCCACAATACACCGAACCTCAAAATTATTCTGCGTATATAATTCCTGAAACACCATATATAGCCGTATCTGAAGACCGACGCTCATATATTAACATGGATCAAGAGACCTTCAATTTATGCTTGAAAACTGATGCATACGATATATGCGACAACCATGGACCAATTTTTGAAACAAACGTAGTGAAAACCTGCGAGAGTCAATTATTACTCGATCCAAAGGATGAAATTTTAAAGTTATGCGATATCAGAATGAAGGCCAATCCTAAGGGCTCTTGGAGACAAGTAATAACACTAGGTGGATGGTTATTTTCTACACTTAAACAAGAAACAATGATTATCAACTGTCCAGATAACTACGAACGCCAAATAAAATTTTTTGGATTCGGACTACTGCGCCTTGGAAACACCTGTATTGCTAGAGGCCCATACGTGACATTAAATGGTTTATCTATTCAAAACTCTGAAATCGAGTACCTTTACGAACCGAATTTATCCCTCAATATATCAGTTATATTACCAAATTCGAAAATTTTAAAAAATATTTCTCAATCAAATGAATATTTAACGATGGACAAATTATTTCAAACAAAAAAATGGAATTTTTCGGAAGAAACATCTCTTGCTGAAATCGAGAACCAACTAAAAGTTTTAAGCACTTTCAAAAGACAAAGCCACTCTAACTTCTACCGAGACTTATTTCAAACCTTATCCGTCATAGGAACCTTTGGAGGTATATTAACGATATATTGTATTATAAGATTTGTAAAAGGACATCGCACACATTAATATTGTAAGTGAAAAACTACAATTTTCTATATTTATCTTGAAACTAACCTTAAATTTAAGTTTATTTTAACCTATTTTATTATTCTTTTAATTCGAATTAAAAAGAGACTAACCAATCAAATATAACCTCAACTATAACAGACAACATAATTAATCTCTCTATAGCTCCAATTATATAATCGAACTTATTTTCAAAAGTATATATATATATTATACAAATAAAACACACCTATAGCTTTTAGAATTTAAGATTAAATTTTACTACAGTTCAGAAGTATTTATATATGCTTTATAAATCTCTAATATCTATAATACTTGAAAGAAGAATACAAATAAGATTCCATTATTATTAATAAGGCTAATTTAATTTTTATCCTTACTATCACGATTATTATTATTATGATTATTGATTTTATTATTACTCTTATTATAATACTACTAACAAATAAACAATAATCAGTTATATAATTAATAAATAGTGACAAATATATTCACTGCGTTGCACATATATCTAACCACAAAAAAAACTTTACTTTAAACTATATACTCTTTACATAAATATTTGAGTAACATTTAAGATACAAGTTTTGCTACAGTTCAGAAATATTTATATATATTTTATATAAACCTAATATCCATTATACTTGAGTGAAGAATACACGAAAAAAATCCATTATTATGAATAAGGTCGATTCTATATTTTTATTATCTTTATTATCATGATTATTATTATTAATATTATTTTTATTACTCATATTATTATACTACTAACAAATAAACAATAATCAGTTATATAATTAATAAATAGTGCCAAATATATTCACTGTGTTGCACCTATATCTTTACTTTAAAATATATACTTTTTGAATAATTATTCAAGTAACATTTAAAATATAAGTTTTGCACAGTTCTAAAATGGACAAATAAATATATAAATATTATATCCAACATTCATATATCTATAACTCTGTAGAATAGCTCTCACATATTGCATAATCTATCATCGCTAAGATCATCATTTTACTTTTTATTAATATTACTTTATTATTATAATTATTATATTACTAACAAAATAACCAAGTCTAATATTACGACTAACCAAACTTTAAAATAATGATAATATTATTATTTTTATTATAATATTTTGTTGCAAGTAAAACGATATAAATTGGTAAAATTACTATATCAAGAAGTCAAGAAAACTCAAGCTAAACGAGTAATAACTTTATTTAATATTATTTTTGTTATTACTATTATGATTAATTTATTTTACTACCAAAGATTAAAACCCTTACACCTTCTATACTAAAATATTTCAACTTTAAAATAGTTAATAAATAAAATTTCAAAAAGAGTCAATAGAATAAATTAAAAATAGTACTCGTAATGTATCTAAATGATCGCTCTGAAAGTCTCACTATATTACATTTGCTAAGCACTATACTGTGTGCATACTTCTACACTCATCTCTCTTCGTTTTCTCGCGTACTCCTTTCCACCCCCACCAGTTCTCGACTCCGCCACAGTCTACAAACGTATATATGCTTAGCTATAGAGTAACAAGACCCTCCGCATCTCACCTTGGCGAAGAGTAACGCACGATCAAGGTGCTTCAGACTTCCTCTTCTTGGTGGTTGCTAAGCAAGAGTAAAAAGAATCGGCAGTATTTTCTTACCTAATAATCCAAAATTCTTGATTTTTTTTTGTTCTTATTTATTACTGATGCACAAAATATAAAAATGACAATTCATAACCTAAATTATATAAATATTATAGAAAATTTAAATTTAAATTGTCATGATAAAGTACAAACCGATTCATTTTACTCTATATCTGATTTTCTTTTATTTTTAAATTTCTTTTATATAATTTCCAATCTCCTACCTAATCTTTTAATTAACTTCTTGATGTCAAATACACCATTACTTTCAGACTTCAAAAGTATACTATCAAATGTGCCTTTTATATTACAAAATTAGTCCTTATCTGTAAAATGTAGTAAACATTCCCTTTATACATTAAACTATTATAGAAATTATAAAACAAAATAAAAATTTAAGTAATAGAATTTTCCAAAAATCATACTTTATGTGGATTTTAGCAATTAAACGACAATATGGGCTATGCTGGAGCTGTTTTGTTTTAAGGTTATGTTACATCTTTTACAAAATTATAAAATTAATTAATTTTCAATTTTCTAACAAAAAATATATACAGTGCCGCTCAAAAGGATTTGCCCACCCTACGGCATTAATTCTACAAATGTCATTTGAAAGCATTTTTTGTCACCTTTAAAACGATTTTTTAGAAATTGCCCTACGATAATTTTTAAGAAAGATATGATCATTTGTTTATAAAAATAGCCTGTTTTTCAATTGTTGGTAACTTGAGAACAACTGACTTTTGGAAAAAATTGTTAAGGAAAAAAATGTGCCTTTTTGTGCGTAGAATAAGGAAAAAAATATTTGAAATTTAAAAAAAAAAATTTTTTTTATCGATATGTATTGGCATGTATATTTTGTCCGTCTTAAAATATATTATACAGTAGAAAAAATGGAATAAATTTTTTTTCTTTTTTTTAAAGTTCAAATATTTTTTTCCTTATTCTACGCACAAAAAGGCTCATTTTTTTCTTTAACAATTTTTTCCAAAAGTCAGTTGTTCTCAAGTTACTGTTACGTTTTGATGTACAAAAACCCTTACAATATTCCCTAGTTCCTCCTTTTAAATCAATTTCAATTAAGAATTTGATTTGGGATGAGGATTAAGTCAATGAGAGCACTAAAATATGTTGAATAATATTTATTTATTAGATAATTATGAGTTGAGAAGTTACAAATGTGATTTTAGAAATTGAGTCTTACTTTTGGAAGATGGAAAAGATTGCCGTTAAACTTGAAGATTTGTTAGTTGAAGACAAGCGATAGTGCTGGAGTAGTTTGTAGTTGATTAGGCGTTGAGTAAACAGTCGGTTATCCTACTCGCTGGACCCTTGATGCAGGTGAATTCATGTAAAGAACAGGATCTTTTTGCAAGAGACTTAAAACTTGTTTTCTTGTGATAACTATGTGAATCTTCGAAAACACGTGGAGTGACAATTTGGACCGAATCAATAGAATTTGATTAATATTTGGATTCGCACTTATTAGCGTGTTGCAATACAGTAAAACTGTACACGAGATGATAGCCGTATAATAGATTTGGAGTCTAAAATAACGCAAGACTCTTGTATAAACTTAGCAACTACTGACGGCTACTGACGACTACTGGTAACTATTACTCAACTACTGGTAATTGCTCAACTCGTGGTAACTGCGCAACTACTGAACTACTGGTCTTGTCGTTCTGTTAATCCAATTTATATTCAAAAATTGGAAGTAATAATGGCTGCTTTTGTTTGTCCCTGCACTCCGCTTCCGCATGCATAGATACCCATACCTATTTTCCTTCCGTTCCCCCTGCATAGGTTCAAGTTCATAATTCTCTACGCCAAAGTGAAAGTATAGTTAAAAAATGTTTGTCTTTGCTTGTCCCGTCTTCCCGTTCCTTTACAGGTGTCTAGACTTGTAGTACCCTCCACCAAGAGGTAGCTGTCCTAGACTTGCGTTTGTCTCATGTTAACATAATCTATTCCTTCCTCAAACGCTTTCAATTTTAAAATCACATCTACTCTTGTCTAATATTCGTATACAATATTAACTAAAATGATATACAATGATAAGAATTCTTATATTTGTAAGAATTGAATATTAACAAGGTATATAACAATATATAAAGTATATATATATATAAATAGGTTACGAACGTAACACCTCCTTCCTCAGTTCGAGCATGGGAAAGAAATGATACATGCTCGAAAATTATTATTATTTTTTTTAAATGCTCATTTTGTTAAGGGAAATGTCATGATCGTGTACATTTGTCCAATTTTATTACTTTATTTCATATATACTAATTTTGATTCATACCAATGCATTCTATATTTAAAGAATACGTTATATATATATATTATATATTATTATATTGTAATAATAATTACAATATAAGAGATAGAATTGTTTTTTTTTAGTGATTCAATTTTGTGACTAATACACATTTTGAAATAATTGGAGAGAATAAAGAAAAAAAAGTAATTGATTTTTATTGTTAATATTTTTTATAGCTACCTGACAGAGTGTAACAAATACTGCTGTAATAAAACAAATATGCTTTTCATTCATACTTATGCATTTGATTTTACGATTACTATATATGTATTTTTCATTTTTCGAGAAAAGATCAATAAGTAAATAAAATTTACTTCCCGTTTTCATTAATACGCTTTACTTGTTACCTGGATTGTAATTTGTACATAACATATGTTTTGTAATTTTACTCATTAAGTTTACACATATTTTATATTATTGTTTTATTTGTTATAGAGAAATTTTTATTCATGTTAACATATTCATTTGTAATTGCAAAAGTAAAAAAAAAATTTGTTACACACACACAAAAAGAAAATTTGTTTTTCTTTGTTTTTCTTTTTTTTATACTTAAATAAAAAAACTGCATGATTTTTTTGATTACACTCTCTTACTATTAACTTATATTTGTTTTTATTACATGTTTAAAGTTAAATGCACTTTACACATGTGAATTTTTGAAAGATTTTGTATTTATATGCTACTTTTGAATATATACGTTGTGGATTTAAATTTGAACATTTGTCAAAATATGTTATTGCTACGCACATTTAATTTGATCATAATTATTTTTTTATTTTAAATATAATTCATTAATTTTGTCATTTTAATTATTAATGTGAGTTTAGATGTGCGTATAATGTAAAAAATAGAAAATAAAATTTCATTATGTTTTACTTGATCACATTCATTCATTTTTCTTGCGCTCCCAGAAAAATAAACATAGACATTTGATAAGATGGGACCGAAAGAAATTGCTAGTCCTATCGAGTTTCCGGTGAACCTCGAGTTCCTAGGATTTAGATAAAACACCGTGGCTAGAGAAAATGAATTTTTTTTCTTTAAGTTATTCCGATTGCGTTTTCTGCAGTTCCTGTCTACGAGGTATTATTGTTATTAGAAAAACATAAAATAAATAAATCATTTTTATTCTGAAGTCCATTACCTAGAACAGATAACTTGTATTATTAAAAGTACACTTATTATTTCATAATAATTTATGAAAAATGTTATTTTTGTGAAAATCACAACAATTATACTTTTTTTTAATTGGATTGGATTTGTTAGTTGAAGGGAGATTTGAATGATTGTTATTATGTGCTCTAGATGATTTTTGTTAGCTGTAAATGTTATTTTTTATGTCTCGTTGGTCAGATTTTTAGTAAAATTTGGTATCTGTTAATATTATGAATTTTTACTTATTTCTCTGGTATAATACGTGACAGTTTGTCTATTTATATGTACTATTTTTGTTTATTTTTTATTTGTATTTTAATATTTCCTTTATTTAAAATTTCTAATACTTTATGTGGTCCTGTGTATTGATTGGCAAATTTGTGAATTTTTCCCCCTTGGAGTAAGAAAACTTCATCCCCTATTTTAAAATCTTGTGGATTGCATTTTTCATCATAATAAATTTTTGACTTTTCTTTTGCTGATATTAAATTTTCTTTTGCAATATTTCTCATTTCATGTAATCTTGTTATTAAATCAGTTAAATAATGATCATATGTTTCTAATTTTTCGTGTTCCAGTGGTGGATCACTAGATGGTAACCGTGCCAATTTTCCAAAAATTAATTCATACGGACTACATTTGGTACCCTCGTGTACACTGGTGTTGTATGAAAACATAGCGAGTTCTAACCAGTCGTCCCATTCTTCGTTTTTATTTATAAATTGTTTCAAATATTCCCCTGACACGTGATGTGATCTCTCAATCGAACCGTTTGCTTGAGGATGAAAGGCAGTTGTTTTAAATTGGCGAATTCTAAATCTTTTTGCTAAAAGTCTCATTAAATTGCTTAAAAAATCTGTCCCTTGATCCGTCAAAACTCCTTTGGGTGATCCATAAATGCAAATGAATTTTTTGATAAATGCATCAGCTATTGTACTAGTCTGATGATTTGGAAGTGCTATTGCTAACGAATATTTAGTAAGATTGTCCTGGATAGTTAATATATATTCATTGCCTGATTCAGTTTTTGGAAGAGGACCAACAATATCCATTGCAATTTTTTCGAATGCTGTGCCTGGTGTATCTGTTATAATCATTGGATCTTTTGTTTTTACACGAACTAATTTTTTAAGCTGACATTGTAAACAATTTTGAATGTACTTCTGAATATTAAGTTTCATATTTTCCCAATAGTAATTCTGTCTTATTCTACCATATGTTTTTGTAACACCTTTATGACCGCCAATTGCACTAGAATGTGCTTCTTCTATTAATTGCATATATTCTTCTTTAGTTGGATATTTCGTAATTCCGTTACATATTATTATTTTCACAACCGAATTTTCAAAAATTGATTTAAATTTTGATAAAATTTCTTTCCAATTAACATTATTAATTTGAGAAGTTTTTGCGATACTTACTGATTTTAAATTTAGTTTTTCTGCCATATTTTTTAAAGCAATAATTGAGGTTTCTATAATTCTTACTGTGTCAGAAATATTTTCTTTTAACTCATTTTCTATCGGAAGGGCTATGTGATAATACATACCCTTTTTTATTTTTTCAGCTATACCCACTTGAAGTTTACCAAAGTTAGGTAATTTTTCTCTTTTTGCTAAAGATCGGGAACCATTATCTCTTGGTTCTCCATTAACTGAAATAAAATATGCAAAATTATCCTTACGCATTGGTAATTGATCTCTACAATCAATAATATATTTTTCTTCCTTGAGATTGAGATTTGTACAATTTTTATTTTCTTCTAGAGTATTTTCTTCTTCGGATGATTCTGTATCTGTGTTTTCATAACCAAGATCAATTTCTTCTTTTTGAGTTTTTTGATTTTGTTTTTTATATTCAAGATCTGACATAGCCTCGTCAGAATATATTTCTTTGTCGAATTCCTGTTTCTTTTGAATTTGTTTTTTATTTCTTCCTTTTTCTTCTTCATTTATGTAATCAGGATCTGACATATTTTCGTCAGAATAGACTTCATTATAAAATTCCTTTTTCTTTTGAATCTGTTTTTTATTTCCTTCCTTTTCTTCTTTAGTTTTTTGATTTATATATTCAGGATCTGACATAACTTCGTCAGAATAGACTTCATTGTAGAATTTCTTTTTCTTTTGAGTTTGTTTTTTATTTTCTTCATTTAACAATTTTTTCGGCCTTCCCCTTTTCTTTTTGAAAAGGGAGGTATTAAAATGAATATCCTTTTTCGGTCTTCCTCGTTTCTTCTTTTTTTCTTTATGTTTATTTGATTTATCTAGAATCTTGACTTGCTTATTTTTTTCATTTTTGTTTAATGTATCTACTTTCTTCATTTGATTTCTTGTAACGACATTGCAGACACTAGGCAATGTATTTTGATTTTTTGTACCTGATAACATGTTTATAAATATTAGAAAGAGATTAATTATAAGATGAACACCTTGTTCAATTTTTTCTTGGACACTTCTTTAAGTGTATTCTTGATTAACTTTTCGAATATTTGTTTTGATTTCATTGATACTTTCTTGATTTATATTTTGGAATTTTTCTTCATTATTTTCTTTAATATTTTCTTCTTTAATATTTTCTTCGACTGGATTTCGAGACAAAGCGTCAGCGTTGACGTTTGTTTTACCTGCTTTGTAAATGACATTAAAATCGTATTCTGCTAATTTTAACTTCCATCTTGTAACTCTTGAACATGGATCTTTAGAATTCTGAAACCAAACTAAAGGTTTGTGGTCTGTTACTAAGGTAAATTTTCTTCCATATAGATATGGTCGAAAATGTTGAACGCAGTAAATAATTGCTAATGCTTCTTTTTCGTACGTATCGTATTTTCTTTCTGTTTCAGTTAAGGTTCGCGAAGTATATGCAACTGGTTGATCTTTGCCTACTTTTCCTTGTGATAATATGCCTCCTATTGCAAAGCCTGAGGCGTCTGTCGTTAGAATAAATGGTTGAGAAAAATCTGGTTTTTTTAAAAGTGGTTCTTCGCAAAGTTTACTTTTTAATGTATTAAATGCCGTTTCTTGTTTTTCAGTCCAAAGGAAAGGAATATCTTTTTTTAAAAGTTCATTTAGAGGGTTTGCAATCTTGGAAAATTGTTCTATAAATCTTCTATAATAACCGGCAAGTCCTAAAAATTGTTTTATATTTTTGACATTTTTTGGTACTGGAAATTTTTGCACTGCTTCCACTTTCTTCGGGTCAGGTCGTACTCCATGTTTATCGATAATATGTCCTAAATAACATACTTCTAACCGTAAAAATTCGCATTTGTCGGGCTGTAATTTCAAATTTGCAATTCGTAGTCTTTCCATGAATTTTGAAAATTTTTCTTCGTGTTCTTCTAACGTATTTGCATAGATAACAAGGTCGTCTAAATAGACAAACAATTCAATTCCTTGTAAACCTAATAGTACTTGATCGATTAATTTTTGAAAGGTACTCAGCGAATTTTTTAAACCAAATGGCATTCTGTCGAATTCATAATGCCCATACGGTGTTGAAAATGCGGTTTTATGCGCGTCTCTTAGATCCATTTTAATCTAATCAAAACCGGAAGCTAAGTCGAAAACGGAAAAATATTGAGCGTTTGATAATCGGTCTAACAAATCGATTATATTTGGCAAAGGATAAAATTGTTCTACTGTGCGTTCATTCAATTTTCTAAAGTCTAATACTAACCGCCATTTTTTATTTCCTTGAGAGTCGTCCTTCTTCGGTACTATCCAAATCGGTGTGTTATATGGTGAATCGGAAGGATTAATAATTTGTTGTTCTAATAATTCGTTTACCTGACGTGTCATTTCCTTTTTGTGTACAGGTGGAAATCTATATTGTTTTGTTATAATAGGTGTGTCATCTGTAAAAATAATTCTGTGTTAAATAAGATCAGTTGCTTCTAAATATTCTCCCGGTATATGAAATCTATCCGAGTATTTATTTACTAATTTTATAACATGTTCTAGTTCTTCTTTATTTAAATGGTCTAATCTAAGTAACTTTTTTAATTCTTTTACTCTATCCGTCCCTGTAATATTAAAAAAATTTTCTGATTTTTCATTGTTTGTAAATACGTTAATTATTTCTTCAATTTCAATACTTTCATTGTTTTTGAAATTACATTTTTGATTTTCATTTTCTAATTTTTTAAAATCTTCCAGTTATATATTAAGCATAGGTATTTTTATAGACTCGTTGCGTGTGTTAAATACCTTTAAATGTGCTTTTCCTTCTGTATTTGTTACAACTGCGTTGCCTAAGAAAACACCTTCGGCTACTGACTGTTTAGGGAAAAAGCCTATCTTTTTATCTTTATTCAAAATTTTAACATGAATATTATATACTGATCTAGCTGGTACTGTAAAATAATCATTTGATTCAAAGTAAAATTTTTGATTATTTATTTCTATGTGTTTTTCTTCATAATTTATTTTTACTTTATTATTAACAAAAAATTCTGTTCCTAAAATACCGTCGTGTTCAATTGGTACATCATTAGATAATAAATTAAAAATTGTCGGTATGCCAAAAATATTAAGTTTTACTTGTCCTAATGTATAAACTAGATGCTCATTAATTCCTGTTAATTTGATGCATTTATTTTTATCAATTTCTTTGTCATTATGAAGTGCTCGAAGTTTTAATAAATTTGGTCCTGCTCCTGTGTCAATCATCATAGTTGTAGATGTTTTAAGTCCATTAGTATTTACTCGAACGTATGGTATTGAATTAGGTTCTGCTAAATTTATATGTTTTGTTGGGAGTTTATTATTGCTGGATGCATTAAAATTTTTTAATCTGTCCTCGGAGCATCCTACTGAGGAAGAATGTTGGAGTTTTCCGAATTTTTTACTGGAACTTGCGTTTGTTGTTGGCTATTGTTAAATATTCTTTTTCTGCATTCACTAATAACATGTCCCGGTTTTTTGCAATAATTACATGAAATATTTTGATTTTTGTGAGTGAGGTTTGTTGGTGGAATATCTCTGCTTGTGCTTGGTCCTTGTTGTTGTGTTTGTTGTTGTTGGTTTTCAAATCTGTTTTGATACACATTTTGATTTTGACTTTGTCTTTGATTTTGATATGAATTTTGGAATTGATTTTGTGGTGGATTTCTATACTGGTTTTGATTTCGATATGAATTTTGGAATTGATTTTGTGGTGGGTTTCTATACTGGCTTTGACTTTGATATTGATTTCGCGGAGGGTTTTTATAATAATTTTGATGTTGGTCTTGAGATGCATTAAATGGTTGATTTTGATTTCTATTACTAAAACGATTTTGATATTGATTTTGATATGTAAAAGAAGGTTGATTTTGATTTCCGTTACTAAAACGATTTTGATATTGATTCTAGAATGTAAAATTTCGTTGTGAATGTATAAAATTTTCTTGCCTTTGTCCTAGTAATTTATTCATTTGAAAACAATTTACTGCAAAATGTCCTTTTTTACCACAGTGTAAACAAGTAATGATTTCATCCTGAGCAACATTTATCTTTGTTGTCTTAGCAAATTCCTTATTGTTTTTGAAAAAATGTTCATTTTCAAGTTTTTGCGTATTTTTTCTTAGTTCATTGCGTGATAATAATTTTCTTTCCACTTCTATTGCTTTATTTACTGCGTTTTTAAATGTATCTGATATTCCTACTCGTAATTCTAATTCTGGTCTAAGTCCTCGCGTAAAACAATCAACAATGGTTTCTTCTAGTCCTGTTTTAAATGTTTTGTCTACTGTATTTTCGTTATTAATTCTATGAGCATCTAAAATTCTTTCTGCTGCTTCTGCAATTCTTGACCCATAAGATACTACGTTTTCATGTTCCCACATATACATTGCCCCTAATTCCCCTTGTAACTGATATACTGATTTCGCGGGTGCATAAACTGTTTTTAGTCTTTCTGCCAATTCTTGTACTGTGTTAAAACTATGCCCTAATATAATTTTCCTTGCTTCGCCTGAAATTCGACCCCGAATTAATTTTACTAAATTCTTTTCCACATCTACATTTTCTCGAAGCATTGATTTTGCCTCTACACAACCCTCAATGAATATCGATAATGGTATATTTTTTCCGTCGAATAATGGAACTGTGTCCAAAGCGTCGCATAAAGAAACTTGTTGGTTATTCGGTAAAGCCATATTGCCTAAATCTAATAAATTTTCAGAATTAATGGAAGATGCTGGCGAACTACGTCCTGATTAATTATCAAAAGTGTCGTTAATTTCCTCTATTAAAGATTTATTTAATTCAGACTGATTTTTATTTAAGCCAAATTCTTCTAAATTATTTAAATGACTTTCAATTAAAGTTCTTTCTGCCGTATGTTCTTCGCTATCACTATTATCACTGTTAGAAGTATCGTCACTGTCAAAAAGTTGAGTTGAAATGAATCCTGAATCCGATTGTTTTTCTTTTTGTGAAAAATTAATATTTGGATTTGTCTTAGTATACCTCGGTGTACTAGTAAATGGTTTTGATTTGATATTAGGAATTCCGGAATTTAGGGATAGATGAGGATTTTCTTTTATTTTTGAGCGAGTTAAATGTTGAGAATCAGTATTATTTTCATTTGAATTAGACATTAATTTCGAGTTGCATGATACTTAAAATTACAATTTTTATAAAAACAAATTAATTTACATATAAATGTAATAAAAAGAAGTATATTATGCAAAAGTTTTTATAAATAAATATTCTCACTCTTCTAGAAAAAATGTCAATAAACTTGTATTAACGAATAAATTGTAATAAAGATAAATAGTTATGTTGTACAGATTCTATCGTATTTTTAAGAGGACTCGAACCCCTATTTACAATTAAACTTTTAGGATTTACAATTGTAAATGCACCTAGCAAATATAAGGGAAACGAACCCTTCTTTACAAATATACCTTTAATAGTTTAAAATTGAAAATGCTCCAAGCTAATACGGATCATATACAACAAAAATTTTTTATACAAAAACAAATATTTTTAAAATGATATTAAGGATTTTACTTCAAACATATATGTTTTTATTGACACTTTTAAATTAGTTAGCTCATTGATTTTTTTTTGTTTAAAAAAATAAATCATTCGGTAAATTTAAATTTTATTCGAAATTTAATTGATATTTAAAAAATTTTTCATGAATTTTTATTATTGACTTATATTTTGTTTTCTAAAAAAAATTTTACAAATTTTTTCTCATCGACTTATATTTTATTTCCCGGGCCGATGCACCAAAATTGTGAAGGGCTTCTGTTACGTTTTGATGTACAAAAACCCTTACAATATTCCCTAGTTCCTCCTTTTAAATCAATTTCAATTAAGAATTTGATTTGGGATGAGGATTAAGTCAATGAGAGCACTAAAATATGTTGAATAATATTTATTTATTAGATAATTATGAGTATCTAATCCTACTCCCTGGACCCTTGATGCAGATGAATTCATGTAAAGAACAGGATCTTTTTGCAAGAGACTTAAAACTTGTTTTCTTGTGATAACTATGTGAATCTTCGAAAACACGTGGAGTGACAATTTGGACCGAATCAATAGAATTTGATTAATATTTGGATTCGCACTTATTAGCGTGTTGCAATACAGTAAAACTGTACACGAGATGATAACCGTATAATAGATTTGGAGTCTAAAATAACGTAAGACTCTTGTATAAACTTAGCAACTACTGACGGCTACTGACGACTACTGGTAACTATTACTCAACTACTGGTAATTGCTCAACTCGTGGTAACTGCTCAACTACTGAACTACTGGTCTTGTCGTTCTGTTAATCCAATTTATATTCAAAAATTGGAAGTAATAATGGCTGCTTTTGTTTGTCCCTGCACTCCGCTTCCTCATGCATAGATACCCATACCTATTTTCCTTCCGTTCCCCCTGCATAGGTTCAAGTTCATAATTCTCTACGCCAAAGTGAAAGTATAGTTAAAAAATGTTTGTCTTTGCTTGTCCCGTCTCCCCGTTCCTTTACAGGTGTCTAGACTTGTAGTACCCTCCACCAAGAGGTAGCTGTCCTAGACTTGCGTTTGTCTCATGTTAACATAATCTCTTCCTTCCTCAAACGTTTTCAATTTTAAAATCACATCTACTCTTGTCTAATATTCGTATACAATATTAACTAAAATGATATACAATGATAAGAATTCCTATATTTGTAAGAATTGAATATTAACAATGTATATAACAATATATAAAGTATATATATATATATATATATATATATAGGTTACGAACGTAACATTACCAACAATTGAAAAAAGAGGCTATTTTTATAAACAAATGATCATTTCTTTCTTAAAAATTATCGTAGAGCAATTTCTAAAAAATCGTTTTAAAGGTGACAAAAATGCTTTCAAATGAAGTTCGTAGAATTGAAATGTAATGATTTCTTCAAAAATTGTATCAATTAAAAATTTTTTAAAAAAAGTGAAAATTTTTTTTTTTTAATTTAAGCAGTTAAACAATAAAAAAAATTTTTTTTTAATTTTGTTAAGGTGTCGTTTCAAGTCAAATACTTAAACTTTAAGATAAATATTTGATGAAGGATTTATCTTTATTATTAATGAAGATACAAAACTTTTTGTAAAGCCCTTGCATGCCGTAGGGTGGGCAAATCCTTTTGAGCGGTACTGTATCTACAAATAAAAACAATAAAATTAACATTTTATTTTTACAAAATAAAAGCAACTCAATCAAAAAAAAAAATCAAACAATTTTTGAAATTTAAATTCTATTCAATTTATTTTCTTGTAAGTACAAAAGTATATATATATATGTGTGCATATAGTTACAAGTATTCAAATACATAATGATTGAAAGCAGAGTAGATGTATGTTTGCGTAAATTATGTGTTAAGTATATAAAATTATATATGTATATAAATATGTTAAAAAAAAATTTAATACAATGATTTTTATAACAGTGGCTAGGTTCCACCAAAATCCATCATTAATTGATTAACTGATCCGTGTTTGGAAACGATGTTGTTGTTAATGAATCCTTTTTCTTTGGCTGAAACACAAAAATATATATGCATATATAGAAGAATATCAAAACAAAATTTCTTTTAATTTTTTTTTTAATCGAATTTAACTCTGAAAACTGTAAGGCGGTATTCCTTTTCAAGTAAACCGAAACACATCTAAATTATTCTGTTAAGAAATTTATACTATTTGACATTTAAAACATAAACAAAATCAATTGTGTTCGAGAAAGGTAGTAACATAAAAAATGTAATAATATATTGTAGCGAAAAATCATGACGTAATGTTATTTTTTAATGTAATATGAAGGCAAAATTAACAAAATTTATAAATTAACATTTATATTTAAATATCATTTAAATATATAATCAAAAATAATAAAAATTTAAGAAATTTTTATTTTACTACTCTAATTTTTATTATTGTAATTTTTAAAAGTCTTGAAAAATCTTTTAAAGGAATTTTTCTATAACAAAATTTGATATTTTTGTCACCAATTTCACACTCTAAGACATCTAATACTAAACACATTAAAACTCGAAATTCCCAAAATTATCCTTTTACATAAAACTTTTATTGATATTTCCTTACCTTACATTCTGTCAACCCAAATCCTATGAGCTGCCAATAGTTCACGTGCCCCCAGGATGTAGTCTCTCACCACCTTCGAAGTAAAACGCAACAGGACACCTTTCCTAGGCTCAGCCAAACGGTCGATGATTGATACAGGATCAGTAGAAGTAATTCTTAACAACTCTCCTAACACCGGCGCCACTTCTTTAGCCGGATCATTCATGGGTAGACCCCACAAGGCCAAGATATAATTACAATGCGTGTCTTCCAGTATTGAAATCCGACTACACAATTGTTTGACCATGTGATGCAATTCAATAAAACTCCCATATTCTACCTGACGTTGGAACCTTGGAACTGGAACTCGGTCCTGGCTGCACGTCAACACTGTCACCACTGGTTAACTTTGGACGGATTTGGCCTAATCTTCTGCCAATAGTTTCCGGAATGTTTTCCAATCTTGGTATTTCTACACTTGCACTAGCCTCTGGAAAATTTGGATCTGACACACCACCTGAAGGAGCAGAATTCATCCTTAAATAAGGAGCAAATCGAGTATATGCAGGTTTAGAAGATTTCTGACCCGTTCCGTCCATTGCTTCAATGACAACTGATTTCTGTCATGGGTGTTATTTGTCACCAAGTCTCATCATCCTAAGGAATTCAGGACCAAAGAAGGGATGAACATCTGCACACGTTAAGAAAAGAAAAATTTGATTTTTCTTTTCTTATCAAATCAGATTCATAGTCGATGAAACCCAATACAGCAATGCACTACGCTCTGGAGACACCAGCCACATCCTGCACTCGCATTATCACTTATTCTTTTCCTTTGCCATAAAAATTACTTACCATTCTACAACCTCTTCCATAAGAAATTCCAAAGCATAACATTTATTCCTTTTAGATCAACGACACTTGCACATGATACACTTTATGTAAAAAAGCAAAAGAGATGCTCAAATCGCTAAAATCTTATTGTAATCTAACACTTCCACCTAGACATATATTTTTCCATTACACTTATTATATACAATACTACTATTTAACATATTATTTTCATAAATTCCTTATATATAAAGGTCAAATTTTAAATTAATGTCAAAATTCCAAAACCTTCTTGTTAGCTCAAATATTACTTTGTAAATAACGCAACGGACAAGATTTCAAACACAATTTTTAAATTACAGCCAATTACGATCAAATATATCAAATTCTTAAGATATTATCGAGGACGATAATATTCTAAGGGGGGAAGGCTGTTACGTTTACACTACAACTAATTTTTTTTATTATTATTAAAATAATTTATATGATTATTATTTATAATAATTTTTGCATAATAATTAATTGTTTTAAATATTATTATTATTTATAATGATTATTGCATAATAATTAATTGTTGTCAATATTAATATATTATTTATAATAATTGTTGCATAATAATTAATTGTTGTCAGTATTAATATATTATTATTGCATAATAATTTATTTTTATTAATGTTAATTATAATATTAATGTTGAATTGCATAAAAATTATTGAACGCAATATTTCATTATTTTCTAATTGATGCAAGTTGAATCTAAGCATTCAGTACAAGTTGAGAAAGAAGAAATGAAAGAGAGAGAGCGAGCGAGAGAAATAAGGAGAAAGAAAGAGTAAGAAAGAATAGCTTACACGCTATAGCATATGTCGTGCGTCTCACTACGTCTAATTGCGCATGCTTGACTCTTTTGCGCAAATAAAGAGAAAGAAAGAAAACGCAAAGACGAAGGAGAAAAGGAAATAAAGACTATTGTAATTTTCTATGTTTTTCAACTTTCGACCCATTATTAAGCATCAAAATTTATGTTTTCTATGAGTACATATTATTAATGAATACATTAATATACACACATCTATATATTATTATTTATATTTTTATGAAAAAACACATAGATTTAAACTGTATTAAGATTGTAAATCTATGCTCGGTGATCTAATGTCAAGCTCATTGCTGACCCAGATGACACCGATCGAGAGTAAAAGAAATAAAAGGAACAAGAGAATACGTATGAAACATACTGATAATGCCTACAACTCTTAATTACAGTACACGTCTTTTAAATTTGATAATCAATTGTAAATTATCACAATTCAACACATTGAGATGTAGACATTATTAAAACTATAAATATTTTTATTACATTATAAATACCTATGTAAATATACATATATATATATATGTATATATATGTATGTAAGTATGCGAGTATACAAAACTGTATTTGTACGCATATAAGTATAATTGGATTTTAAAAGATTATTAATATTATATTATTATCTTATTGTAAAACTTATCGAAAATGTCATCGAATGCATTATAATTTGCATTAATTTTTATTATTAATTTATAATTATATAATAATAATTATAGTCCTAATTATAATTATAATTATATAATTACAATTATAATACTGCGTATTATTTATAATTATAATATTATAATTTGCAATATTATGTAATATTTTTCATCGACAATGCAAGTCTCCTGAGATGAAATTATGACATCATTAGCCCCCACGAAGCATCGAATAAGATGAGCTCCGCCTACCTAAATTATGCTGATTGGCTATTAGATGACCTATTTACATGGAATTGAAAAAACTGTCAACGCCCTATCTTCTATGACCAATAGCATCATCTTACAACTCTATAAAAGCTCCGGAACTCTATGCCGCAGCGTCACTTTTCTTCAGTTCTAGTTTTGTTAAATACATTACAAGTAGTTAAGTTGTCCATCAGTGTAAGCCTTTTGTATCAATTTCTGAAACCGGGTTCTGATTTTTAAAAGTCTAATAAGTATTGTAACAAATATCGAATTTAGACAAAGTCAAACGGATCCAAAGTACTCAGATTGAGACATTTGGTATTGATGTAAAGCTTTGGTCAAAATACGATATTTGGTTTTGTTAAATTTTGTCAAGCGATAACTTACAAAATCCTACTCGTTAAGACTTCACAACCACACAAAAATCTAAATTATAAGTGAACAACGAAACCAAATAATTGAAAAAACCAAAGAAAAGTTAGTATTTGGTAAGAATTATTAATATTATTAATACTTCTATTACTATATTACTCTGTTAAAACATCTATACTCTTGTATTCTTTATATTCTTGTATTTTTATTCTTATATATCTTATTACATCTTAATAAACCATTTCTCTTTAGATAATCTCTTTTTATTTATATTTCCGATAAAACAATATCATAACTAATCCCATAGAATAGAAAAACAACAACGATCCTACAAATAAAAATTATACATGAGACTTACCACCTCGTGTGAACATTTACTAACGACCTCCGAAATTAATATTAAATTTTATCGATCACGCGAAGTATATAACGTCTTTTGTTATAAACGTAACATCATTAGAAATTATGCTACTTGTAAATTTTGTCATTAGATAATTATGCTATTTGGGAACTATATCATTTGAAAATTATGTCACTTGAGAATTATGTTTGTTGAAAATTGTGTTACTTGAGAATTTGGTCATTTGGGAATTAAATTACTTGGGAATTTTGTCATTTGATAATTATGTCATTTGGGAATTATGTCATTTGAGAATTATGTCAGTTGAGAATTATGTCTGTTGAGAATTATGTCATTTGGGAATTATGTCATTTGAAAATTATGTCACTTGAGAATTATGTTTGTTGAAAATTGTGTTACTTGAGAATTTTGTCATTTGGGAATTAAATTACTTGGGAATTTTGTCATTTGATAATTATGTCATTAGGGAATTATGTCATTTGAGAATTATGTCAGTTGAGAATTATGTCTGTTGAAAATTATGTCATTTAGGAATTATGTCACTTGAAAATTATGTCACTTGAGAATTATGTTTGTTGAAAATTGTGTTACTTGAGAATTTTGTCATTTGGGAATTAAATTACTTGGGAATTTTGTCATTTGATAATTATGTCATTTGGGAATTATGTCATTTGAGAATTATGTCAGTTGAGAATTATGTCTGTTGAGAATTATGTCATTTGGGAATTATGTCATTTGAAAATTATGTCACTTGAGAATTATGTTTGTTGAAAATTGTGTTACTTGAGAATTTTGTCATTTGGGAAGTAAATTACTTGGGAATTTTGTCATTTGATAATTATGTCATTTGGGAATTATGTCATTTGAGAATTATGTCACTTGAGAATTATGTCATTTGGGAATTATGTCATTTGATAATTATGTCATTTGGGAATCATGTCACTTGAGAATTATGTCGTTTGGGAATTATGTCATTTGAGAATTATTAATTGAGAATTATGTCATTTGGGAATTATGTTATTTGAGAATTATGTCACTGGAGAATTGTGTTACTTAAGGATTATGTGACTTGAGAATTATGTAATTTGGAATTATGTCCTTTGGGAATGCTTCGAAGAATACAAATAATAATTTTTATGCAACTCAGGCGTTTTATGGTCACTTTACCTACCTATACAGGCGCATCCTAAGTTCTTCCTTATAGCCCAGCGGTCAATAAAGTGCCCATTATTAACCTAGGGCAATAATGGATACTTTATGGACCGCTCGCAGGTCAATAATGTATCCATTATTACCCTAGGGCAATAATGGTCACATTATTACCCTAGGGCAATAATGGTCACATTATTGACCTGTTCGCGGGTCAATAAAGTACCCATTATTACCCTAGGGCAATAATGGTTACTTTATTGACCTGCTAGGCTATATTGAAAAACTTAGCATGCACCGGCATAGGTAGCGTAGAGTGACCATAATACGCCTTTGTTGCATAAAGAATCGTATGTACCATGTGTCATAGGTGCGTCTTTCGTCTCGCGCGATATTTCCAAACTCGTCTCCAGCTCGAGCGACCTCGGCTTCGCCTCGGTCTTGCTCTCGCCTGCAACTCGTTGGAAATATCTGCGCTCGACTATAAAGACGCACTTATGACGCTTGGTGCATAATATACTATAAACGACGATTCCTATCTTTCTATTAATCTTTAATAAATACAGCATTCAACATACTTTTTCTTTGTCAGAGTTCTCTTTCGAAGGGTCTTTTGTGACAATTAAAATAAATCATTTTTTACACGGAATTATTTATGTAAAAAAGGCATATTGGTATATTTGAATTTGAATCGCCGTGATATCTCGCGGTATCGAGAAATCGATATGTGGTTTCGAGCGAGAAAATAGTCGCTCGTCACACTTCGCTATTACGAGCGCTCTATATAACGAGATGATTAAGTATTTTTATTGCCAGCTAAACAATATCAAATTTAGTCACACTACTAATTATTTATTGAAAGCGTGCTTTCATTTATTTTGACGTCTACAGTCATTTTTCGTGCACAATTACTTACAAATTTTGTTATTGAAATAACATGACATGAAAATAATGACACGGATGCGTGTCATTTATTTTCGTGTCAGTATCTATGGCTGCGCAGTAAATTTGTGTCCTCTAGAAAATGGTGCACAATGTATGTTTATATGAAATTATTATAAAATTAATAATAATACAAATTTTTTTAATGTTGCATTCTTTGCAATGTCATTTTTTCTCGTGAAATTTTCTCGTTTTGAACATCTAGTCTATATGAGATGTGCAAACAACATTCTAAAATCCTAATTCAGGCATGTAAAGGACTTAATCCATACACAAGTGACTTTGGCTTTGGTAAGAAAAGGCCTGTTTGTTTATTACTTAAGTTATTAAAAGATTTTGGCGTTGCGTGACAAATCGGACAGGTTTGCATTGATTTTGTGCCCGTAATAATATTTAAAACTTTTCCGTCGATTAACGTTAAAAATATAGAACAATGTACGCGTATGTTTCGGTCATTATCCAAAGGAATTTCAATAGTTTGTAAATTATCTATTTGATTTTCTACGTTTTTCTTTTGATCAAGAATTACATCTTTGGATTCGGAAACATATTCTATTGCAAGTGGTCGACACAATCTTAAAGATTGAGGTGTTCCGTAGTTCCAGAAAACAACATTTTCGGACGTTATTAATCGTAATGGAATGAGACTCATGGCAAATAATTGGTCATCTTTCTGATTTGTATTTTTGTTCAATGATTTGTAATTTTGTTTATAAGATGAATGACCAATACTACCATCAAACTTATAAGAACACATTAAAACAGTATCTATATCATTAACTTCTGCTTCAGACATATAATGCATTATTACTTCCTTCTGCAAATGTACTATTCTAGTTGCTGTATGTTTCAATAGAGACTGAAGAGATATTTCTGCTCTTGTCTTGCTAATAGAAACATCTTCTACTGGAGGTCTACATTGTAACTTCGTTTCTCTGACTTGATTATAGGGAAGCCAAATGTCCACACCACATTTTTTTACTTCCAATCAAATGTTGGTATAAACAGCTTTCGATAAAGAGTTATTAAGTAAAAAAGCTAAAGCTTCCTCAGGACTCTTTTTTACAATTACTGTTTCCAACATTTTCCGAATTTTAGTAGATATACTGTGACGTTTCTGGATAGAGTAGTGTGTGTCCGTGTGAGCTATGTATGTGTGTGTGTCTGTGTGAGAGCCAATCAGAAGCGACCTTTACAACGAAATGGACCCATCAGGAGCCAGGATTTTGATAACGTCATAGTGTATGCCTCGTTTTAAACTAGGTATGTAACGCGATGCCTAATTAGAGCCCCATCAGGTAGGTGAGGTAAGGAATTTAACCTTGAAAAAAGGGGGGATTACATGAAAAATATATTGCGTAATTCTGCGAAAATTTGAATAACCGACAAATTACGCGTGTGTGACCTTAGAGGGTTCCAGAACCCTCTAAGCACGTGCGTGTGACCTTGGATGGGGACATTTATACGTCTAATTTGAATATTTGGAGGGGGGTAACCTTCAGAAAGGGAGTGGGGGTAAGGAATTTAACCTTGAAAGAAGGAGGTTTGTCTCGGAGTAAAGTACATAACCTCGCATAAGGGTGGGGATTACATAAGAATACATCGCACATTTCTGTGAAATTTAATTTACATTCGTGTGTGTGTACCTGTGTGACCCCACAGAAGCTTCTAGAACATTCAAAGGGGCTCATTTAACCTTGAAAAAAAGGGGGAAGATTACATGAAAAACATACTGCGTAATTCTGCGAAATTTAAATCACCGATTTTACATACGCGTGTGTGACCTTCCAGAACCCTCTAAAAAATTTGGATTTTAGGTGGTAGGGGTTACTTTTTTACACGTGTGACCCTTGCAGAATCCTCCAGAAGCTTCTAGAACATTCGATTTCAGTGGAGATGGTGGGGGTATTTTTCTGACCCCTGCAGAACCCTTCAGAAGCTTCTAGAACATTCGATTTCAGTGTGGGGGATTTTTTCTGTACAGTTGAAAGTGGGGGTATTTTTCATTTATTTGATGCGTAATTTAACCTTCGAGAAACTTCTAGAACTTTTTTATGGGGGGTCAGAGAGGTGGGGGGTGGGGGTATTTTAAACGCATATTGTCCTATTCTGCGTGCAATTTTTTTTGTGACCTTCGAGAACTTTCGAGAACGAATTGGAGGGGTGGGGGTAGTATTAGAGTTAACATTTTCAAATTTTTTAACACATCTTAGAACATGAGTTTATATGTAGTGTAATATACTTTCAAGAAATTAAGAAATTCGCATGACATTTGACATGTTTTAATGGTTTTTACAATTTTTGAAAAATGTTAAAATTTTTAAATTTTTTGATTTTGAAAAAACTTATTGAATAGTTTTTATAAAAGTAGACTGCCCTTAGGAACCCTGTAAATTTTGTCAGATTTTGCGTATCTCTCACTGTTCTCGAGATATTTTGAAAAAAAATACTTTTGGAGGGGGTGGGGGTAGTATAAGAGTTGACGTAGGGGTACAGCTAAATGACGTTGCAGTGTTGTGCAAAATTTGAATCATTGGTAAATTTAACATATGTGTACGTGTCTGTGTGGACCCCCCCCCCCCTAAACCCTTTAGAAGCTTCTAAAACATTTGATGTATTAAAATGACGTCACGCATTTTAGCTATATAAGGAGTTTGCGAAACGTCTTGACATCATTTTTCATTAAGACATCAGTTGGATAAGTTATTAAAAAAAATGGATTCCAAAAAGTGCAAAACGTTTGTTAGTTGTGCACAAGAAGCATATCGGCTTATTAGTGTGAATGAAGAGGGACCATGCCCCAGGGAGTGTGAAACATTAATTAAATTAAACAATCAAAGTGTTCACAAAGTAAATAAATATCTTCGACAGAATAAACAAAATTTGTCAGTTTATGAGAGACGAAGTGTCATTGCGTCTCTATCATTACTCAAGGCTTATCAGCAGAAATTTCGACAATTGCTAGAAAGAAGTGGTGGACGTTTGCTGGCTACGAGACAAGAAGAGACAGAAGAAGAAAAAGAAGAAGAAGAAGAAGAAGAAGAAGAAGAAGAAAAAGAAGAAAAGGAAGAAGAGGAAGAGGGTGGAAATCGCATAAAGTGGCAAAATTTAGAGAATGCTTTTGAAAATCGGGTTAGAACGGGTTCAATAGTGAATTTAAAGCACAAAGACGTGCGAAATTTTTTGGAGGATGCAAAGTCACTAACCATTAAGAATGTAAAAAACAGTTTAAATGAGCATTTAAATTTGAAGGTAAATGTCAATTTTTATAGTAAATTTGAAAGTTTAAAGGAAGGTGAAATGATTGAGAATATAATGCATGTTAGTACTAAAAGTTCAATCATTTCCCTTTCAACAGATTTAGATGATTGGTACAATAATAAAGTTAAAGATCGTGTACTAGTAGAACTTGAGAACTTGCAAGAAAAAGAATCAGGCTGGAGTTTAAAGGAAGTTTTAAATTTAGTTGTAAATATAAATCGGAATGATGCATTTCTAGTGGGCAATTCCACTTATGTAACATTACCAGTATTTATTCAAAATAAAAAAGCTGTCATCAATATTAAAAATGATGATCCTTATTGTTTTTTGTGGTCAGTGACAGCATTTTTGTTTCCTGCTAGAGATAATGTATCTATTCCTAAATCATACCCCCACTACAGTAACATATTAAAGTATGATGGTCTTACATTCCCAATTAGTTTTCCCGATATTAGAAAATTTGAAAAATTAAATAATTTAAGAATAAATGTTTACGGTTTAGATGAAGATTCTAATAGTGGTAAAGTAGATATTGTTCCGGTTTATTTAAGTATAGAAAATCCAAATTTGAGACTAGTACATTTATTATTAATTGAATAGACAGAGAAAGATGAATCAACACCCATTCATCATTTTGCTTTAATAAAAAATCTTTCTCGTCTAGTCAAATCTCAAGTAACGAAACACCAACACTGTATTTTAATATGTGACCGATGTCTGTGTCATTTTGTGAAAAAATGTTCATTTGAACGACACAGATTATCCTGTGAAAAAGTGAACAAGTGTAGGGTAATTTTACCTGACAAGGAAAACAAAACAGTTGAATTTAAAAATTATCGCTATAAAGATAACGTCCCATTTGCTCTGTATGCGGATATTGAATGTCTTTTAGAGCCTATTGCAGAGACAGACGCCAACACATGCAACGTTCAAAAGCATGTTCCGACCAGTATAGCTTACAATTTACAGTGCAGTTTTGATGAGTCACTATCCAAAACAAATCTCTATCGCGGTCCAGATTGTATGCAGTGGTTCATTAATGAATTAAAATGTATTGCTGAAAATGTAAACAGAGAGTATTTTTCCAAGATTGCCCCCATGAAAAAACTGACTAGGCAACAGGAAATAGATTTTCAAATTACAAGATTGTGTCACATTTGCGAAAAACCTTTTCTAAAAGATGATATTAAGCACCGTGATCATTGCCACTTTACTGGCAAATATCGCGGCCCAGCTCATCAAGCCTGCAATGTAAATTTTACATATTCACACACTATTCCCGTTGTATTTCACAATCTATCGGGATACGATTCTCATTTTTTTATTCGAGCTCTGGCAACTGGTTTTGAGGGAAAAATCGGCTTATTACCCATTAATAAAGAAAAATATATTTCTTTCACAAAAGATGTAGATAATACAAAAATTAAATTCCGATTTATTGACTCCTTTCGCTTTATGGCGAGTAGTTTAGAAAAATTAGCTTCCTACTTAACAGGCGACAAAAAGACAATTACCAAAAAGCACGGTAACAATGACCAAGAATTTCAATTACTTACTAGAAAAGGTGTATTCCCATATGAGTACATAGATGCATGGTCGCGATTGGACGAAGAGTGTCTTCCTTCGAAAAAGACATATTTTTCTCGAAATTGAACAATGAAGCTATTTCGGATGAAGACTATCTTCATGCACAAAACGTATGGGAAGCGTTTAATTTACAAAATTTGGGTCAATATTCCGATCTTTATCTCAGAACAGACGTTCTTCTCCTTTCTGACATTTTTGAACATTTTCGTAAAACTTGCATCTCTACGTATAAACTAGATGCCTTACACTACTACACTGCACCGGGAGTTGCTTTTGATGCAATGTTAAAATTTACAGGAATAAAACTTGAACTATTAACCGATGCATGAAATGTTGTTATTTATCGAATCCGGTATAAGGGGTGGCGTCTCTCAATGCTGCAATAGGCACTCAAACGCAAACAATAGATACATGGAATCCAAATTTAATTCTTTCGAACCCGAGAAATATATCATGTACTTTGATATCAATAATCAATATGGTGCGGCTATGTCAGAATGTTTACCTTTTGAAGAATTTGCGTGGGTGCAGGATATTTCAAAAATTGACTACCTGAATGTAGCTGATGATTCACCAGTCGGCTATATTCTCGAAGTTGATTTGGAATATCCTGAGGAATTGCATGATTCACACAAGGATTTACCCTCGTGTCCTGAACACATTGTGCCGCCCTTGTCAAAGTGTAAAATTCCGAAACTGATAACAACTCTTTATACCACCCTAGCGAGGAGGCCGTTCCGTTTTGGCGGTACCAAAACGGAACATGACGTTCCGTTTTGTTTTTCACTCAATTCATCTGTTAATAGTTAAGAAATGAGAACAGCAATTTTCGAAACTGATAAAGTAAATCGCAAAGAAGATTTTTGCATTAGAATTTGTTGAAAATAATGGTTAATTAATATTAAAAAGTGTCAATTTATATGAGCATTTTTTGTGTTGGAAATAGTCATTTTTAGTATTATAATTCATAAATTTAGTTCTCAAAGGGCAAATAATGCTGAAATATAATAAACCTAGTGCATAAAAATATTAAATAAAACCATAAAATGCTTTAATAATTATTTTTACAAAGAAGTTTGACATGCAAAGAAACCACTGTTATCGACAGTGTAATTCGCTTAGGATCCATGTTCCACCGTTCCGGCAGTTAATTGATCGCAGCTGACTTTAACTTTTTACATTTTTTAAATAAGTTTAGTAAGATTGAAATAAGAAATTTAAAAAACCATGACAATAAATTAAAATCATGGATTTTTTAACTTTTTACTTCAGTTTTTATTTATTTTTGTCATTTTCAAATAATCTTCTTCTATACAAAATTCGATTTATTTCGGCAAATTACTCTTGTCATTTTTTAATTATTTTTGTTATTTTTTAATTATTTTCTTTAAATTACACTTTTTTTTCTACAATTATTCAATTATTGGCTTCAACTTTTTGTTCTTTGTTTTTTAAAATTATTTTTGTCATTTTTCAAGTCTTTTTGTCTTTTTTTTTAAAAGTAATTTTATCAAACTTTAATTTCTTTTGTGGCTTTTAATTGTTTTTGTCATTTTAAAATAGTTTTTTTAAATTTCAATTAATTTAATCATTTCTTAATTATTATCAATATTTTCGAAATTAATTACTTCTTTCACATTTTACTTATTTTCTTCATATCATAATTAACTAGTATTAACAAATTATTTTCATCATTTCTCACGTGTTGTTTTTTAAATTTTAAATATTTTTGTCATTTCTTTTTTATTGTTTAAACAATATCAGTGCTGCCAGCGGATTTGCAGATTCAAATAGTGGAATAAATAAAATTTTAATTTAAAAAAGTAAGTTAATAGTGAACAAAAAAATTAAAGTGAATAAAACTATTAAAAAAATAAGATGAAAAATTAAAAGTTAAACAAAAAACTTGAAAAATGACAAAATTAATTAACATTTTAAAAAATAATCAAGAAATGACAAAATTAATTGATATTTAAAAATATAATTAAATAAGGTCAAAACAAATCGAAAACAAAAAAAAAATTTGAAGTTAACAAAATAGGGAATTTGGTAAAAAATTAACACTTGAAAAATAGTTGAATAATGACGAAACAAACGAAAAAAAAAAAGTTAAATGTAAAGAAAATAGTTAAAAAATGACAAATATAATTAAAATTTAAAAAACAACACGTGAGAAATGATGAAAATAATTTGTTAATACTAATTAATTATGATATAAAGAAAGTAAGTAAAATGTGAAAGAAGTAATTAATTTCGAAAATATTGATAATAATTAAGAAATGATTAAATTAATTGAAATTTAAAAAAACCATTTTAAAATGACAAAAACAATTAAAAGCCACAAAAGAAATTAAAGTTTGATAAAAATACTTTAAAAAAGACAAAAAGACTTGAAAAATGACAAAAATAATTTTAAAAAACAAAGAACAAAAAGTTGAAGCCAATAATTGAATAATTGTAGAAAAAAAAGTGTAATTTAAAGAAAATAATTAAAAAATAACAAAAATAATTAAAAAATGACAAGAGTAATTTGCCGAAATAAATCGAATTTTCGATGGAAGAAAATTATTGAAAAATGACAAAAATAAATAAAAACTGGAGTAAAAAGTTAAAAAATCCATGACTTTAATTTATTGTCATGTTTTTTTAATTTCTTATTTCAATCTTACTAAACTTATTTAAAAAATGTAAAAAGTTAAAGTCAGCTGCGATCAATTAACTGCCGGAACGGTGGAACATGGATCCTAAGCGAATTACACTGTCGATAACAGTGGTTTCTTTGTATGTCAAACATTTTTGTAAAAACAATTATTAAAGCATTTTATGGTTTTATTTAATGTTTTTATGCACTAGGTTTTTTATATTTTAGCATTATTTGCCTTTTGAGAACTAAATTTATGAATTATAATACTAAAAATGACTATTTCCAACACAAAAAATGCTCATATAAATTAACACTTTTTAATATTAATTAACCATTATTTTCCACAAATTCTAATGCAAAAGTCTTCTTTGGGATTTACTTTATCAGTTTCGAAAATTGCTGTTCTCATTTCTTAACTATTAACAGATGAATTGAGTGAAAAACAAAACGGAACGTCATGTTCCGTTTTGGTACCGCCAAAACGGAACGGCCTCCTCGCTAGGGCAAGAAGCAATATGTAGTACATTATCAAAAAATTAAAAATTATATCTTTATTTAGGTATGAAATTAATGAAAATTCACAGATTTTTGCAATTTAAACAGAAGCCTTGGTTAAAGAGTTATATCGATCTAAACACTGAATTGCGTAAAAAATCCTCTAATGAGTTTAAAAAAAAATTTCTATAAATTAATGAACAATTCAGTTTTTGGCAAAACCATGGAGAACGTTAGAAAATACAAGGACGTTCGACTGGTGACAAAATGGGAGGGGCGATACGGTGCAAGATCCCTAATAGGTAAACCGAATTTCAATAGCTGTACCATATTTGACGAGGATATGGTGATTATTGAACTGAATAGAACAAAAGTTACTTTTAATAAACCAATTTATGCTGGCTTAAGCGTTTTAGATATTTCAAAAATTATCACCTATGATTTTCACTACAATTACATAAAAAAGAATTTCGGTGAAAAGGCAAAATTACTCTACACCGACACTGATAGTTTAATTTACGAAATGCAAGTCCCCGATTTCTATCAGTACATGAAAAGAGATATTGTAAAATTCGACACCTCAGACTATCCTCCAAACAATGTCTACGGTCTTCCTCTAGTCAATAAAAAAATTTTGGGATTAATGAAGGATGAATGTTGTGGAGAAATTATTGAAGAATTTATTGGGCTGCGATCAAAATTGTACACATTTAAAATTTGTGGACAAAATTCTGAAAAGAAGAGAGCAAAAGGTGTAAAAAGGGGTACACTAAAAACTATAACTTTTAAAGATTACGAACATTCTCTAAATGCCCACAATAATTTGGTGAAAGATCAATTTCTCATTCGAAGCCGCAAACATGAAGTCCACACGCTGAAACAGCGAAAAATTGTCTTGAGTTGGCAGGACGATAAGAGACAGTTTCTTTCAAACAACACAGATACATATCCCTGGGGCTATAAGAGTCCTAAAAATATGTAATTGGATATACGAGTACGAGTAAGTTTGTTTATTAAATTATTAAAAATATTTTCTCAATTTCCTAATTGTTAATATAAACTATTAGAATTAAAATAATTTCTTAAAGTCAATAAACTATTAAAATTTTCTAAACAAAATGTGTAAAATAAAAAAATTTTCAAAAATTGTATTTAATGTAAATAAATAATATAAATTGTTTATAAGTGTATGTTCTTTTCAGAGTTAAATATGTGCAACTAACAATATTGCTGTACTCTATGAGTGGCTAGAGGTGACCCGAGTCTTTAAAATGGAGATGCTGCAGAAAGCAATTGCTGCGTTAATTCTTCACGCTGAGATGACAGAAACTGTCAATGTCAAAATTCTTTGTTTCGTAAACCACAAATCAGCAGAGCTACGTTTTTTTCCACAAATGTGTTTATTACAAATCTATTATGTAAAAAAAAGTGCCTTTTTATATTTATATAGTCATTTTCAAAGAATTTTACAAAAGGAAAACTAATATTTAAAAAAAAAACCTTTATTAAGTGAAGAATCAATAAATATAAAAATTCTTTAAAAGTAATAATTTAATTTTATTCAAAAACTATTTTAGGTCAATATTTTAAATGGTTTTTCTAAATTTAAAAATCTAGAAGAACTTGTATTTTAAATTTCAACGTTAAATAATTTGAAATTAAGAAAAAAGCTGAATGATGCGTTATAATGAAGGTAAGTTAGGAAAAGAAAATACATGTAAATGTTTAAAATTTAAAGATTATTTATTGTTAGAATCAGTAAAAAAATTTAACAGGAGTAGTAGTAAAATTTTAAGACAAATTAGATACATTTTCTTATACAACAACGGATAAATGAAATTAATGAAATTAACATTTTCTTAGTTTTTTAGTTAAAATTAAGTGAAATATAAACACAACCATTTTTTCAGTAAAATTACATTTTTAACAGCACACGTAAACTTTGTTTTACTATTATGATGCTTACATTCAATCATTCCAGACATTTCATACAATTTTTGTAGTGAGGGACAATCAATATCAAGCATATCAACAACTTCTGTCGGAGTATTTAAAACAGTTTTTAACCACTTTTTTTTCTCTTCCCCCTTTACATAAATAATAGAAGAATTTTTTAACATACAATTCAGTACTTCTGAAATTACTTCATGTGGTAAAGTACCATCACCCCATGATATATCATGATGATTGTTCTTTATCCAGCAATTGATAGATTTATATTTTTTTGGAACGTCTTTCCATGCACAAGGTGATTTGAAGGAGAATCTGTAAGGTTTTATTTCCTTATTGACAACTGGTAGAATGGCCAATTCTTTTAAAATAAATTGATTAACGGGCAATTTGAAGCCTTGAAGGTCTACTATGTAATCCATCTTGATTGCTACTGTTCACAATGAAACGAAAACAGAATTATTTATATATTTTCTCCCACCACTTCTCTCTTTTCTTTTAATGCAATTTATATTATTTTTTTAACACTACCACTGATTGGTCGATATTCTACAATTCTATCATGTAAAATTAGACAATAGGCAGCTGTTTGATCGGGAAAATTAGCCTTTGCCTTAAATTCAAGACGAATGTCAACAGGACCGTATTTCAAGGATTCATTTTGTTTTGAGCAGTCAAGAACGATAAGTGGTGCGAAATTCAAAAATTCTGCTTTTGTTAAAAATGGTTGGGGATCTCTAGCGTAGTAACTCGATTGAAAACTATTGTACATGTCATACAGTACAGCGTATTGTTTTTTATCAACATCAAGGTTCAAATTACCATATGGATAACACTGATTGTTTAGGAACAATTTAACATTTGTTATTCTACAATGATCAAAGTGACTGGCATTTCTAGTTGTAACATTTTTTCGATTCGTTTGAAAGCCCAGAATGACAAATCGAGGTTTTTCCAATTGTGTTGACGTCTTGACAGTCCAAACGTGATTCGCTGTTGTTTGTAGCAATGGATATTCATACAATTCCCAAGTACGAAAGCTAATTAGAATGAGAGGATCCTTCTCAATATACTTGAGCAACTTGAATTTTCGTGCATCTGATGAGTGTACATTGGGCAGCAGCCATTCAATTTTATTAATTATAATTTGCACTTGTTCTTCTGCTGTTTAAATAATTGTATTCACATCACTTCTTGCTCGTGTTAAAATCAACTCGTGTCTAGCGTTAACGACAATTTTTTGATAATATTTAGCAAAACCAAACATTAGGTTCAGCGGTATGGATATGTCAAAATTACCAGCATCATCGATTAATGTGATGTTATCTGCATTGCATGAAGTAAACCAACCTGCATTCTCCAAATATTTACTTTGTACACTGGAAACTGAAACGTAATTTTTCATGAGACTCGTGAGTCCGACATTTTTGATTTTGTCAATTTCAATAGCGTTTATCTCATAACGAGCTTCCTCAAATAAATGACAGATCCCATTAATAATAAAGCTGGTACTAGTAACAGGTGTCCATTGTTTTTCACCAATTTTCCCTGGATGTGAAGTGAACTTTTACTTGGTACAATACAGTGATCCTGGTTTTGAACGGCAATTCGAATTTCATCGCTGTTATTGAAGGTTGAAGAGGCGTACGGTAAATGAGAATGCACCTCAATGTGTGCAATAGACTCATCATAGACAATTGGTTTAGCAATATTTAGTATTTCGTCTTCCATGTTTGACAAATTTTTAAACGTCTAAACACTAAAACAACGAAGCAAATGCAGATAAATTTGACTGAAGCTGAAGCCTATTTTTCGATTAAAGACAATTCCCATTCTGTTCTCTCTACAATGCTTTAATGTGAAGTCTAATTGTAATGGTTTCACCTCAGAAATTTACATGATGTCCGTCTTGATCGACTATTCGCAACTGAATTTGATCAATGGTCTTAACGGCGACCGGTAGGTAAATGACGTGAGAAGGCACTTCAACTATCTTATATCCTGGTGGTACGCTGGGAAAAAATTCGTGAATAGTGTGCACTTTCTGATTATTAATATACGCACCTGTAGTAATACTACACTCAATTCTCAGTGCATTAACTCTTATAATAGAGACTGGTGAGTCAGACTCATAGAATTTACCAGCTTCTAGTTTTTGTGCCTCAAATCCTAGCAAATGGGCTATTGAATCTTCTTTCAGAAAATTTATCTCACGATTACAAAATATCTCACTACGTAAAGTATTGTTGTTTGGCCGAATCTGTATGTCGATTCCCTTTGGACTGAGAATTGTTTGCAGATAGCGTTGAATATCGTCTATTTCATAGCTACCAGTCGGTATAGTAATTTCTTCTTTACCAACATAGAATTTATTTTCACTAATGTCTACATTGGGAATCTAATTAAAGGTTAGAAATTCAACGAGTCCCAGAGCGTAATTTTTGTGAGGTGAAAGTTCAATAGGTGGAAAATACTGAGCTTCTAAGATGGAGGAAGTACCCGATACAGTTAACGTTAGTGTATCGTTCATGATGGTGGTTTACACTTGACTAAAGTTAATGCAGTTAATATAAGTTTATTTATATAAATTAAATACACTTTTTACTTCAAGCTGATTACACAAGAATTTTAAGCATAAATGACCACAGACAAATGTATTATAATTTTGATATCTGTCGTGATTATAATTTATACGCGCAACACTGAGATATTTTACAAGATCTGTAGGTGGTCTAAGGTTACCAAAACTATCAAAATACAGGATTTTATTTTCACTCTTTTTGTAGGCAACCCAGTGTGCACCACTACTATTTTTATTATCCAAGTTGACAACTGCTGATTCAAATTTTAGAGGTCTCCTCTTTGACAACTCATCTCGCATAAAAACCCCTCGAAAGTGTGGTATCTTTATCAATTTAGCATATTTAAGTAAATCAACATCAGTCAGTGCTCGTCGCGGTAATTTTATTTTTTTTGACATTTTTTTTTTTTAATCCTAATCCTTCTCTATGAGGTTTGAGGTAGAGTCCTAATCCTTTCTGATGAGGCTTGAGGTAGAGTCCTTTGCCTAGTGCTATCGACTCCATTGTTTGGTTATGTCGTTGACTCTCTTCAAGTTTCTTTTTCGCTGTACTTGCGTCATTAACAGCTTTAGCTATTCCAGCAGCGCCACCTGACAGAGCACCAATGGCACTGAGGCCTGCAAAAAGTGGCACCAGAAACGGTAGAAAACCACCAACTTTTCTCGATAAAGGCAAAATAGGCAATATCGTGTTCCTTACAAGCTTGATCAAGCGGATTGACGCCAGGATCACCACGTGCTAATCGTTTAGCTAATTTCGTACCAGGTCCACAGTACTGATAGCTGGGAATATGTAATTCGAAGGGTAAATTATTGATTAGTTTGTTGAAAACTCCCTGACCACGTTTAACTCGCTTGCCGGTATCTCGATGACTAACTGACTTCCTCGTTTCAATCATGCTTTTATTATGTTCACTCGTGAAAAACAAAGTATAGACTGACTTGAAAACTTATAAAAGGTTGGTATTTATGGTTTTGTGTGTCAGTTGATCTAGTCCTCTCTTATTGCACAGAACCTTTCCACGAACCACCAGACCTTCACTCTACCATATCCAAGTTCAAAATGATTTACAACATTCTTCTCCAACGATTAGTCGGATCAATAGTTTACCCAGATCAGCGTCTCAGACTGGTTTTCTGAACAAGTGTACGCCGAGTTGAAACAAACCGTTCCAAATCTTGAACAATTATCACAAAGTGAGTTCAACACCCTTTATAATAAGACTGTTGAACAAAACATTCTCAGGAATTATCAGTCTAATAATGTGAGCACTGTTCGTCAGGGACAGATGTTGACCAGATCGTTTAAAGGCTCTAAACAAACTGCTACGGAAACTATAAAAGACCTGATATTTATAGTTTTCTACTAATCAAGATGGAGTTTGAAGCGCAAACTACGAAACTTCCTGTGACAAATTTTGACAAAGTAACGCAAAGTCAGCGTACAAGAAAACGTCATGGAAATCTTCTACCCAGCACAGTAAGAGCCATTTTTTGTGGTCCATCCAATTGTGGAAAGACAAATGCATTACTGACTCTACTCTTGCATCCTAACGGACTACGCTTTGAAAATGTCTACATCTTCTCGAAATCGCTTGATCAACCCAAGTACAAATTTCTAGAGAAGGTTCTTCAACCAATCGGAGAGATTCAATATTTTCAATACTGTGAACATGGGGAAGTAATTCAACCGAGTGAAGCTCAGCCTAACTCTGTAATAGTCTTTGATGACGTGGCTTGCGATAAGCAGGATCGAATTCGAGCCTTCTTCTCAATGGGACGTTTCAGACACATTGACTGTTTCTATTTGTGTCAGACGTATACACGAATACCAAAACATCTAATTCGAGACAATGCAAATTTTTTGGTTCTGTTTAGGCAGGATGAAATGAACCTCAGGCACATCTATGATAATCATGTCAACACAGACATGACATTTACAAAATTTAGAGACTTGTGTTCAACTTGCTGGAATAGTGATAAACATGCGTTTTTCTTGTGATTGATAAGGACAGTGAACTTGAACAAGGTCGGTATAGAAAAGGTTTCGACTGTTTTCTAAAGCCTGACGACTTGAAGCCAGAATAAAGGGTATAAAACTAATCGTGGAAAGCAGTATTCTTCAAGACCTTGTCCAATCAAGATGTCGTCCTCGAGAACTGAACAGCTCCAGAGACAAAAAGATCTCGCACAGCAATTGGCAAAAGCGAGTGACGTCATTCGTCGAAAGCATAAATTGATGAAATTGGGTAAAGAGACCTTTGAGCAGGCACTGGGTGAAACTTTTAGGCCTATAGTGAATCATCTGGAAAAACTTGTCGGTGACATGGAGACGTTCAAGGATAATGTAAAAGCAGAAAAAGACGATGATTTAGTGAAAAATGAAAAGAAAGAAAAATTTGATAGCTATGAGTATAATTATGATGATACCATGCATGAATCGTCATTTAAATCAGCTTTCAATGATGGAGATCGCACTCTAGAAAATTTTGATGAGCAAACAACTACCTCACTCGATGAAGATACAAAAATGTACCTTACACAGTTGATAGGAAGGAGCAAAGATCTGGATTATACGTATGGTGTACGAAAACTATCAAAAGATAGATTAGTCATTGGTGATTCACCGATCAATTTTAGTGAAAGTTCTATTCACGTTGGTGATTTGACTCTACCAACTAGTAAAGGTTTACTTGAACTTATTTTTAAAAAAATTCCCGAAGAATCCATTATAACAGCTGAGGATCTGAAAAATTATAAGAAAATTCTTCTAACAACAAACGCTCACAGAAAACACTACAGTGCAGAAGGTGAAATAAGTGAGAGTAAATCCTATAAATATACAAATTTTATTGATAAACTAATTTCGAGACCAACAGCGAGAAAAAGTGGTTGTAGGAAGAGTTATTCGGGTACAGGTATCTTACCACAGTACATGACTGCAAGAGAGGGAAATCAGTTGGACTACGTGTATTGGGATGATCCGAATGAACTGGTGGATCGATTACGTTTACTTTTAGCATCTCAGTCGGCTGGAAACCCGAGTCATTCAAACGAAATTCTATCAATCATCGAGGAGCTTCGAGAGGCAAACATCATTTATTAGAAGGTGTTTTCGATTATTTTACATCAGTTTCAAGATGAGCATTGATGTGTTCGGACATCATCTCGATCGTAGTGGAGGTTTGACAGCACAGCGAGGACCTCCTGGACTTTTGAGCTGGTTTTAAGGTTAATTCACAGGGCCATTACGATCTTGAGGGAAAAAGAATGTGCAATATAGCTGATGCTCAAGATCCAAACGATGCAATTAATTTAAAATCTACACAAGACTTGATAAAAGTTCAAACCGATCTGACCAATAGTATTTTACGGTATTTGAGTGAAGAAGTTAAAAAAAATTTAGTACTCATTACTCAATTGGAAACCAAGTTGAAAGCATTGGAAAAAGAATATGGTGGATCTAAAACTGCAGTTGGTGAAGGAGTTGCATAAGCCAGCAAGAAAAAATTATAAACGCAGAAGTGTTGATGTTCGAGGCATTGATGGGACCTGGCAAGCTGATTTAGTTGAAATGCAACTCTATTCAAAGGAAAATAAGGGCTACAAATACATCCTGACAGTCATTGATATCTTCTCAAAATTTTCCTGGGCTATACCTGTAAAGAATAAAACTGGTCAAGATGTTGCAGCTGCAATGAAGTCAGTACTCTACATTTAGTCTTTGGTACTACCACCCACTGTCCACCTAGTATATGTTTTCAATGTATCATATGCCTAACACCCCCCCCCCCCCACCAACCCGCCACCCACTTAGTATATGTTTTGACAGAAACTACTCTATTCCCAACACCACCCACCTACCAAACCCAAAATGTATTGGGACTTAAATTTTCAAAATACCAAGATTAGCAGGTAGATTAGGGGGGTGGATCACGTTGGGCCTGATTTGACGTATGGTGCGCAAACGAGATGCGCGTGGCCAATGTGAACGGATACTCAAGCGATGTATATTCGGTCTAGCTTAAAAAAGAAAGGTCCACGATCCCCCTAAAGGCCTAAGCAGATAAAAATACGGTTACGGGACCAGAGCATGAGACAGAAAAAGACAGAAACAGTCTCTGTCCTTTATTATCTCATGCCCCGCTCCCGTAACCGTATTCGTTGTGCTTTGGGCTTAAGCCAAAGAGTTTTGTTATTTTTCTCTTCCTCTATCGCTGTTACTGACGCATGAAATAGAAAGGAACAAGGAGAGGAGGATGAAATTGCCACATCGTTTTAAAATTCACCTTCTCCTTTCAGTACAAATGTACTAAATTTTACAGTTGTAAAATACATAATTTACTCTCCACCAACAGAAAATGCATTGGAACTGTAAAAAATTTAATTGTATTTTGTATTGTATCGAATCATATACAATGGATTGTACATGTAATACTAACAATAAGTCTTTTTTAACATTCCTAAGCGCTGAGCAGTCTATATCTTATAAATTTCATATCAACAATTATATTAAAAAAGAATTATCAAATATGCTGTAAATAATGATAAGTGTAATAATATAATGATATTATCGGTATTATAAAGCGTACAAAGCTGACATTTTAGACATAACCTAAAAGATCCGGCCATCATATTTGTTTACATACGTCCTGGAGCTATAATGTCAAACGCAAGTACGCATGCTTTCATAATGCCCGCGTTATTTGAAATTTTTAGAAATTGAAGAAAGGGACCTAAGAAGAAAATTGGTTATTTTACAGGAGAGCGAAAACGAAAGTCGAGCGTGCATGGTAATCTGTACAAATCGAGAGATTTGAATTGTTATAACTTGAAAATTAGTAAATAAAAACCTTTTCTGACTTTAGATAATGAAAAAGGAACCTTTGATTAAATTAAAACATCAATAAACCGAAAAACGATTTTTTACTTCTTAGGTCCCTTTCTTCAGAACGCGTCACATTATTACTATCTTTTAACATATTTATTATGATTAAATAATTTTACTTTAAGAAAAAATAAACTTCATGAAATATATTTTATATAAAGAAAGTATAAATACATTTTTTAAATATGGTTAAAATTAATTTATTAAAAGCATTTCTAATCAACGTGTGTATTTTGACCAATCGCACTTACGCCTGTACTTTATGTTGTCAGCAGTCAGGTTCGCCAACCAAAAAACAAAAAATGCTGCGTTGCAGCACCTTTTTTTAATTATTCATATCCGAAAAGAATTTTTTAAAAACACTTAGGTTTCTTTTCCTTTTATATTACAATATTTCTTATCACTTTATATTTATTGTTTATAAAAAAATCTATTCTAAAGAAAAAAATACTGTGGTTAAGATAGCACTATTTTATTTTGTTAAGTTGGTGTATAGTAACAGCCAAAAGTTTTTTTATTTTACTAAATGTTTAAATTATATAATATTTATATTTTATAATTATAAATTACTTTGGATAAAATAAAAATTGTTTTTTTTTCAGGAAAACTAATACCTAACCTTTTAAGATAACTCTTTATTAATGTTCACAAAAACACTCGATATGGGATTTACATGTTAATTGCATTTAACTTTTCCAAAAGTTAACTTTAACTTTTCCAAAAGTTAACTTTAACTTTTCCAAAAGTTAACTTTAACTTTTTCGAAAGTTAACTTACATTCTTATGGAATCTACATGTTAATTGCATTTTTTTTTTTTTTTTTTTTTTTGCGTAGTATGTGAAAACCTGCCTTCAGGTACCCTGTAGCCCGTACTACAGGGTTATGCGGGGGTGGCGATGTTCTGCCGACCCGCTAAAAACACACCCTTATTTGGGGACCTTAGGACCACTCCCGGCTAGCACTTTTCGCGCGTATCGCCATCGGGAGTAGTCTTATATCCCCTCTTCTGTCGCCGAAGCGACTTTCTCCCTTATTCTACGGGACCTCCATTCTTTGTCGACCATCGAGATCTTTGACCCTCATAACATAATGTATGAAGGTCTCGATGGTTCGCCAATCCTCGGGAGAGCGAGTCATAAGCGGGATCATGTTCTCCGGTGTAACCTTGCGATTAACACCGGTAAACATAACCCGCCTCTCCGCGTCCCAACGCTTACAGCTGAAGAGTGTGTGCTCTGGGTCGTCCACTGGGAACTTGCAGTACACACACTCCGAGCTATCAACCTTTTTAAATCGCTCCAGATAGGAGCCGAAACACCCGTGCCCTGTGAGAGCTTGGGTTAAATAGTAGGAAACCACTCCGTGTTTCCTACTTATCCAGGTGGCGAGTGTAGGTATCAGCCGATACGTCCATCGGCCTGTCTCCTCCCCGCTCCATCGTTCTTGCCATCTGTCGACGAGTCTGCTTCTCGCATCTCGGCGAATTTGGTCCTTGCTGGGTCTATTATCTTCCGTATATGCGGAAGAATTTCTCTTCTTGAAAAGGAGGAAAACTTCCTCCCTTTCTTGTGCCAAAAGATCTGCCGGCGGGACTCTGGCAAGGACCTGAGCAGCACACGTCGGCACTGTCCGATAGGCCGAAATAATACGTTTCGTAATAGTTCTCTGCGCGGACAGCACCCTTCTACAGATGGTATTGCTTCTGTCGTTTCGCAGGGTCGGAGCCCATACAGGTGCTGCATATAGCAGCTTTGAAAGGGCAACACTCGCCACCAGTCTCCTCTTTGCTTCAGAAGGCCCACCAATGTTCGGCATTAGACGAGCTAAACTTGCCGAACACTGTCCGGCCTTCTGACATGCCACGGCTATATGGTGTTTAAAATTCAAAAATTTGTCTAGTTCGACACCTAAATATTTAATATGATTCCTCCATTGGACCTCGAATCCGTCTATCTGAATACCAGGGGCTGTATAACCACGTCTGTCTGTGACTAGCAGCGCTTCGGTCTTTTCCAGAGCCATTTGAAGGCCTCTGGCCTCCAGCCAGCTCTTTGCCCGTCTCAGACATTCGTTCACCAATACGCCCAGGGCTTCTACAGTTTCGGCAGTGCATACGATCAACGCGTCGTCCGCGAAGCCGATGATCACCGCGCCTTTAGGTAGACCCATTCGCAAGAAGTCGTCATACGAGACATTCCATACGAATGGTCCTATCCTCGAGCCTTGAGGGGCACCTCTCTGCATCTCCTCTTTCAGAGTGCAGGTGTCACCCTCGTATGTTAATTGCATTTAACTTTTTCACAATTTAACTTTTTCAAAAGTTAACTTTAACTTTTCCAAAAGTTAACTTTAACTTTTCCAAAAGTTAACTTTAACTTTTCCAAAAGTTAACTTTAACTTTTCCAAAAGTTAACTTGTATCGTACTAGTATTACACTTGTATGTAATTCATAAAAACTTTAAGATTTTCAGTTAGTACGCGTACTAAATAAATATGGAGTCATACCAAAGTCGTACTAATCTAGCATCTTGAAAAATAATTTGAAAATTTGAGTACATAGTAAGATTATAATGCAAGTACAGGGCCAGTACATCATACTGTTGAAAAAAAAAATAGGGGAGACCGAGGAGGAAAGTAACAGAGGTGGAAAGTAACAACGCTTATAACTTCTAAACCAATCAGCGAAGAGACATGGTCCCAAAGTAATTTTTTGTCCAGTTTTACCCCCTCTACCTTCCCTATATCATGCGCGAGCTGGTTTGGGAACCGTATGTCTGATATTGACATGTTGTGCAAAAATTACGATAAAAGTAAGTTTTTGCCTACACTGAAAAACTTTAGTGATCAATATTTAGTAAGAGACGTTCAGTTTTTAGAAAACAACTATTAATATGGGGTATTTAGTAGTCAGGCGATCAAACCTCCGTTCCCCCACCACTCACAACTACACGCTTTACTTGCTAGTGTGCGCAACCATTTTGATCGCCTGACTACTAAATTTTTCCAGTTACGCCATTTTTTCCCCACATTAATAGTCGTTTACTAAATATTGATCACTAAAGTTTTTCAGTGTAAATTTTCAAAATATCATATTTCTTTGATTTTATAAATATTTCGTGCTTTTCGTAATTTTGAAGCTTAATTATCTACCTTTAGGTTGTACTTGTGTATAATTAAAAAATATAAAATACTTTTGTGTAATTTAAACTTGTTTTTTGAAATGCAAGGAAAAGAGGGGTGAGGAGAAAAGTAAGAACGTGTTACTTTCCATGCTTTATTTTTATAAACATCCTCCTTTTTTATAACTATGTGATTTTATATGTTTATTTCATATTTTAATGATGAAATATTGAACTATTGATTGGAATTTTTTTTAAAAACGATGCTTTTTAACGTCATAGCTATGGAGCGAATATTAAATAGATAAAAAAAGCTTGATTACAAAAAAGTGTAAAAATATGTGCCAATTATGTACAAAATGTAGTTAATATTACTTTGTCTTTTTTATATGTTCATAATAAAAATAATTTTAATTAATAGCAGTTTTATATTTGAAATGTTAGCCTTAATTTTTAAGTGTTACTTTCCTTCTTCGTGCTGTTACTTTCCACCTCAAGGGAGAGGAGGATAGTAACAAACAAAGAGCTGATTAAAAAGTCCTGCTGTTAACTATCTAATTATTATTTATGTTTAATTCCAATTTTATTTAATAGGTGAAGGTCCAAGCTTTCGATTAGTATGTTTACAGAACTTATCCGACAAATAGTTTTGATGTTATCATCAAAAAATTGATTTTTGTTACTTTCCTCCTCTCCTCTATGCACATACTGGCACTGTACCAATTTAATACAAGTAACTAAACGTGATTAAATGTACGTGAACTGACCTATGCCACATTATGTAGAAATGTAGAAAGGTAAATTACATAGGTAATATACGTTAATGAGGAATCGGACAAACATTAAAAAATGTCAGAAATTTTTTAAATTTTGAGAAATGATATTATTTGGTACAACAAAAAAGCATGCAAAATTTGAGAATTTTTTGCTAAATAATTTAGAAGTTAAAAAAATTATTTATTTATCATGGTCTCTTATGAAGAAACGGTAACCAAGGTAGGGGAGAGTAGTCAGAGTTGGACAGTGGTCAGAGTTGAATCATCGCGTTTATTTTGTTTTATTACAGTAGATCCATATGTCTTTGTGTGTAAATACTTGTTAGCAATGCCAGCGAACTTTTTACATGGATTGCAGTGAAGTGTGCGAACTATATAGACGCATTAAGCGAGTCCGTGTTATACGCTCAACAAAAAACGTTTTTGTAGTTTCAAAATTAGATAATTAAATGTAGCAGAAATATGCCAAAGACAAATTAAGTTGACTAAAATTGTTCATTAAGATGTTATACAAGAATGTGGAACGTAATTTGGTGTTTGTATAAAGCGTTCATGGTGTGTGTGTGTGTGATATGAAGCTAAACGACGCTTGAGTCAAGGTTGGTACACCCAAAATTTTGCAATTCTGAAGCATGTTTGCAATGAAAATGAATTTGTAAACTTAAAAAGGTGTCAAAAACTTCATTTCTATTGGAAACAAAGAAAATTTAAATTTTTCGTAATACTCTTTTCACTTTTAGATCAATTTCGCGATACAAGAGGAAATATGATTTATTCCAGTTTCATGTTTCCCTTTGTCATTTCCAAATGTATTTGAGTGCCATTCTATCATGCGAAGGCAAATATATTGTAATTTTCAATCATTTATCTTCATATTTCATTGATTTTCTACAGTGACCCAACTCTGACTACCATGTTCAACTTTGACTACCTTTTTTTTTTTTTTAATTGCCTATAACTCCGAAACTTTTGGTACAAATTTTTTGCAATGTGTAGCAAAAACATTGCATTTGAGTAGAACTTTCCAATAATATAAGAGACATCGCAAAAGTCGGCCTGCAGGAGAAGTTATAGAGAAAAGTCAAAACTATATCCAAATCTGACTACTCTCCCCTACTTTGAAAGTAAATTGCTAATAGATATCGATGCCAGATTTTCTTGGGCTAATTGTATTTAAATGATGAATATTTCAGGTTTATTAAATCAAAAAACTTTATTCAGTCTAGATGCGGCAACGCTGTAAAGCTGTCAAATGCAGTAAAGAACGTAGGTTACGTAAGTTAGGTTTGAGTCAGGTAAGAAGTTCCGGCTACAAGCGCGCTAAATTCAAATTCATTAATATTAAAGTTTTTTCAATTCACTTACAGATTGTCAATTATTACACAGGCCAACAAGATTTTGTTGACTAAAATATTATAGCCGATTTTTATGGGATTTTTTCCGTAGAATCCGAATCTGACCTTGAAAATGTCGGATTGGCTCTAGTTTTTGAACAATTTAGGTTAAAAGTTGCCAAAAATCGCGTTTTTGGCACTATTTAACCGCTTGTAAAAAGGTAAAGAGAAATGATAACAGAGCCTACATATGATAAAATGAAAGCTTAAACATTGCCCTTTAAGATCCAAAATCAAAAAACTGTGTATCTTATGATCCGACCAGTAGGGAGCTGTTTTTGCATTGTTACCTACTCGAATTTCGAACAATGGCTTTCATTGATTTCTCTCATAGATCATCAAACTTGCAAAAGGGTTATTTCTACTTATAAAATAAAAGTATAAAAGCTATTTCAGACCCTGTTCACAAATTTGATGTACAATTTGCAATTTGACAGTTGGCAGCTGTCAACATAACTGTCAACTGAATAACAAAGTGAGTTATTTGAATCAAAATGTCAGACAACAGGTTTTGTGGGTCACAGATCGCAAATTTGATGACCAGTTTTTAATTTGACAGTTGGCAGCTGTCAACATAACTGTCAACTAAATAAAAAAATGGGTTATTTGAATCAAAGTGTCGGGAAAAAGGTTTTATGGGTCACTAATCGCAAATTTGACGACCAGTTTTTAATTTGACAGATGGCAGCTGTCAACATACCTGTCAACTTAACAACAAAGTTAGATGTTGAAATGAAAATGACAATAAAAAGGTTTCCAGGGTCACTGATCTCAAATTTGATATCCAATTTTTAGATTTGTTAGTTGACAGCTGTCAAAATAAATTTCAACTTAATTTGAAAGTTATTTGTTGTACAAAAATGTCAGTTAAAATGTTTTTTGGGGTCACCAATAACGAATTTGGTAGCCAGTTTTCTGTTTGACTGTTGACAACTGTCAACGTAATTGTCAACTGAAGAAAAAAGTTAGTTATGTTAATAAAAACGTATGTAAGAAGGTTTTATGGTTCGATGATTACGAATTTGTTATCTAGTTTACAATTTGACAGTCGGCAGCTTTCAACATAAATGTCAACTAAATTAATAAGTAGCTTGTTGAAATAAAAATGTCAGTAACAACGTTATTGGGATCACAGATCACAAATTTGATATGCAATTTTCTATTTGAGAGTTGACAGTCGCCAACATAACGGTCAACTTAATTTAAAAGTGATTTGTTGTAAGAAAAATAACAGTAAAATAGTTTTTGGGGTCACTGATCACAAATTTGATGTCCAATTTTCGATTTGAAAGTTTACAGCGCTCAAAATAACTGTCAACTTAATAAGAAAGTGATTTGTTGTACTCAAAATGACACTAAAAAGGTTTTCAGGGTCACTGATCATGAAATTGATATCCAGTTTTTAGTTTGAGAGTTGACAGTTGTCAACATAACTGTCAACTTAATTTAAAAGTGATTTGTTGTAAGAAAAATGACAGTAAAATGGTTTTTGGGGTCACTGATCACAAATTTGATGTCCAATTTTCGATTTGAAAGTTGACAGCTGTCAAAATAACTGTCAACTTAATTAAAAAGTGATTTGTTGTACTCAAAATGACACTAAAAAGGTTTTCAGCGTCACTAATCACGAATTTGATATCCAGTTTTCAGTTTGACTTTTGACAACTGACAACATAACTGTCAACTTGATTAAAAAGTGTTTTATTGTAAGAAAAATGACAGTAAAAATGTTTGTGGGTAACTTATCACAAATTTGATTTGCAGATTTCAGTTTGACATTTGTCAGCTGTTAAGATAACTGTCAACTTAATGAAAAGGTACTTTGTTGTAATAAAAATGACAGTAAATTTTTGTTATTTATGTATCTGATCAGAAATTTGATATCCAGTTAGCAATTTAACAATTTGTATCTGTTAACTAAACTGTCAGCTTTGCTAAAATGTAATTTAAGTACAAAGGATTTCGGGAATTGTGATTGCAAATTTGTGCAGTTAAAAAAATTGACAGTTGGGACCTCAAGAGTTTACTTCGCTAAAATGTAATTTATTTTATGAAATGTTACAGTAAAATTTTGTGTGTGTCCACTAATCATAAATTTTTGTCTATTTCAAAATTAGACTATTGCCAACTATCAATTGAACAGCCAAATGTGCTAAAGAAAGATTTTATTTATTAAAAATTATGTCGAAGTTTCTTAATCCTAATTGGAGTGTATTTATCTAATTAGTAATCGGATCTATATAGACAATTAGGATAAGTGGGATTTTTTTGACTAACCTGTTAAGGACAATAATTCAGTCGACAATTACGTGGACAGTTGTCAAAAGTCAAACAGAAAACTGGTTCTCAAATTCGTTATCGGTGACCGCAAGAACCTTTTTACTGTCATTTCGAGTACCACAAATCACTTTTTAATTAAGTTGACAGTTATTTTGACAATTTTAAATTTTCAAAATGAAAATTGTATATCAAATTTGTGATCAGTGACCCCAAAAACCATTTTACTGGTATTTTTCTTAAAACAAATAACTTTTTAATTAAGTTGACAGTTATGTTGGCAACTGTCAACTGTCAAATTAAAAACTGGTCGTCAAATTTGCGATTAGTGACCCATAAAACCTTTTTCCCGACACTTTGATTCAAATAACCCATTTTTTTATTTAGTTGACAGTTATGTTGACAGCTGCCAACTGTCAAATTGCAAATTGTACATCAAATTTGTGAACAGGGTCTGAAATAGCTTTTATACTTTTATTTTATAAGTAGAAATAACCCTTTTGCAAGTTTGATGATCTATGAGAGAAATCAATGAAAGCCATTGTTCGAAATTCGAGTAGGTAACAATGCAAAAACAGCTCCCTACTGGTCGGATCATAAGATACACAGTTTTTTGATTTTGGATCTTAAAGGGCAATGTTTAAGCTTTCATTTTATCATATGTAGGCTCTGTTATCATTTCTCTTTACCTTTTTACAAGCGGTTAAATAGTGCCAAAAACGCGATTTTTGGCAACTTTTAACCTAAATTGTTCAAAAACTAGAGCCAATCCGACATTTTCAAGGTCAGATTCGGATTCTACGGAAAAAATCCCATAAAAATCGGCTATAATATTTTAGTCAACAAAATCTTGTTGGCCTGTGTAATAATTGACAATCTGTAAGTGAATTGAAAAAACTTTAATATTAATGAATTTAAATTTAGCGCGCTTGTAGCCGGAACTTCTTACCTGACTCAAACCTAACTTACGTAACTTCATAACAAGAAATTTGAATTCCATAGAAAAAGGTTATCTTCTCTAAAGAAGTTGAACAAAAATCACCTGGATATCGATTCTGTACTTGAGTTTCTTCGTAATTATGGATTTTTAAATTTTGAGGTTAACTTTCTCGTGGGAGTTAAACAAAAGTCACCTGGTCATTGGTTCTGAACTTGGTTGTTTTTTAGTTATTGTTTTTTAACCGATTCGGAAAGTCCGATCCTATATCCTATATAAGAAATCAGCTAGCTATGAGCCTGTAACGCAAAAATGTTACGCAGGACAGTTTTGAGAGAGAGAGAGAGAGAGAGAGAGAATGGATTGGATTGGAGACAAAATTCTCCCTCTTTTACCCTTATTACCTGCTAGGAGGTGGTTCGCATTTCAAATTTCATAGAAAGTCGTGTTGAACAAATAAAGAAATAGTTACATTTAAGTCGTCTTCGGTAATGTTTTTAAGATTTGTTTATATGACTAATTATATAATGAACAGCACCATATTATGCACAAATAACAATATTTTTGAAGAAAGTTTAAATTGAACATAACAAAATTAGTTAAGTATGGTTAATTATTTTATGATTAATTATTATTAATTATTTTATAAACAATAAATAGATTTTTAAAAACTAAACTTTGAAACCTTAAATAAATAATTGCAATTTTGTCAATCTAGGATCAAAACAATTTTATAAACAATGCCGAAAACGTCTAAAATTTAACGTTTTATTTATTTGTTAATAACAAAATCAAAAAATTTTTTAAAATAAACACTGTTGCTTAAAACTATTTTTTCCTGTTGCTTAAGCAGTATAAATTATTTTTAAACAAAATTTTGTAAATTTAAGGAAATAGTACTATTTGAAAGTAAAACAAAAAAGGAATTTTTAAAAACTAAACTCTGAAACCTTAAATAATTGCAATTTTGTCACACTTCATCTTCAAAAATAATTTTAAAATCTCTTAAGAATAGTCACATATTAAAGGATAATTTATATTCATAAGTATAATTTACTTAAAAATGATCAAAAAAGCAAAAATCTTACGAAAATTAATAGTTTTGTATTGTTTCGTTTACATTATGTTATATTTATCATAAGAGTATTTATAATATATATTATGCAAATCTTTTTTAATTCCAACTTTAAAATTAAATGAAATTTATTTTAGTTAATAAAATTTTTATTTCACATTAGTTACAAGTATTAGTAGTCATGTATATTAGATAATAATAAATTTAAGAACATTTTTAGATTGTTAGAGAAATTTTTCTTTCCCCCTTTTTAAATATTTTTAAAGTTCTGTCAATTAAGGAACATTGTATAAAGAAACAAATCTAAAAATCTACATACATTTTTCAAAATTATGTTGTATCTCCCATTTTAAAATTCAATTCAATTAAATACAATTTTTTATTTAAGTATTGACTTGTGTCCATTAAATAATTGAATTAATTATTTTAAACTTGTATTTTTTAATTTTACTATTAAATAACTCAAAGATTTGAATCTAAAATTTTGAATTTGTAATTCTGAAATATATTCTTTCGACGTCAAAATCTTAATCAAAGACCTCAACAATACCACTCAATTATGCTTCAAAGTAATTCATTACAATTATAATTTTTTCGATTTTTTTTTATCCCGATAACAATTTTATATTTTATCTCAGATATAGAATATAGTTTTTGCAAATTTCTGCTAAAATGTGACGAAATCACATGTAATACTTAATTGTAGAAAGTCTAAAAGCATTCCATCAAAAAATGTATAATTAGAAAAATTTTGATTTTTTTAATTTTCCGAAAAAATAGTATATCTCTTGTTGTTATTAATCAGGGACTGACACGAAAACCGAAACAAAATATATTTTATTTTTGTTTCGTTTCGGTTTTGAAAAACTGAAACAAAATATCAATTTAATTTTGTTTTGTGTTGAACCTGAAACGAAAAGGCTCTGAATTACGTTTTCGTCTCATGCCCGAAACGAAAATCCGCTCCGAATTCCGTTTTCGTTTCTCATAAAAAAGGCTTAAAATTCCACAAAAACAATTTTAAACACAATTCTTTTCTTGCAGGAGACGAAAAAGAAATTCAGAATCTTTTCGTTTCGGGCATGAGACAGAAACGAAATTCGGAGTTGATTTTCGTTTCGGGCATGAGACGAAAACGTAATTCAGAGCCTTTTCGTTTCAGGTTCAATACAAAACAATATTGATTGTACATTTTTGTTTCGTCACAACAATTCAAAACAGAAACAGAATTCGGTTTTCGTGTCAGTCCCTGTTATTAATATTATTCAATTTTTATAAATTTATAAATCCATCCTCAGTCAATACCTAAAACTCTGTCAAATTTCGATTCAAACAAAAAAAAAATTTTTAATGAAAATTTTTGATTTTTTGAAATTTGTAGAAATTTGAAATTTAATTTTGTAATTTATTTTTCCAATTTTATTTTTAATGTTAAAATATGAATTAATTAAATTATTTTTATCAAAATTAAAGGGCTAAGTACAAAGAGTTTTGCAGTGACCGTCAAAACATGGAAAAATTAAAATTTTTAAGTTTCAAGTTTTTTTGAAAAAGTGCCATAACTTCGGTTCAAAAAAATAATTTTTAATGGGGTATGGCTACAAATTATTATTCAATTATTAATCCTTTATTAATTATTGTCAAAAAAAATGCTATAGGTACAGAGAGTTTAAGAGTGTTACGTAAAAAAATAAAAAATATTAAATTTTTTGGTTTTTTAATTTTTTTGAAAAAATGTTATAACTTCCGTTGAAATTAATATTTTTTAATTGGGTTTAAGTGATGACAGGACAAAATATCGCCGACATACATACATACATACATACAGAATTTTTTTAAACAGCATTTTTGGAATTGTCAAAAAAAAATTCAAATAAACACTGTTGCTTAAAACTATTTTTTAAAAGTTGCTTAAGTAGTACAAATCATTTTTAAACAAAATTTTGTAAATTAAAGAAAATAGTACTCTTTGAAGGGAAAAAATATTTTTGTTTAATTTGTTAATTAAATATTTAATGGGTTTTTAAAAACTAAACTTTGAAACCTTAAAAAATTGCAATTTTGTCAATCTAGGATCAAAACAATTTTATAAACATTGCAGAAAACGACTACAATGTAACATTATTTATTTGTTAATAACAAAACAAAAAAAATTTTCAAGTAAACACTATTGCTTTAAACTATTTTTTAATAGTTGCTTAACGGTGTACCACAGCCAAAGTTTAAGAAGACGTTGGGGGTTGCCCCCAATGCCTTTTTTCCTAAGTACGGTTCTGACTTCCTGTTACATTTGGCACAGTGTAAAGATTGGTGGAATGAAATCGTTCCGTGTTTGATGTGTTACTTTTTTTATTGCCGTACAATTGTCAGGACGAGGCAATTTTTTCCAATTTGTATAATGTTTGTGCACAAATAATTAGTGAATTATAAATACGAGTGAGGACTTTTGTTAGGAAAAAAACGTTAGTGGCAACCCCATACGTCTTTTAAAACTTTAGTTGTGGAACACCGTGTAGTACAAATCATTTTTAAACAAAATTTTAAAAATTTAAGAAAATAGTACTCTTTGAAAGTGAAAAAATTTTTTTGTTCAATTTGTTAATTAAATATTTAATAAACAAAAGTTTTCTTTTAAAATTCCGAGAAGAAGATTCGATGTCAAATTTGTCTACCTTTAATTAAAAAAAAAATTTAGGATGTTGAAATTGAACATAACAAAATTATTTATATGTGGTTAATTATTTTATGATTAATTATTAATTATTTTATAAACAAGAAATGGATTTTTAAAAACTAAACTTTGAAACCTTAAATAATTGCAATTTTGTCTATCTAGGATCAAAACAATTTTATAAACATTGACGAAAACGACTTAAATGTAACTTTTTATTTATTTGTTAATAGCAAAATCAAAAAAAATTTAAATAAACACTGTTGCTAAAAACTATTTTTTAATAGTTGCTTAAGTAGTACAAATCATTTGTTAATTAAATATTTAATAAACAAAATTTTTCTTTTAAAATTCTGAGAAGAATCTTGAATTCGAAAATTCATAATTGCTACATTTGACATGACAATTTCGGTGTATTTTTTATTTGGTTAAATAGTAATTTAAGAAATCGGGAACTTTTGAAATTGGTGATATGTGGAATCGTTAATATAATGTTTCTATTTTGATTTCTATCACTTTTAAAAAGATTTAGATAAAAATTAATTTCTATTTTCATTTGTCAAAATATTTATTTATTGACAGTAAAAAGCAAAGATGTTCGTTTGATTTTGTATTCTAAGAAGAAAGTTAGTGCGATAATAACACACAATTTACATTTGTCACTTTTGTAAAATTTTTGTACTCCAAGAAGGAAGTTAGTGCGATCATAACACACACTTTACATTTCTTACATTTGTAAAATTATTTCATTTTTTAGCATTATTTTTATTTATAAATCGTGGAGTTTCTTTCCTAAGAACAGTATGATAATAGCTCTTAACAAAGTTCTCTAGAATTTTTCTGCAATTTATTTGTCAAATTACAAAATTCCAGCAAATTTCAGATATCGCATTACAAGAATTTGATGGATAGGGTGCAGGAATGGTACAAATTAAAAGCATTATTCCCAAAAAAAATAACCGTATTCCCATACTGCTATACTATCTCAGTAACGTTGATAGAGACAGAGGCAACAAAGATAGGTATAATATAATAGCAAGTAGCACATTATTTTAATTTAGTTAAAATGTCTTTTATGAAAGTGGAAAAGGAGTTATTACAAAATATTTAAAAAAAGGAATTTCTATTGAGAAATTTGTCAAAATATAAGCATTGATATAATCGAGAATTGAAAAATTTTGTGAAATAATAAACAGAGAAATCTGAGCCTTAGTTATTGGAAAATTGGCATATTAGAAAATTGGAAATTTGTTTACTACAAAATTGTAGAAGTTAAGAAATTTTTAATTAAGAAAATTAGCGCAATAAAAAATTTGGTAAACTGGAAGATATTGCAGATTTCATTATTGGGAAATTAGCAATTATCAGAAATTAGTAAAATATTAAATTGGACAATTGAAAAATAAAGAAAATTGAAGAACAACAGAATTGCGCGCGCGTAGCGCGCTTTTGAAGTTCTAGTTTTTAAAAAAGCGTTTTAAAGGTCATAAATCAAGCTTTCTATTGGTCCTAGGCATGTATTAAAATGAAGTCGGGTTCAGATTCTAATTAACAAAAAGTGTCATTTTATTGATTTTAAGGTTAGGGTAAAGCCTAAACGTGCTAGGCCAATTCTAATGACGGATTCAGATTCAGCGCATCAAAATACATAGGAAAACATGGGTCTCATACCCAGGCCATGGAACTTTATTTTTTTTATGTGGCTGTGTAATAACACCTTAATTTGAATATTCTGTTTTAATTACAACCACGGACCCAAAGCTACAATTGTTTTTTCGCAATTTGAAATATGATATTGTATTAATATAAGTTTTTTTCTATTTGCGTACTTAGAAGTAAGGAAAATGGATTTAAGTCTGTCTTGTTTAACTTTCAGGTATATATCATTGTAATGATATGAGTTATAAATGTGTAGCGCGGACTCATACATTACTATAGAAGCCGGCATGGCTCTCGAAGAGAGTGGGGTTTCCCACATCTTGCTCGTCTCTCTTTTCCCCTTCTTCGCAGCGGCGACTGACGCCGTACATATATTCAGTTGCGCTCGCCAATTCAGACAGTCTTCTGACTGTCGGGACTCGAGGTGCTCCTCGGTCCCATGCTGGGATGCTCAGGTAATGGGAGAAATGCGTGTGGGTGCCTCCGCTGCATTCACCCTTCACCCTGAGTGAATAGTAAGCCAGATTGACTGCTGAGAGCGTGCGAGGATTGAGTAGAGGTGGTCCTGTCTCAAAAACTCACACGTAACATCCGGAACCTTTGAGGTGAAGGATTTCCTAGGCGTTCTCCAAATTGATAGAGGTGCTCCTCTTTGGTTTGGCGAACGAAAATGGAGGATTACAATGTCTATGGATGCCCCCGTGAGATTGTAATACAAGTACTGCTAGATTCTCAGTTTCTTGGCTAGAGAGAGAAAAATATAATTCCTCCTGTTTGCTTTCTCTCTACCCAACGAATAGACGCAATTTTTCTCTTGGAGGGGATTATTGCACAGGGGTGGGGAGTGACGTCAGTCAAAAATTATTAACGATTTAGTCTATGTCAGATCATTCGTTGGTTCACTGTTTTTGACTAGCTAGCTTGTAGAGGAAAGAAATATTTTAAAACTTGAAATCTAAGAAAAGTCTAGAATTGTTTATTATCTAGTTTACTCTGCAACAGTTAAGATTTTGTTAATTTATTCTTTGTAACATTTCAATTTTTTAATTATTAGAATATATTATTGTTATTTTTTTTTTAATTCTCGGTGTCATCTTTGACTTTACCCTACCTCCTAGTAATTAATATTCTTAAAAATAAATGTCAGCCAACAGGCTAAGATTCAATTTGCTTTCTTACTAGAAATAATATTTTCAGCCAGATGGCCAAAGTTAATTTATTTTTAGAACTCTTGTTGTAATGGACACTGGACAATCCGACAAGCGTATTCTCGGCAATCATTAGAGAAAATATCAATCATTACATCATTAATAGGAGACAGGTTCTTTGCGCTTGCAACAGTGATTTTATTTTGTTACTTTTATTGGTGACTCGCTAACTAATTAGTAAATGATAACCGATCGGGAAACGGCGAAGGTAACTATTAGTTGGGGAATATTTGATTGCAGAACGTTAAATTACTCTCCAATTCATAGGCTAATGAATATCTTTCATATTGGATAATTGTTGTCCTATTTATTTGTTCAATCATCCGTGAAATATCATTTAAATTGGTTGAAATATTACACCGCATAATTTCTCAGTATACAAATAAATAAATATTATATAGATTATATTTATCTGTACATACTTGAAATGAAAAATTCCAGCGTAGTCCTCTTCAAAGCTTTGATTTTCAGGTACAACATGGCAGAACAAATGTGGTAGCATGGCTAGATTTACCACCGCAGCAAGTAACCAACAGTCACCCAACTCTCCCTGCTGAACATCAAATCTTGAAAATCCTTCCACAAAAAACTGAGGATTGTCTGCTATTTCCTAATAAATCATAAAAATCTATTTTCGTACAAAAATACACTATTTCTATAATATGTGTTGCTTTCTCATTACGACAGAATTGTTGCAATAATGATTTTCGAACTTCTAGAACTAACATATTACATATTTTCAACTGATATAGATATTATTTATTCGCCATTCTCGAAGCTGTCTAGTTTTTAACAAAATTCCCGGTAAAAACGGTAAAATAGAAAACAATTCAGAATCTGAATTATTTTTAATGCGCGATTTTTCCATTTTTTAAAGTTCAATTATGAAACCCAAAAAATAAGAAAATTCTTGTGCTTTCACTTGACTACAGAAAATTTCAAGAAGCGAATTGATGGCAACTGAAAAGTTGGAGAATGGGTCTTTACATGTCAAAAAAAGTAAACACGTAGGTGGTCCTTCAATTCTAGCGTTAATGGGTTTTTCAAAATTTTGAAAATTGTGAGAGTTATATCAGTTTGAATTTTGAAGGAACTTATTTTTTATTTATCGATAACTTTATTATTATTAAACCGATTTTAATAAATCCAACGCCAATCGTCAGGAAATATTGTGTATTTTATGTTAATTGTAGACCAAAAATTAAATTTTTTAATTTGGACCAAAAAAAAGTGAGAATAAAAATTTATTTGCATTTTTGATTAATTTTTACCCTTTTTACTTTATTTATTAAAACACAATATTATTCCTTGTTCTTTCATCTTTAGTTTAAAAAAAAATATGGGAGACTTGATTAGATCCTGAGATATCGGAATTTTTAAAAGATTAAATAACTCTAATTCATAGAGAGACAGCCTTGAAGTTTGCATCACATTCATTTTTTTTATTGGAATATTTTTCCCCTTTTCATTCATGAGAATTTGAGGTACGATCTTTAAAAACAATGATATCTCAGAATTAAATAAAGTTTCCAAGATATATTTTTTTTAAATTAATGATGAAAAAGAAGGAATTATATTGTGTTTTAAAAAAATATATTAAACAGGATTTATTAAAATTGATTGAATACTAGTCAAGTTATTGAAAAATAAAAAATAAGCGATGTCAAAATGCAAACTGCTATATTGCCATAACTATCACAATTTTTAATATGGGGTATTATTACTGAGGTGATACACCAGAAAAAAAAGTTGTTCATATCGGGTCCAAATTTTAAAACACAAAAGTACTTTTGGACCTAAAAGAAATGCTATTGTATTAGGACACAAGTTTAGATGGTTGCATAGTTACAGGGGCACGAATTCTCATGATTTAAGTAAACGCGTACATATTGAAGATTAAATAACTTATAGTAAAGTTAATCGATTTAAAAAAACACATAGTGTTTTGGAAAGTTCTTTTTACATACATTTGAAATAAATTACAATAATTTTTAAAAAACCTTATTTTCTACTTAAATTCTTAAAATAAATACTTTTAATTGATATTTGACAAATTCCGAAATCACAGATTTTTTTTTAGTTAGTCTTAAAAAAAGAAGATTTTTTCCTCATTAAAATGACTCGTTAACCAAAATGTTGAAACTTATTATTTCAAAGTTATAAGCCATTGCAACATCCGATATACCGCAGCGCGCTGCGCTTCGCGAGTTTCTTGTTCCACCCGCCAGACACTGCCCTACTGTAAAAACGTGCGTGAGACCTGTCGTAAGAAAGTAGGTATGTACTTACATGTGTACGCATATAAGATCTCAGGTGACACAGACGAGATCTCGTATAAGATCTTATGTGAGAACGTGGGTATATGAACGCATGTAAGTTCTTGTATTAAGTTCCGTCATGCCCCGCGTATAACGTTACTCAATATGAAATTGAAACAGCGTTCTTATATGAGTTCTCATCTGCGTACGTATGTACGAACACACATGCGAATACATGTACGAACTCATGTGCGAACCCACCTAAGTATTAAATTAAATATTTTAAATTAAATATATTATTAAAAAAAATTCTCGCCAACGGGATTCGAGCCCATCTAACCTAAGCCTAAGTACGCCTTAAACCCCTCGGCCACCGTAGTTATAGAAACAACTTTACAAAATCTTAGTCATGTTTAATACATAAATTTCTCCGGAAAGACATGAACAAGATTTTTTAAAGTTGTTTAAGGCGTACTTAGGCTCAAATTAGATGGGCTCGCATCCCGTTGGCGAGAATTTTTTTTAATAATATATTTCATTTAATATATTTAATTTAATATTAGGTGTGTTCGCACATGAGTTCGTACGTGTGTTTACACGTGTGTTCGTACATACGTACGCAGATGAGAACTCATATAAGAACGCTGTTTCAATTTCATATTGAGTAACGTTATACGCGGCGCATGACGGAACTTAATACAAGAACTTACATGCGTTCGTACCTACGTTCTCACATAAGATCTTATACGAGATCTCGTCTGTGTCACCTGAGATCTTATATGCGTACACATGTAAGTACATACCTACTTTCTTACGTCAGATCTCACGCACGTTTTTACAGTAGGGTGGGAAAAAACGACGTTGCTGGGCAAAAGTCTGCTGACAATTCAAATCTTAACGGATTTTAACTTTTTTTTTTAAATTCTCATGAAGAATTGCGCTTATAAGCCTTCGGTGTTACTTTTTAAAAGTTTTGTAACATAATCTCAAAAACTTTTTTATATGTGTTTCCTCAACTCGAATACCAAAATTAATGTAGAAAATTATTTATGAAATAGAGTAACTAAAGGTTTTGAAATTTTTAATAAGAATCCGGCATCAAATTTGCAAAATTCAAAATGGCGTATCCAAGATGGCGCCTGAAACATACAAAAATTGCTTTAGGCCTCCTAAGTAATAAAACTAATTACAATCAAATTACACAAGTTTATAAGGGTTTTCGGAATCGCTGATCACAAATTTGATGTCAAATTGGCATTTTGACAGTTAACAACTGTCAAATAAAGTGTTAACTTTGACACAAAGCATTTCATTTCTATGAAAATGACAGTAAAAGAGTTTTCGGGGTCTTTGTTTTCAAATATGATGTCAAACGAACTGTCAACTTTATCAAAAAGCAATTTATTTTTATGAAAATGGCAGTTAAAGGGTTTCCGGGGTCGCTGATTACGAATATAATGTCAAATTGATATTTTGAAAGTTGACAGCTGTCAAATAAAGTGTCAATCTTGCCATAAAGCAATTTTTTTTTAATTATACACTTGTCTTTTGGCCTTGCGCACTCACAAGTGTTCACCGAGGAAATTTCCGAGAAATAGTACTTTAAACAGAAGTACCAAGTATTGCGCGCCTACAGAACGACTTTTGAAGTAGGAGTACTCGCATTTGCCTGGACCACCCAATATTGGGTTTGCTCGTCAGTGGAGAGGGAAAACTGTAAAAAGAAACCTCTCCTAAGTACAATCGGTGTATCAACAGTCGATTCCAGAGTCGCTGATTTCAAACATGATGTCAAATCAGTGGCGTAGCTAGGAGAAATATATTAGTCCTTAATGTATTTGTTGTGCAAAAAATAAGAAAATTTTTTAATCACAGTGTATAATCTATTTATTAACCAAATAACAGTAATAAACCCAAATGACTGCAAATTTAGAATAGAAAACTGATTGAAAATTATTAATATTGAATTTTTTGTTATTAACGTTGAAAATAAAATAATCATAAAAATAGGGGGCGGGGGGGTGCGAGAAACGTGACGTACTTTTAGGGGTAGGTGTTTACTCTCACGTGACAGAGCGTGACAGGAGGGGGGGAGGGGTCAAAAATTTAAAAAAAATGCGTGACGTCATTTGTGAACGCTCCCTTCTACGAATTTTCAAGATTTACATAAACTAAAATTTGACAACATTGTTAACAACAAATTCGAAATTGTTTAAATAATATTAGTTAACAAATTCCCAAAACGGACAATTTGCACCAAAAATTGATTTTTCTTTCTCCGAATTTTCAAGATTTACATAAACTAAAAAATGACAACATTGTTAACAACAAATTCGAAATTATTTAAACAAAGTTAGTTAACCAATTCCCAAAACGGTCAATTTCTACTAAAATTTGATGTTTTTTCACGAAAATATGAATAATAACATAAAATAGTAGTTAGCAACAATGTTATCAAAAATTCTACATTGTTTAAATAATGTTAGTTAACAAATTCACAAAACGGACAATTTGCACGAAAAATTGATTTTTCTTTCTCCGAATTTTCAAGATTTACTAAAAACTAAAAATTGACAACATTGTTAACAACAAATTCGAAATTGTTTAAACAAAGTTAGTTAACAAATTCCCAAAACGGACAATCTGCACGAAAAATTGATTTTTCTTTCTCCGAATTTTCAAGATTTACATAAACTAAAAATTGACAACATTGTTAACAACAAATTCGAAATTGTTTAAACAAAGTTAGTTAACAAATTCTGAAAACGGTCAATTTCTACTAAAATTTGATGTTTTTTCACGAAAATATAAAGAAGAAAATAAAATAAAAGTTGACAAGAATGTTACCACAAATTCTAAATTGTTTAAATAATGTTAGTTAACAAATTCCCAAAACGGACAATCTGCACGAAAAATTGATTTTTCTTTCTCCGAATTTTCAAGATTTACATAAACTAAAAATTGACAACATTGTTAACAACAAATTCGAAATTCTTTAAACAAAGTTAGTTAACAAATTCCCAAAACGGTCAATTTCTACTAAAATTTGATGTTTTTTCACGAAAATATGAAAAATAACAGAAAATAATAGTTGGCAACAATGTTACCAAAAATTCTAAATTGTTTAAATAATGTTAGTTAACAAATTCCCAAAACGGATAATTTGCACGAAAAATTGATTTTTCTTTCTACGAATTTTCAAGATTTACATAAACTAAAATTTGACAAGATTGTTAACAACAAATTCGAAATTGTTTAAATAATATTAGTTAGCAAATTCCCAAAACGGACAATTTGCACCAAAAATTGATTTTTCTTTCTCCGAATTTTCAAGATTTACATAAACTAAAATTTGTTAAGATTGTTAACAACAAATTCGAAATTGTTTAAACAAAGTTAGTTAACAAATTCCCAAATCAGTTAATTTCTACTAAAATTTGATTTTTTTTCACGAAAATATAAAGAATAACATAAAATAGTAGTTGGCAAAAATGTTCTCAAAAATTCTAAATGGTTTAAATAATATTAGTTAACAAATTCCCAAAACGGACAATTTGCACCAAAAATTGATTTTTCTTTCTCCGAATTTTCAAGATTTACATAAACTAAAAATTGACAACATTGTTAACAACAAATTCGAAATTGTTTAAACAAAGTTAGTTAACCAATTCCCAAAACGGTCAATTTCTACTAAAATTTGATGTTTTTTCACGAAAATATGAAGAATAACATAAAATAGTAGTTGGCAACAATGTTATCAAAAATTCTACATTGTTTAAATAATGTTAGTTAATAAATTCCCAAAACGGACAATTTGCACGAAAAATTGATTTTTCTTTCTACGAATTTTCAAGATTTACATAAACTAAAATTTAACAACATTGTTAACAACAAATTCGAAATTGTTTAAACATAGTTAGTTAACAAATTCCCAAAACGGACAATTTGCACCAAAATATTGATTTTTCTTTCTTTGATTTTTCAACATTTACATAAACTAAAAATTAACAACATTGTTAATATCAAATTCGAAATTGTTTAAACAATGTTTCTTAACAAATTCCCAAAATGGACAATTTGCACCAAAATATTGATTTTTCTTTCTTCGAATTTTCAAGATTTACATAAACTAAAAATTGAAAACATTGTTAACGACAAATAAGAAATTGTTTAAACAATGTTAGTTAAGAAATTCCCAGAAAGTCAATTTTCACTAAAAACTAATTTTGCTTGCTCCGAAATATTAAGAGTAACACAATCTAAAAATTGACAACATTGTTAAAAACAAATATGTATTAGTTTAAACAATGTAAGTTAACAAATTCCTAGAACGGTTAATTTTCACCAAAAATTGAATTTTTTTTTTTAAACATTAAGTGTCTACACTGAGAAAAAAGGTTTAGTTTTACCAACAATATATTTAGTTGACCATTGTTAGTTGTCACGACAATATTTTGTTGATATAACAAAACGATCTGGTTGGCGTAGCACATTAAGTTGTTTGGAACATCAATATTATTTTGTTGCTCTTATTTGGTTGAACCAAACATAATTTAGTTGTGACAACCAAACAGAAATTGGTTGTGACATCTAAACATAATTTGGTTGTGAAAACCAAACAATTATTAAAAAAATTTGGTGATTAGTTTGTAAGTAAGCTGCCGATAATAATATAAATAAAATCTAAATAAAAACCAATACCAGACCGTCGGCCGAACCTGGGTCTGATAGTTGAGCCAATGGTGTGTGTTACTGAACTGTCTAGCTATAAGGTTTATTCCTTATTGGTTATTTATATCTCTCATGGGCTCAAGGCTCATCCCTTGTTTACTTTGATCCTCTGCCACGCAACGAAAACGAAGCGCAATTTGCGTTAACAGCTAGAATTCAAGCAGCATTTGAACCAATCACCCCTGAAACGGACAGAAAAGCAACTCAGGACACTCTGAATAGAAACAAAAGATGCTTTGCTGCTGGTGGCGGGCAATTTGAAAACAAAAAAATAAAAATTTAACCTAACACCAAATCAAAGAAAAGTATTAATAAAATAATTAGAAATCAATCCGTATCAAAAGAAACTAGTGGCCTTGCCACTATACGAGCTTTGCTCGCATGCAAAGTGAGTATTACTCACTTGAGAGGAGTATAAGGATAAAAAAAAGGCGTTAACCTTATTAAAATTTTCGTATATCGCCAGCCCCTACGATAAGGATCTCGAGACCCACGATCGTAGCTTACTAAGGCTAGCTTCGTTGTTGAATTCTAAAAATGCCCTCAAGGAATCGAGCTCCATGGTTCAGCTCTGTAAATAAGCTCCGCGGTTGAGTTCTGTGGAATGAGCTCCGTAGAATGGCTTATTGGCTTATAGGCTTATTGGCTTTTCGCGCTTTGCCGAAGTAACTTTGCCGCGATTACGGCCATAAGAAAGCAGACTGCAAGGAAGTAGACAGATCCTCCGCTTGCTTTAAGTGTGGGTCTACAGGACACTCTCTTGCAGCATGTGGTAAGGAAGCGCTCTGCTTCCTCTGTGCGGCCGAGGCTAAAAATAAGGCGAAAACGGCTCATGTTGCAGGCTCAGGAAAGTGCCCCAGTTTTAGGAGAGTCCTGGAGCAGGCGAAAAGAGAGGAGGCTCTTAAGCGAAGTCGCCAAAGGGCCACATAGGTTGCAGAAAAACGCAGATAGAGAAAGTTCTTTTCCTCTTGAAGCATTTTTTGAGCTGATTGACGGTCAATCGGGTCCCTTGGCTCAACTTGCGTGCGTCACGGGCCCCAATAACCGTCAATGATATTAGGTCCCGTTTGGAGGGATGAAATCGCTTTGGCGACAAAGAAGGGGATATAAGACCACTCCTGATAGCGATACGCGCGGAAAGTGCTAGCCGGGAGTGGTCTTAAGGTCCCCAAATAAGGGTGTGTTTTTAGCGGGTCAGCAGAACATCGCCACTCCCGCATAACCCTGTAGTACGGGCTACAGGGTACATAGTAGCAGGTTTTCACATCCTACGCAAAAAAAAACATTGTTAAGGGCATGTGATGGAGAATGACGTCACCAGTACAAGCAAAATTTATAAATAAATATTTCTTCGAACAAGTGAAAATATGTAAAAAATTTTCTTACCTTCCATGAAAAGAACGTATATTAAAACTCGCAATCTTATGACTCTTTTGATGGATGTTGCTTCAAAAATATAAAATAGTTCAAACAATTTTGAATTTGTCGTTAAGGGCATGTGATGGAGAAAGACGTCACTGGTATAAGCAAAATTTGTCCGTAAACTTTCTCTTAAAATAATAAAGATTTTGACGTCAAACTTCATTGAATTAGTAAAAATACCATTGAGAAGGTCTCTCTGACCGAAGTTTGTTTAAATTTTGCCTTAAAGTTAACTTTCTACAACATTAGCTGATTTTTGAAAAATTAAACCTTCTTAACGATATTCTAAGTAATTCTACAAAGTTTGACGTCAAAATATTTATTATTTTAAAAGAAAGTTTACGGACAAATTTTGCTTGTACTGGTGACGTCATTCTTCATTACATGCCCTGAACAATGTTTTTTTTGCGTAGGATGTGAAAATCTGCTACTAGGTACCCTGGAGCCCGTACTACAGGGTTATGCGGGGGTGGCGATGTTCTGCTGACCCGCTAAAAACACACCCTTATTTGGGGACCTTAAGACCACTCCCGACTAGCACTTTCCACGCGTATCGCCTTCAGGAGTGGTCTTATATCCCCTTCTCTGTCGCCAAAGCGATTTCATCCCTCCAAACGGGACCTAATATCATTGACGGTTATTGGGGCCCTTGACGCACGTAAGTGGAGCCAAGGGACCCGATCGACCGTCAATCAGTTCAAAAAACGCTTCAAGAGGAAGGCGCACTTTCCTGAGCCTGCAACATGAGTCGTTTCCGCCTCATTTTCAGCTTTGGCCGCACAGAGGAAGCAGAACGCTTCCTTACTACATGCTGCAAGAAAGTGTCCACTAGACCCACACTTAAAGCAAGCGGAGCATCTGTCTACTCCCTTGCAGTCTGCTTTCTTATGGCCGTAATCAAGGCACCTGTGGCACCTTCTGACCATAAGCCTTCTTCTAATGAGGCAACTTAAGAAGCCCAATTTTATTCTGCCGAGTCTTTCTAAGCGTTCCGCTTCCTCGCGATCTGTGATCAAGATGGCGATTTTGTCGCCTCTCCTGTTTGGTGCAGGACCGTTACTTGTCTTTTATCTCGAGGAGTATTAAGAACTACTTCCAGAGCAGATACCACTTCCTCCTTTTCGGTTAAGCCGTTAAGGTCACGGACTTCCAGGGTCACCCTCTGGTCCTCTGATCGCCTGACGGTGCCCATTCCACTTACTGCCTCGGAGACTGTGAGAACCCGGCCTAGAGACACGAAGCAACAATCGATGCACGAAACGTACGCGTACGCGACTGAGCTAGCTTGTCGAATACTAGAAAAATTAAAAATTCAATAGACCGACGGTTTCGAGTAGAGCGATGCACGAACGCGACTAAGTCACAAGAAACGAAGTAGTTTCTATAATCGTGGCAAATCCTTTTCCCCCGAATTCACGCAAGAGCCAATAGCGGCAAAGTTACCCCGGCAAAGCGTGAAGGGCCAATAAGCGCGCGCGAGCGGCCAATCACGGCGAATAGCATGCTGCGCATGTGCCGCGCTCAACACGTTAAAGTACGTAAATACGCGTTCGCCGGTCTGAAACCTCAGATCGACTAGAGCAGTGATACTGCTAACAGCTCCAGCTTTAAGAGTGGTAATACCACTAAGAGTATTTGACCGCCAACGAAGCTCGCTTATTTTACGGAGCTCATTCCACAAAACTCAACCACGGAGCTTATTTACAGAGCTCAACCACGGAGCTCGATTCCTTGAGGTCATTTTTAGAATTCAACAACGAAGCTAGCCCCGTCAAGCTACGATCGTGGGTCTGAAGATCCTTATCGTAGGGGCTGGCGATATACGAAGATTTTAATAAAGTTTACGCGTTTTTTTATCCTTATCCTCCTCTCAAGTGAGTATTACTCACTTTGCATGCGAGCAAAGCTCGTAAAGTGGCAAGGCCACTAGTTTATTTTTTTACGTATTGATTTCTAATTATTTTATTAATACTTTTCTTTGAATTGGTGTTAGGTTAGGAACGAGCAACGCTCGAAAAGTGGTAAGGTCATTTAAAAGTAGCGAAGCTACTGCACTATTGCGATAAAATTTAAACATTCGACAATTTTGAAAGCGTTTTTCGTGCATCGCCGTCGCGAGTTTAAGTTTATTTTTCCATGAAACTTTAGAAATCGTTTCTTTGCTTGCGCTTAAAAGTCAATTTTAGTTTTCATACGATCATCGCGATACGATCTCTCATTTTAAAATTAACGCTTTATAATTTACGTTTTTTATAATTTACGCTTTTATGATTAATTAATTACGATTATATTTATGTAAACTTAATATAAACATTTTTTATTCCACATTTATGACAATAAATATCTTAATTTTGTTAACTTAAAAATTCGTGTGGTTATTTGTAGCGAACTAACTTCCCATTTAAACAGAATCCTGGTTCGACGATTTCAATCTGGCAAAATATTAAGGAAGGGAATTGACAGATTTCAAAAATTAATTTCAATTCGTTACAAGACCTTGCCAGTAAACTTCTTTTGGTCTGAACCTCCTCCTAGTTTTAAGAAGAGATTCCTTTCCTTGGTAGGTTTAGCGCTCAGTACAGTGGTCTGGCATGAGCCAGTGTCCACTTTCCTTTTAAGTCTGCCAAGGACAGACGCAAAAGTCTGACCCTGACAAACGCGAACAAGGACTGAGGACCCTTTGGGCCTATGCGGCTCCACAGCAATTTTGGGGATAGGTTCCTTCGGTCCCTCCCTTCCATTTTTGTTCGCACCATGCTTCCTTTTTTTTTGTAGTCGGCTTAGGAGGAGAACGGTCCTCAACTTTTCTTTTCTTTCTTTCGCATTCCTAAACCAGGTTTCTCATAGACCTAGCTTGAAAGCGTTCTCTAAACTTTCTCCTCTCTACTGCGGAGTGCTGCATGCCGACAACGTTTTTATTTAGCCTTTCATCGGCCAATTTTGCCTCTTCGTGCTTCTTTTTCATTGCTGGGATCCACTGGCTAAATTTCTTCAAGCCAGTTTGGATCGTCTCAGCCACATTTTGTTGAACCTTTAGCTTCTCCATCATCTTGGAGAGTTCAGTCTCTATCTCCTGGAGGATGCTCTTTTCTTCCTCGCGAAGTTTTAAGCACTTGCTGCGCAAACCTTCGCAAAATGCGAAGTCCTCTGCCGTAGCGTAGCTGAAAACACTACCACAGCTGCTGACACTCGCGGCACTATTTCTCCTCGACCTTGACAGGTCCTCTACCCTTAAAGTCAATGACCCTGCGCCATCATCGCTTCTGCCAGATTTACTCGATACCTTGGAGTTATCACCAACTTCATCTGGGCGCCTTTCTTCGTCGTTTAATTTAAATGTGAAACCTTCCATGTGATTCCCACGAGTCTGGGAGAAAAAACGGTCCACCCACACAGAACTCCGATATGTAGGTAAGGCATTTGTACACTAGGAGGGCGCCTGGTATCCTACCATAGCTCGCGACACCTCCGAAAGTGTCTCTGGCGAGAACAGCGCGCCCGCCGCCCAGGCCCCCGGCATCAACAACCGACGCCTGCCCTTTACAGACGCGAAATTGAAGATCACGTAGGTTGGGCGACGTCTGCATTATCCCCGACAGCTTCACGTCGAATTTTGTAACCCTGGTGCCATCCATCTCTCGGCACAGTGTGGAATCTTAGATTGGGTTAGGTGTCGTTGGTCAGATCGAATAGACAACCGGTCCATCGGGCGCTAACCCTGGATCGAGGCTATTCCACACCAACTTAGAAAAACCAAGAAGGCAGGAGTGTCCTATTCCTCCCAGAACCCATGTCGCCCACAGCTGATGAGGATGGTTAGGCCCCATTTGGAATCCAAATTAACATCATCTGCACAGGATAACTAGTGCACAGGTTCGAAAAACGGCGGCTACCCGAATTAACGGGGTCCCGTTCATTCCCCTGTGCCCAAACTCGCCAGACATCGGGAGTCGATGAGTTCTGTGAAGAGCCGAACAGATCGTCCAGTAAAGGCGTCTAAAGGACAAGCGCCTGACCGGTCTTAAGCCCCCTCACTACGACAAGGTGACTCCACGAGAGGGCACTTAAGAATGTTGTCAATTTTTTAAATAATGTTTCTCATAATATTTCTGAGAAAAAAAAATTAAATTTTGGTGGTAATTAACAGTTCTGGTAATTTCTTAACTTACTTTGTTAAAATAATTTCGAATTTGTTGTTAACAATGTTGTCACCTTTTAGTTTATGTTACTCTTAATATTTCGGTGAAAGTATAAATCAATTTTCAGTGGTAATTAACAGTTCTGGGTATTTGTTAACTAACATTGTTAAAACAATTTCGAATTTGTTGTTAACAATGTTAACAATTTTTAGATTTTTATTTATTTATTTATTTTTATTTATTTAGTAAATACATTTCCCCGCAGTCCATAAAGGACCATAAAAGGGTATCGAAATATACAAAAATATAAACTAATAGAATTATAAGAAATCAATAAAACCATATAAGTTCGCATACAGTTTCGACGATATAACACGAATTTAGGTTCTTCAAAATTTCAAGCCCTGATATAGAAAAAAATATGATATAGCTGGATGGTGAGTATCTTCATAAACAAGTGGGTTGGGATTTGCTTCACGCAACAAGTATTATCAGAAAACATTAAATCCAACATCCGATTGAAAGAATTAAAAATAATATTCCCTTTGGATAAATCATAGCAAAAGAAAAAGTCATTTTCGATATCATTACGCCAATACCGCTAAAGTTAGAGTTAATCAGGGATAAGGACGAACAATTACACTGACGAACCTTGAACTTGTTGCTAACATCAATCAACATACCGCCAGCCCACTTGTTAATCCTATCGTCACGGTGTACACTAAATACAATTTTCAGAAAATAATTTATTAACATAACCACAAGATTTAAGCCAAGTTGCAGTTAAACAAAAAATGACATCTAGGAAAATGTCCTTATAACACCTGACAAGTTAGACCTTGGTATTTAAACCTCTCGTGTTTTTATAAAATATACGCAATTTAACTTTAGATTTGCTGGTTCTGAGTAGCTGGAAGATGATGACGAAGCTTGACGATGCAGGGAGTTCCGCGCCGGTATTGGATCCTCAAACCCTCTTCTCCCTTTGCTAACCTTTCGTTCAACTCTTTCTTCGCAGACAGATAAGCTGCTTGCTGCGATCTTGTCCGATCGGGAGCAACGGCAATTGACGACAGTTCTGAAGGCAACTGAGCTTTCATTTTGACGATTGCATCTATCATTTTAGTTGAAATTACAGGATCCTGGAACCTCATTTTCACAGGACGCGGTTTCGTCTATAGCTGGGAATAAGAACCAATGCAGGATATTTTAAAAGAAGGCGGAAGAGAGTCTGGCAGCAAGTTTCCAAAAATTTGATTAGCGATGGTTAAGTCATGGTCATGATTAGTTTTGCCATCATCTGAGACAACGTCCTGAAGGCCAAATATTACAACATTGTTCTTGCGCAGAAGGCGCTCCTCCCATTCCTCTAAATTTGTAGCTACATCATTCTCCAATTTAGTTAATCGAGCATCCATGTTATCATTTTTGGACTCACATATCGAAATGCGGTTATTGTGCTGTGTAAGTTGGTGCGAAAGGGATGAGAAGGACGTTTCCAGGCGTGAGAGAAACGCATAAACCTCGATAGACTCCTCCCTCACCACTGCTCGTAGTTGTTCCAAGGAGACTAAGACTGGAGGGGATGGATCCGATGAAGACTCACTGGGCCTAGGTGACGTCGTCCCGCAACACTTTTTCAGTCCACCATTAGGCATAATAGATGTCTTTAAAATACATTTAGGGTGGTACGGTTTCTGGCAACCAGGGCATAGGGAGGCTTTCACAACTCTGCTTTTGCACATCTGACACAAGGACTCTGGTTGACCAGTCAAATCAACAGATACAAAAACGGTATCGGTATCCATGCTGACTCGCGTAGTTATGCGGTAGCGGGGTAAGACACGTGCATAAAGTACAGTCGCAGGAGAGGGTACACTCACTGTCAAAATTAAATTAAAAACAACATATAAACATCATACAAAGTCACTAATAGCACTTGTTCTCATGACCCATGTGCTCGTACTCACATGAAAAATTAAAAACCATTTTTTCCTGCACTACGCGCTCACAAGTCACAGAGTCATAATCTTTTAATGAACAATTAAAAGAACCTAGTTGAAACTACAACTCCCGATAAATAAAACGTACCATCAAATGCATAAAAGCAAAAATACAGCGGAGCGACCGGCAAACGTGTTATATCATCGCGGCCATGACAGGCTAGGATGTTACTCATAAATTTCTGAGCAAGAAAAATTAATTTTTGGTGGTAATTGACAATTCTGGTAATTTGTTTACTTACATTGTTAAAACAATTTCAAATTTATTGTTAACAATGTTGTCAATTTTGAGTTTTTATTCATTTTAATTATTTAAAAAAGAATCATCGGTTTTAGTGGAAATTGACATTTCTGGAAATTTTTTAAATAATATTGTTTACACAATTTCGAATTCGCAGTTAACAATGTTTTCAAGTTTTAGTTTATGTAAATCTCGAATTTGTTGTTTACATTGTTGTCAATTTTTAGTTTGTGTTTACTTTATTTTTTGTAAGATGAATGATTGCTTTTGGTGAAAATTGACAGTTCTGGTAATTTGTTAACTAACATGTTTTAAACAAATTCGAATTTATTGTTAACAAGGTCTTGAACTTTTAGTTTGTATTACTCTTAATATTTTGAAAAAAAAATCAATTTTCGGTGGAAATTGTCCGTTTCGGGAATTTGTTAACTAACATTATTTAAACAATTTAGAATTTTTGATAACATTGTTATTAAAATGAATTGACGTTCACTTAAATAACAATTTATTTATTGGATGTAAATATATTGGCAATTCAGTTCCGCCACGTGTTTTTTGTAAACAGTGAAGTTGGCTGTGTGAAATATAAAGTGTGTTTACGTTTGCTATTAGTAAAAGAAATATATATTCTTTTAGTAAGTATTTATTTATGTAATTATGGAATAATAGTGTATTGTGTGGACAAACATTTGTTAATATTGTGTAAATTGTGTAACTTCGTTGTGAAAGTAATTTTGACAGGTAGAGGTTATGTATTCTTAACTCCCTATTCCTATTAAATTGCATGTTATTTTAGTAATAAGTATAATTTTATAATAATGAATTAATAGTGCATTGTTTAATTTAAAAATTTGTAAAGTGTGTAAATAGTGTAATTTCGTTGTAAAATCGTTGCGTATGATTAAGTTCTGAAATTAATTATTTAGAATATTTCGACACCTACCGACGACAAAATTCTATGTCAATCGCTGATTCAATATGAAGCCATCTTAAAGCTTGGTGAAACATGATCCTTTTCTTACATTTGGTGAAAAATAAACCTTTCTTGTGTTATATAATTCTAAAGGTACGGTCACAGCTCCCGGCTGCCTGCAGGTTACCATGGCAACGTATGAGAGTTAGCAAGAGAGAGAATGTGTTTCCTCTTGCTTACTCTCATACGTTACCATGGTAACCTGCAGGCAGCCAGGAGCTGTGACCGCTCCATTAGTGCAGTTGCGTTCAATATAATTCTTTTTTAAGTTTAAGCGCAAGATAACCCTAATGTTTTCAATGTAAACTAATTTTGACAGCGTACTTTTAATTCAATGTTTATCACAACTTATATTCTTATAAAATTGAATTTTTTTTAAAATAACGCGTTACAAAAATATATTGTGAAAATATATATATATATATATATATACATATATATATATATACATATATATATATATATTACCAAAATGTTAATTCTTCTTTGTAAAAGAATAATCTAAAAAATGTCGGAAAAGGGTAATTTTGCTCAAATTCAGTTTGTATAAAGTCATTTTTGGTTACAAGCTGTTGACTTAAAAGTTGATTCTTGAATAAAGCATTTTTATACATTAGGTAGAGGTCCTACGTTATTAAAATATTGGAAAGGTCGGTATTTTTAGTACGTTTTTAATTGTACGAAATACAGGGGGGTTTGTTTGAATTTTAAGACGTCTTTCTGTAGGGAAGACTGGGGCTAAACCAGACGGATTTGGTCTTTTGCAAAAAAAAAAACATATAAAGACATATTTTTTGCCAAAGTGTAATATACAATTTTAAAGCTTGTTCCTTCAACTAAAAAATACAGTTGTTCCATTTAAAAAATAATAAATAGTTTTGTTGGAAAGTCGCTTTGAATATGACCACCTCCAAACGAAAATCCCAAAAATGGTGCGGTTAAACCGGACACCCTATGGGGCTAAGTCGGACACTTCAAATTTAGCCAACTTTAAACCACAAATATGCTTTTTTTTAATTTAAAAATTCAATAAGAGTCTTTCCTGAAACATATTTAACTCATTTAATAAAAAATATATTATTTTCTTAGACATATTATTGAAATTAATGACTGATAGTAACTGTATGAAAAATGCCAGTAACAAAAACTGTCAAAAAAGGCTAAAACAAGTTTTTCTTATTTTCAGACTCATTATTTGGATCGATGCAACACTTTTTTTAAGAAAAAATATTATTAGTGGTTCACAGAAAATCACTGAGTTTTACGTCAATATTCAATATAGCAATTCTGATTCGTCCGGTTTTGCCCCACCCGGTCATCTCATAATAAAGGCGCAAAATTTTTGTTCTTTTAAACGTATTTGAAAAAAAATTTTTTAAACTAAATTCTATATGACTTAAGCTATGAAAAACAGTTAGCAAATAATAAATTTACTTCATTTAAAGTGTCAAAAACCTAAAAAGTATAAGAAAAAAAATTTTTACTTTCAGCGAAAAAACACGATTTTTCACTCTTAGACGGCCAGTACTTCTATTAAAGAAATGAAATGTCGTTAAAACCTAATGACGTATATACTTCACATATCAACAAGTTGACAGAGTGTTTAACGGTGTGAAACACTTCGCAGATTTAGATATATTTGACTTGTCCGGTTTAGCCCCAGTCTCCCCTATAATAATAAAATATAATTTTACAAAATACAGGGGGATTAGTTTGGATTTTAAGACCTCTTTATATATAATAATATGTTACAATTCTTACAAAAAACCGGGGAATTTGTTTAGATACTAAGGCGTTTTTATATATAATAATATTAAATTCCTGACATTTCGTCAGGGAGTTCCTTGCATCCTGAAGACGAAGGATACCCCAGTGGCTTAGATTTCCATTATCTTTGCAGTTTAGATTGTTATATTCGTCATCATCTTGATACCACTGCTGTTGTCCTTCCGAAATTCAAGTGTTGTGGGTGTATATAGTCTTCATGTCCCTTCATATAAGACTATAGATATGCCGGAAACTTTGATTTTTTTTTCATAATGATTATATGTAGTGAGGCGAATAAATTGCGTTCTAGTTTAGATTCTAATGATTGAATCTCTATTTTTATAAGTTAGTTCAGAAACATTTAGTTAATACAATATTTGCGACCAACGCATCTTGTTTATTGACTGATTGGTTGATTGTTGTCTATTTTAATATTTTAATATTGTTATTATTCAGTATTATTGTTATTATTGAAACATGAAAATTATAAGTCAAAATGTTATTGTCTGCAAATTAATAGAGTATGAATTTTTATTAAAATTCTATCAAATATTTAACTTCCTTTTTTTAAATATTTTTTTCTCAGTACTTTGTACGAAAGGGCAATTTTTTTTAAGCCCGTTTATGAGCAAATAAATAAAAAAATAAATAAATATTATCCTTACAAGGTACCGGGGAATGTCGGATATTTTTTCGGTCATTTGCAATTTCTGTCAAATCAACATTCTGCATTTTTTGTTTTTTATCAAATGTCAATTCGTACTAATACAATTTCAGACAAATGAAGATTCTATCAAATGAATATTCTGGTATTTAAAAATCCGATAAATTAACAATTTTTCGAAACTAAAATTCGTTTAATTTGGAATTCTTTTAAATGAAAAGTTGGTTTATTAATTGTAGGTCTTATAAAAATACACATTTTATTATCTATGCATTTTTTACAGAAAGTCAATAGTTTTTTTTTAAATACAAAAAAGTTTCAACCATCAATAACACAGCCCCACAAAAAAAAAAAAGTGTCATGTACTTTTGACCGGAATACCTTAGCCCTATGTATTTTGACGCGCTGAACACGAATCCGAAGTCCATTTTGCTCCATCACGTCAGGATTTTTTCCTAACCTCAAAATCAATAAAATGACACTTTTTGTTCATTAGCATGTGAACCCGACTTAACATTAATACATGCCTTAGGCGAATAGAAAGCTTGGATTGTGACCTTTAAAACGCTTTTTTAAAAATTGTTCTACGATGATTTTTAACGAAGTTATGATGTTTTATTTAAAATATAAATTTTTTCCAAATGTAAATAACACTTCAATTATTGATGTGGTATGGTGTAATGGAAAAAAATGATTTTAAATAAAACATCATAACTTCGTTAAAAATCATCGTAGAACAATTTTTAAAAAAGCGTTTTAAAGGTCACAATCCAAGCTTTCTATTCGCCTAAGGCATGTATTAATGTTAAGTCGGGTTCACATGCTAATGAACAAAAAGTGTCATTTTATTGATTTTGAGGTTAGGAAAAAATCCTGACGTGATGGAGCAAAATGGACTTCGGATTCGTGTTCAGCGCGTCAAAATACATAGGGCTAAGGTATTCCGGTCAAAAGTACATGACACTTTTTTTTTTTTGTGGGGCTGTGTAATTTACACTTTTTTGATATTATCTCATAAAATATTCAAAATTTAAAAAAAAATTTAGACAAAAGTTGTAGATCTTATAAAAATGTAAATTTTATGTCGTATATATTTTTTTCTAAAATATAGTAGTTTCTATAAAAATACAAAAACGTGTTAATGACAATGAACATGGTACTGAACAACAGTTTGGTAAATTGAAACAAATATGGCCTAATATGTAATTTGCTTTAAAAACAGATTCCACCTTTCAAATTAATAAGCGTTAAAACTAAAGCTAATAGGATTCAGGTAATTTTCATCACTACTCAAAATTTATTATCACTATTTGATATTTAATTCTTTGCGTTTGTTTGTTCATTTAATGAAACCAAGCCAGGGCTTCATCTCTTGCAACTTATAGGGAGGATTTCCAATATAAAATAACACATGTCATTATACAAATGTAGCGAAAATGTCAAGTAAAAAATAGTGAAGGGTTCCATAAAATGTTTTATTTTAACGGAATTTTTTATTGTGCAGGATACAAGGGTTGGTGTGCCATAAAAATTAGCATTTTTCTCATTGTATATGGAAGGTGGGGGGTGTGAGAAGACAAAAAATAGAATCTGTCCGTAAATCAAATTACATAGTGAATATTTGTTTTAGTTTATCACACTACAATTCAGTACTAATATAACTATAGACCATGTTCATGGTTTTTTGTGAAAACCACTAACTTTTAGTAAAAAATGTATACAACATAAAATGTGTTTTTTTATAAGATTGTTATGCCAAACATTTCAAAGATGAAACAGTAAACAAAAAAAATAATTCTTTTATGAACTGTTGTGCACATTGAGAAGTTGCATTTGAACCATTACCAACTTTACCTTCCATACTACAAACTCTATTTGATGATAGTCATGAAATGTCTAAGCATTTTACAGAAAATATCAGACGTTATAATAATTCATTTTCTTTTGCTTCCTTTAAGGCTAATTTATGTACTTTCAATAGTTCCAGACCTGCATCATACTGCTTCAAAGTACATGGTCAGGTATATTATCAAATTAATACTTTCCCCTATCCTGCACATGATGAAAATCCCTCTTACGGACAATTATTTATTATTGATCAAAATGAGGCAACAGATATCTGTTCCAATTTCACTTCTCACTTAAATAAAGATATACTTCATGATATTGATAATGCTCTTAGAGATTGTAATATCTTTGCTCAATCATATCGAATGATGCACGAGGAAATACAAGAAATGGTGCCTGACAATAATAAATATATTAAACCTGAAAAGCATTTATTATTTACATTAAAACCAGGAATGGATACTAGACGATACATTACCTAATCAAACAGCATCAGATAGGCCTGACATTATTTCACGGGTTTTTCCAAATAAAGATGAAGGAACTTATTAAATATACAGTTAAGAAACATCTATTCGGTGAGTTACTTGCATATGTTCATCTTGTTGAATACCAAAAGCGTGGATTACCACATGTTAATATCTTAATCACATAAAAGCAAAATTACAAAATAACTGTATCTGAAGTTGTCGATAAATATATTTCTGCAGAAATTCAATTTCCAAGTGATAATCCTCACCTTCATACTATTGTCATGAAACATATGATTCATGGGCCATGTGGCTTTTGGTGTCAAGACGATAATTAATGTTGAAATTGTTTCAAGTATTAGGTCTGTTAAATATTTGAATAAGTACATTTATAAAGGACATGATTCTGCTGCTGTCGTTATTACTCCATCTGACAGTACCAATCCCATTTTGGAACATGATGAAATAAAACACTTCATCGATACATGCTACATTGGGCCTGTTGAAGCGTGTGATAGAGTATTTTGAAGACCACTACAATGTTAAAGTCATACGATCACTCGCTTAGATACCTAATCAACAAACTGTCGTTATTCCTCTGGGAGACAACACAGATTATATTACAACTGCCTTAGAAAAAAAACAATTCTAATTGATTATGTTAATTTAAATCAGTGTGATCCAGAAGCTTGACATTTTACGTATCCTGAAATACCATGCCATTACGTATTTAAAAAAGAAAAAGGAGAAGCTATATGCAAGTCCCACCCAGGTAGAACTATTTCATTTCCGATTATTACTTCTTACTGTCAAGGGAGCTAAAAGTTTTAAACACATTTGAACAGTTAACGGTCAACTTTATGACAACTTTCGTGATGCATGTCTAGCTTTAGGTCTCATTGAACATGATGCAGAATTGCAAAATGCTATGAAGGAAGGAGAAACTTTGATGATACCTAGAGAGTTAAGACATCTATTTGTTCGTATCTTAATTCATTGCCAACCAATTTATCCACATGAATTATGGGACACATTTAAAGACGCATTATCAAATGATTTCAAAACAGAGCATAGTGATGAGGAAGTTTCTTAAAAAGCTTATGAAGAAATTACGAACTTTCTTTTTAAAGATGGTTCTAACCTCAATCAATTCCCTACAATGATTCAGTTACAACAGTATAATATTCATTCCGTTAATGATATCAATGTCAATACTTGCACAATTGATCATGCGCACATTAGCGAAACACAATATTTGACATTGAATTTGAAACAGAAAAATATCGTTGATACCATCTTCAAAGTTGTTATGCAAACCGAACAAATGTCTACGTCATGTTTTTCTATCGACGGTCGAGGTGGATCAGGTAAAACATATATATATATATATAGGGGAGTGGGCCCCAAGATGGACAGGGCCCCAAGATGGACATTTCGTATAAAATTTTTGTTTAACGTGACAGCGCCTTATGCTTTCTGTCATTTTTGTTGTTTGTATAGACGAACATTTTGATGCACATTTGAAGAAAAAAAACCAGTTGGTTTTTCTTCTACACATACCACGTAATTTTGTGTCTAAAAAAGTTTTGTAACAGTTTTTTCTCAAGTTGGTAAAGTTATTTAAATTTATGATTTAGAATGAGTACTTAACGTTATAATATTCTTTATTTATCTTATCATAATATTCTAAAATGATTTTACTAATTCAGCATTCATATATATATTTTTACTGGGGATCAAAAAATGGTGTCATGTACCTTAAGATGGACAGGCCTAAAATCTCAATGTATTTTTTTTTGCATATTTTCGATTTTACACTTTTTTTAATCATTTTTTGAGCCGATTAATTAAAATTTTTTATTTTCCACCATAAAATGTGATTTTATCGTTAGAGAATTTATTATATTGATATTTTTCGATTTTTTATTACTTTTTACTGTAAAGCTATTAAATTGAAGTTTTTAGAAATTTTATTTCTTGATAAATTCCGTAAAATGATTAAAACTTAGTTCAAGAATTGTTACACGATGTTCATTTTTTATTTACTACCATTTTCACAGACTTTTAAGAAGGTGTCCTTCTTGGGGCCACTTTTTTTTAGACCGAAAATTTTAGCAATTAGAAAAAATGCTTTAAAAAATGTTTATGTTCAAAATAAAATTTTATCTCTGTGGCCATAAGTTACCTTATAAATTGTGCTTTCATCCGGTATAAAACAGTTTATTAGATTTTATTCAGTTTGGATTCTATAGCAATAAATCGATAGGGTGTCCAACTTGGGGCCCTCTCCCCTATATATATACATACAATACTCTATCATATGTTAAAAAGTAAAGGTAAAATTGTTCGTACAATGGCATTCACAGGCATTGCAGACATTTTACTTCCATGTGGTAAAACATTACATAAAACTTTCGGTATGCCAGTTCCACTGTTTCATGATTCAGTGTCAAACATTAAATGACAATCAAAAGAAGCTGATTTCCTTAAATCAGTAGATATTTTCATTTGGGACAAAGCTCCAATGGCACCGCGATAAGCTTTGCAATTGATTGACCGAACTTAACTTGACTTCGCGAATATTGACTTATCTTCTTGAGGAAAAACTATGCTACTAGATGGTGATTTTAGACAATTACTTCCTGTGAAACAAAATGCTAATCGATCAGAGTTAATTAATTTATCAACAAAATTTTTATCATTATGGAAACATTTCCTAACCTTTTCTTTTACAGAATATATGCGAAGATTACCCACAGAAGTGGAATTCACTAAATACTTATTATCTATAGGTAAAGGCACTGAAAATGATATTGATAATAACATTGTGATTTCAGAACAATGTTTAATTGCACAGGGCAAAGACATCGTTGAGAAAATATTTGGAGATTTAATTAGAAATCGTTCATTCAATGATGTTGCAGATGTTGCTATATTATCTGCTAGGAATGTTAATGTTGTAGAAATAAACAGAAAAGTTGTTGAATTGCTTGAAAACACAACAGAGCGTATTGATACAAGCATTGACAGTACAGACAATTGCGATAATGGTGATACTGATGACCTTATCTTAGCAGAATACTTAAATATTTTAAATCCTCCAAGCTTCTCATCTTACTAATTAAAATTACGACTAAATTGTGTAATCATGTTAATTCGCAATCTAAGTATTCATGAAGGATTGTGTAATGGAACACGATTACATTACATTATACTGTGAAAATATTTATCCGTTTAATTTTAAACGGAGACAATTTCCAGTAAAAATTGCACTTGCAATGACAATAAACAAAAGTCAAGGACAAACGTTCAAGAAAATGGGAATAGATCTTCGTAAAAACGTTTTTAACCATGGACAACTATATGTTGCCTTCTCCAGAGTAAGATCCGGGGAATCATTACGTATTTTCATTGGAGATCAATGAAGTAATTCAAATATTCAGAATTACGTATACCAAGAATTATTGAATGATCTTACAAGTCCCATTTAAAATAATGTGTCCATAAATAATTCACATAATTATATAAACAAACAATTAAAATTTTATAATTTGTGTCCATTTATTTCAAATTAAGAAAGAGAACATCTAAATCATTCTCCATTGTTGTCAGCGTGAGAAAGCTTTGTAAAACTTATTTTTATTATTAAATGCTATGACAGTATTCCAATTGTATGCTTCTCTGTAATTGTACAATTTACTTGCAATTCATATTTAACACATACTTCATGTTTATTCCCTTTTGTTTTTATCATTGTCTTCGTTTATCTCGACAATAATAACATACTTACAGTTGGACAACAAATCATTTTTCATTGTTAAAAGTTTCTGTTAATTAAGTTTTTTATAAGTCAAACGACACGTAAAGCTATTTCACTTCAAGATTGAAGCACCCTAAAAAAACTCATACACCATATTGGGCCTACATTATTCTGCATTTTCTTCCACATTTACTACATGAATGATGATTCATATATTATATTACAATAACATATTATTTACAAACAAACTGTGTTTTGGTATTGTGCTATTGGAAATTGCAGAATTAAGTATTACCAATCATTTCCTATATTACATCCCTCATCCCATTCAAAATTTTCATTCTAACAATGTTACATACATCTAATGAGAACGTCACACTTTTTACAAATATATTTTCTTTACTTTTACTGTTACCAATTTTCAATACAAATAGTATCATAAACATTAATTTCATATTATCAGATACTACAACAATGCTTAGCACGATAACATACAAACAATTTTTATAATTCTTATACATCATGTTCTTTATTAAACGCGTAATAAACTATAACAGAAATAAAAAAATAAAAACGAAAGAACTGCATACACTAATTTCTGATACTTATCTCACAAATATTAAAAGCACATTCATCCTTTGACGTTTACCAAATACCAAAAAATATTACATTCAATACCACCTTACACCACCTTACTTATATTAGGTTGTTCAACAAAACAAATAATTCCATAAACTTATTTTATTATTAATTATATTATTATGATTTCCTTTAAGAATACACATAACTATCCAACATACCATATCTGAATACGTAAAAACGAGCGCTGGGGCGCGTTCGGTCTCGTATTTTAAAAATATAAAAGGTAGGACACTTTACAGGTTATCTCTACAAGACTGATTATATTTAAAAATATTAATTATTTTGTCCTTTTGTAATATTGTTTTAATTTTATTATTTTTAGATATGACTGATAGCAAAAAATAATTGTTAAATACCTGAAGAGGTCCTTCTTAGAAGGACAAAAGATTTTATAAGTTGGTGAAATAAATTATTGGATCAGAGATGGAAAAACACTTTTTACTACATCCAAAAACTATAATTAATTCTGGTCAAAACACATATACATCTTTAAGAAAATTAAACTAACCACAATTGATATTTATATAACATGACTTTTTACAACCAATTACGACTAACATATGGAGACGCAGTCCCAAGTAGCACGTAACATTACATGAATATCACAGTGATATCATGTGATATTGACGTGATATTGAAATGTCCGCCTCAAGGTAATATAACAAGTAATATTGCAGTGATATTGAGGTAATATTACGATGATATTACTTTGATATTGAGGTAATATTACAAATTTATTTGACATTAAATAAATTATTTTAAAAACTTTGGGCTCAGTCGGGGTTCGAACACTCAAGGTTCCACACAGCGCAAATACGCATTGTACCTCTCGGCCATCTAGCTCTTGGAATGAAGTTCAGAAAATAATTAATGACTCAATTAAAAAATTTGAATGGTTACAGAGAAAATATTATTGTTATGAGAAACAACACAAACCGAATCCGAACTGGATTAAGAATTTGTCAAGCAAAAATATACCTGACGATGTCGGATACTTTTTAAGCCTTGGTAATAAATTTACACAAATCCGAAAAATAAAAGTATAGTTGTTAGAGACACCTTAGCAACCGTCGAAGATAAAATTTAATTGATCCTAGAAGATAAAAGAAACATCGTAAGATGCTGATTGTCCAATAAACTACAAAATTACTTAAATTCCAACTCTTATAAAGATAATAATTTTAATTTCGAGGTTTTAGGATTCAAAAGCAAGGGATTTATAAAATCAAACAAGGATATTAAAATATTAAATGCGGACAAAGGTAACGTAACGGTAATAATCGACTCACAGGAATATGTAGAAAAATCATTATTCTTGTTAAACGATAGAGAAGTATATATAGATTTAAAAAAAGACCCCACTAGTAGTACACAATTACAACTTAATAAACTAATTGATACTATTTTACAAAAAGGTTTTACAAATTGTGACTCAAAAAGATATTCTCAAAAGTTACAACTCAGTTGCACCAAAGTTTTACTCGTTACCAAAAATACATAAAGAAAATATTCCTATAAGGCCTATTACTTCTTTGTGGTTCTTCCTTATATAACCTTTCGAAATTTTTTAGTCGACCTATCCAAAAAGTTATTGGAAAGAATCAATTTTTCGTGACGAATGGTTTTGAACTAGTTCCTGAACTTAGGACGTTTGATATACCAGATGGGTTCATTTTGATATCTTTATCTGAAAAAGTCATGGAAATGTCCTTGAATTTTAAAATAGGTTTTCAGTAGACACCCTGAAGAACGAAGCTGTGCACAGTGGGTCAGTAGACCGTAAAAAGTGTCGAAAATGTAACAAATTCAAGTTGTTAATTTGGTCCAAAGGACTAAACTATCTTTTTATATAATAAAAAGTTATAAAAATAAATAATAATATAATAAATAATAATAATATAATAAAGGGCAGTGGCGTAGGAACCATTGGAGCAGAGGGGGCAGTTGCCCCCCCCCCTAGTCTGAAAAGTGGTGTGGCAAATATCATGATTTGTCCCCCCAGAAATTTGAGGTTAAATGTACTGATATATATATATATATACAGTCGAACCTTGATAAATGAGAGCACTCTAACTGAGACCTCTCAATGAGACCTTTATAAGTGAGAAAAGCGCTTTGCAGACCTCTATAAGTGAGAATCTTTTCTATATTATAATTTTCTAAAAGTCAATAGAAATTTGTAAGCAGTAATTTAAATTTGAATAGACGTGTGAGAATAAAGGCTCTTTGTTCAAACTACAATTACACCTATCACACAAAATAAAATTTTGTTTCGAAACGATTGTCATAAGAAGCATTTGCGAATCGATAATTTTATTTTGAATACATATTCAACTTGTCTAAGCGAAAACTTAAAGCTCTTTCGTTAAATGAGAAACTAAAAATTATAAGTGAATTCGAAAATGGAAAGAAACGACATGTAATAGAAAGTGAATTCGGTCTATCAACTGACACTTTTTATCGAATATTCCCGAGACAAAATTTGAAACCTTGGTTGAACCTGAAAAACCTAGTTTGACACTGTTTTGAACCTTTCAACGCTCCTTTCATACTTTTAAAATTACTTTAGCCCTCATCACCCTACAATTTCACCCTGCAATGAACCTCACTAGTCTTAACATAGGTTATAAAATTTATTACTGTAATAATTTATTGCACTCAAAAATCCTATCTAACCCCCATTTAACCCTACAGACACTACATTCATCCTTATCAACTTCGTTTGAACCTCATAAACCTGTGTTTGAAATATATTTGAAACCAAGGTTTGTGAGGTTTAAAGTAAGTTCCAGGCCGTTACTAGAAGAAAATTTCGAGAGGGTTTTGTCAAAATGATAAACTTTTTTTTATTGTCATAAATCTAATCTTACTTTAGTTGTCGAAAATATTTCAGGAGGGTTCAAATACTCATAACACCCCCCTGGTTACAGCCTTGAGTAAGTTGGTAAAATTTTTCAGAGCAATATAACTGACAAAAGAATTCTTTCAAAAAGGAAATAAATAAAAATGTAAATGTTGTAGAAAATATGTCCACATATTTACACAAAATATAGTTTTGGGATTTCCAAAATTGTCCTAAAAAATTGACTATAGTAAAAACACAGATATCGCCAACCCAAAGACCATTTTCAGTCAGTTCTTTGTCAACTGTGACAAAGTAAGTTTTGCTCTTCTACGCCGAAAAATCTAATAAATAAATAAAATAATAAATAAAAGAAAATTCTAATATTGAATATAACAAAGTCTTATACAATTTTTCTTAATAATTTTCTTAATAATATTTGTATTCTAAGAAAATATAATAGTAGTCGTGATATTGCCTGTGTGTTTACAGATGTCTTAAACCGATTGATTATATATTCTATGTGCAAAATCTATAAAAATAAAAACAAAGCTACATTTGTTAGGTTTTCGACTGTTCGAGAAAAAAAGTTTCGTTTTAAAGATATTAGTGACTGTTACAAATTGTTATATACATATTAGTTTTTTTTATTCAAACGGATATTTCAAGACACAGAAGGTAAATTAAATAAAAATCTTAATTGACATTCGCATTTCTGGAAAATTTTGTAATTGTAAATTGTGATATGTAATAATTATATCTTTAAAATAAAAAAATGTATTTAAAAATAGTAAAGTTGTAAAGTATGTTTTGGTTTAAAACTAAATATTTATGGATCTAAATTTAGTTATTTAACATTAATAAATTGGTTAAAAATTCAATTTGGCACATGAGAAGAGAATCTTTAAATTTGAAAATTATGTAAGGATAAGAAAATCTATAAGAAATTATTCTTAAAAGAAGAAAACTCTAAGAATATGTTCTTAGCGCTTATTTACTCTCTAAATCTGAATTAGTTAAAAATAACTAATTTAAAAGCAAAAACTCAGTCACTAATTGAAATAGTTATACTTCTACTAATCATTTAGTAAAAAATAACTAATTATTAGTCAAATTTATTTTAAGGTTATGTCAAAATAACTAATATTTTAGTAAAATTCTCTGTTTACTAATTTAATTAGTCAAATTTTAATTATTTTTCATTTATGCTTTTACTAATAATTAGTTATTTTTAGCTAATTGCTGGAATAAATACTCAGACAAGATTTTACTTAATATTAGTTATTTTTAAATAATTCAGATTTAGAGAGGTCACATATTCTTAAAATTTGTTAAATAATCTTAAAAATAGAAAATAGTTTTGCGGTGTAACATATGTATTTAGATCAAAGTAATTTAAGCAAGACGAATAATGGAAAATAAATTTTGTGTTTCTATGGTGAAAGAAAAACAGAATGTTTATCATAATGAAAACCTCGTGCTTTCACAGTTGAAAATTTTGTAGATTTGTTTAGAAAACAGTTCTTGTTAAATTTTTTGTGTTAAAATGGTTGTGCAAAAAGTTAAATTCGTCTGTTAATTATTAGTTTTATTATTAATAGTTATCATTAGTTAATTATTAAATATTAAAATTTTATTTAACAATCTTTTTAAAATATTTTAGATGATGAAGACAATGAAAATTGAAAAGTTTCATCAAACATTTTTGTATCTTTAAAAGGTATAATAATCTGGTTAATATATCTTTCTAGAGATTTTCAGTAAAAGGGTAGGTAGACAACGTATGTTAAATCAAGTAAACGTGAACCATTGTTAATTAATTGATATTTATAAACATAATTCTTAGTGTGTAGATAAAACTAACACAAAGAGATATGTTTAATAAAAAAAGATTGTTGAATCGAACTTTTATTCTGTTTGTTAAATTTATATTTTAGCATATTTAATGTAAATTTGTATATTTTTAAATATACTTTACAAACGCCATAAAAATTAGATTTATATATTAATAACAAATATTAATTTTCAGAAGATGTAAGGAATAAACTAGGAATAAACTGTACTACGGGAAGAAATTTAAGAATTTGTTATAACATGCTTTTAACAGGTTTTTAACATATGTCTAACATGTGTCTTAAATATTTTCAAATTTTTCTGGAATTTACTATCTGGTTATTCCAAATAACACTCCAGAACCTACATCAAGGATACTTAGCCCTACATGTACGTGCTCTGTGGATCCTTCAAAAATACCAAAAATTATTTTTGATTCCGTCATAAATCACAACTTACTTCAGGTACCTTTATGGGACTTCACACTCCAAACGCTACTTTCGGGGGATATAGCCCTCTGTGCATGTGCTCCGTTGACCCTACTGACGCTCTAAATACCCTAAAACATCAGTAAAATTCAACCTCAAGACACTCCAATCAACCTCTTGACGCTTCAAAGTAAACCCTCAAGAAACTAGAATCAAGCTACCATGGGTGAAACTGGACGAAAGCGACAAAATTTAGCCTGTTTGTAGTTTTGTTAGGCTCATTCCTCTTTTATAAATCCCTTCTATTTGAATTTTAAAATCTTCTCAGAGAAGGTAGGTTCAGTAGGTTCAAATTATAGGTTCAAAGTAGGCTGAAAATTTTGTCTCGGGTTAAAAGAAACGGATTAATTAATAATTAATATAATAATTAGTAATTAAATAATAATTAATAATAATTAATTAATAATTAATAATTAACAAAAGATACACAAAAGTAATTGCCATTTCCTCGTTTGGTGAAAATTTATTTGAATGACACATGCCAGAATTAGAGGTCACCGAGTACTTGGAAATCCAAATCATTAGCCTCAATGGCCCCGTGGTAGTGCGCCTGACTCGTATATGCGTTTAGCGTTCGGTTTAGAAAATCAGGGTTCGAATCTCAGCGTCGCTAGGATTTTTTAAAATATTCGTTTCTATGCGTTTACTTGCGTTTAAGGTATTAATAAAATATTAAGTTAATTATGTATGTATGTATGTATGTATGTTTGCGATTCGTCAACTTTCGACCAATCACCTTGCATCTCACCAACAACAGTCAAAATACCACTCCTACTAATAACCAGAGAAGGGGAAGCGTTCACAGTCTCATCAGACAACTGATGAGTCATTCTGTTTTCTTTTCTGCATGGTTCTATTTTACAAAACTCCTCTAGAATTCTTACAAACTCCCCGACAGAAATACTATTGCTTCATTTTGTATAATTAACGTAATTAAAGTATAATATATATGAAGAAACTTAGTAATTCATACAAACCATGCTATAAAAGTTTTCACAAAACTTTTTCATGTATCCAAGAGTACAAAAAAAGTTTTGTAAATATCAATAAATTTTTTTTTTCCGTGTACAAATAACACAAATTTACACTATCTTTGACGTTTGTTTTATAAAACACTGGACACATTTTTACAGAAAGATTATTCTTTTGACAAAGTATGGAGAATTAGGGATTTGTGAAAAATTAATTTTACATGAATAGACATTTTCATGAGTAAAAAAATTAATTTCAAGTTTGACATTGAAACTGACACATTGTAGCAGACGAGGCAGAAAATCTGTGAATGTCAATATTTTATCGATTAAAGACATTGATGCGAACTTCGTTTCAGAAAAGAAAGATTGAAGAAACTTGTTGGAATTTAAGAATTAGGGTAATAATGAAATTGTAATGATAGGACTTTTTCTTAATTTAAAAAGTTGCTCCGGATTACGCTCGTCAGATTGTCCAGCGTTCATAACCTCAAAATTTAAATGGAATTTACAACCCAACGATGAATTTTGACTTATATACTAGCTGAAAATTAAAATAAAAGCAAATACAAAGTAAATCTTAGCCTGCTGGCTGACATTTATTGTTAAAGTTAATTTCTTAATTTCTAATAGGTTAGGTGTAGTCAGTTAAAACTCAAAATATTCTTAATTTAAGAAAAAAAAGATAGAAATTATATTTAAACAAAATAAGAATTAGCGTACAAAAATATAAAAGAATTTAATAACAAATTTTGATAGGATTCAGAATTTACACAATATTCTTAATCCCGACAATATTTAACGATCTCTTCAAACATCTTCTGATGATTTAACCTAAAGTGGCAGAACTCGAATTTCTAAGCTTGGATCTGTAACAGAGATTAATTTTCTTTTTCTAGTCTTAACAATAATATTTTCCCTTTATAAAAAATAACCGAATTCTATAGATTTTCTCAGTTTTCTAGTTTTAAATTTTTCGACTATATAATATTACCCTTAAATTTTATAATAAAAATACTACCACCCTCTACCGCCTATTTTTCAACAAAGCCCTCCAAGGGCAGAGTTGAATCTATTCTTTGGCTAGAGAGAAAGCGTACAGAAGGACCTATATTTTCTCTCTCCAGCCAAGAACTGAGAAGAACCTAGAATAACAAGAAATTACAACGCCATGGAAGGACCCAAAGACGCTACAAATCCCTATTTTCGCTCACCAAACTAAAGAGAAGGACCTCTACTAGTACGGCGAACGTCCAGGTAACCCTTCACCTTAAAGGTTCCGGATTTTCTGTGCGAGTTTTAGGAGAGAAGGACCTCTGCCTAATCCTCGCACGTTCTCAGGGGTCAATCTGGTCTACCAGTCACCCAGAGCAAAGGAAAAATGTGGCGGAAGGACCCACGCACATCTCTCGCTTTACCTGAGCAGCCTAGCTTGGTATCGAGAAGGACCTCGAATCCCAACAACCAGACGACTCAATTTTCGGCAGCGCGTGCCGATTAATATAGTCAAGCTATCGTGACCTATGTGCCGGTGAGGCACACAGGTGGGGAGCGGTAGAGGTACAAGCTCGGTCGCACTGACTCGGGGTCATGAGCTGACCTGAACTTTACTATAGTGACGATGTGAATATAGTATAATTCACAAATTTTAAATTTCCAAATTTCACATCGTCACAAAATTATTATGTGTGTCAACACTTTTCGAAGAAAATGAGACAAATTCACACGATCTTTGCCGTTTGTTTTATAAAACACTGGACTCTTTTTTACAGGAAGATTATTTTTTGACAAAGTTCAGGGAATGAGGAATTTAGGAAACACTATTTACCGCGAGCGAGAAAATTATTTCCACGTTCGACATCAAAATTGACAGATTGTAAACAGAGTGCGGAGTCCATCTTATCATAGCCCGAGTGGAATCCATAGTAACGCTGACGCTACTTCCGGCCTGCCATGTGATCGGGTGACGTGTGACAGCCATCTTTTACAGAAAATCTGTCAATGTCGAAACGGGGGAGCAGTTTGACGCTCGTAGGAATTTCGGTTCAAGTAAAACAAAGGTTTGAAAAATTCCTTATCTCAAATACTTTGGTAATAAAGAGCCCTTTTGTCGAAAAAGTGTCCGGTTTTTTTTTTAAAAATTCATATGTCCAAATTTTTGAGCAGCGGAGGGGAAAGTGTTTGAGGACCACTGCATATTTTCTCCTTTCAACAGCCTTAAGGTCATGTGATGGTGAATAACGTCACTGGTTCACTGAAAAAATTTTGCGCAACCAGCTGTTCCGATTAAGCCGAAAGTTCATGAGTGCTGCACGACTAGGACTTGGAAACGCAACTCTGACAGATCGGGAACTCTGGACGCCCAAGATTGATACTACAAAAGTCCCAGAAGGTTGTGTTGACAATGCACGGTGTGCGGCAGCGCCATCTTGGGCGATTAGAACTCTCGAGCAGGAATGTCAGTTCCACCGATTCAAGATCGTACGGCTGTTATGGAACCGGACCGTTCCCTCGCCCGAAATTTTTTCAGTGTATAAGCAAAATTTGTCCGTAAAGTTTTTTTAAGAACTAAATATTTTTACACCAAAGTTTTTAGAATTACTTAAAATATCATTAAAAAGGTCTCTCTGACCCAAGTTTGTTTAAATTTTGCCTTAAAGTAAATATTTAAAAAAAATTGCTGATTTTCGGAAAATTAGAACAATTAATTTGAACGTAAAACTTAAACAAACTTTGGTCAGAAATACCTTAATAATATTCTAAGTAATTCTATAAAGTTTGGTGTCAAAATATTCATTATTTTAAAAGAAAGTTTATGGACAAATTTTGTTTATACTAGTAACGTCATTCTCCATCACATGCCCTTAAAGTAAAAAGAAAAACTTCAAGTTTTTTGAAAATTAGGGACCATTAGTTGATTAATATTGAAATGTTAAATAACAAAAATTTATACTAATTTTTTATTATGTTACAGATAAGAATAAAGAGACTCGGATTTATAAGAGGAAAGACGAATCGATGAATCCACCTACGAATCGACAGACATTGACGACGAATTTGATTAAATTTAAATGAAAGAAGCTTGAATTTTAATTCCTCAATTTCTAGTACTAAGTTTTATATATTTCAAAATTTAAAGTGTTATGAAATAAATTCACTATTTGAAAAATCTGAAATTCATCTTTTAATCAGTGACTGTAAAGAACCTCTATATTCTAATTTATGTTGAAGTTTAAGAATTTTTAAAAAATTTCTCCGCTAAATTGGTTACGTCATATTTAATTTTAAAAAGCTAAGTTTAGATTCGTAACCAGATACCCAAAAAACCCCTAGATATCAATTTATATTAAAATCCGTAAATTTTTTTCCGACATTTTGAATTTTGAGAAACTAACATCGGATTCGCAATCAGCAACCCCAAAAACTCTCAAGTAAAGGATTTTAGACAGTTTTATGCACACCTAGGGGTTTTTGCCAGGGTTTTGTAATCTGGCTCACTGTGCAACGCACATTCCCTGTAATTCAAGAAAAGATTTTTGTTACCCGGATGTGGGGGATTTCATATCAACTGATCAAGGTGAAAAAAAATTTTCCACTTGTGACTTTCCAATTCAGGTATTTTGTAATCCTATCGGATAGTAATTATGAGTAAATTTTTTTTTACATTTCGATTAATATTTACTAAGGGGGAGGGAGTGAAAAATTTGGGTAACCGTCTTATTATTTGGTAATCTTTTGCTTTTAAATAAATAAATAAAAAATTTTCAGTAATACCATTTTCCATAGATTTTTTCATGCCCGTTCGATTGGTAATATGCATTTTTGAGGAACAAAATTTTTTGACCTTCAAAAATGTAAGTCAAAAATAAATTTTGGTTGTTTTGGTTCCGAGACCTGGTTTTTTGTATTTTTTATTTTTTTAAACGAAAGCAAAGACTTTTTCCTATAAGAACCCATAAATCAACTTAAGGGACCGAAATATTTGAAAAATGACAATTAACAATTTTGTACTCGCTCGGGCGCTGTGGATCAGTGCGCGACTCAGGGCAGTGTTTAGTATTATTAGTAGTGGTATATGGGAGGATATTTTAACGCTCTCTGCATTTTACAGGGTTGAGACTGTCATCGCTTGAATGCCTGCATTACGTTAACGTAAAAATTTTGAAAAAAATTTAAATTAAAAAAATTAAATTTAAAAAATATCAAATTATTGAGAACATTAGAGTGGGTTTGGAGTGTACAGCAAAAAAGTAATTTGAACTGTTATGCTCTATACCACAAAAGGTCTCCAATTATTTAATATCTGTATATTTAAAAATACATACCCAAATAGCACCGAAGTTTGCGTAAAGCTAACGGGAAACTAACCACGTTAGGTTCGATAGCTTGGACTGTTAGCTTCCTGTTAGCTTCAGGGAAGCTCTAAATGTCCTCCGTTTTATAGTTTCCGATGTTAGCTTCCACCAAGCTATAAATGTAATTTTTCCGAAAGTCTTTTTAGTAAGTTTGCATAAAGGTTTCCCGTATAAAAAGAAAAAAAAAATTAAAAAAAATTAAAATTTTTTTTTTTTTCAACATGTATAAATTTTTTTACATGCATACCTTCTCAGTAGGAAAGGTTATTCAAAAGTTGTGCGCAGCCCTAGCTGCTATAGAAAGCAGTAGAAAACGACTGCGCATGTAAATAGATTTTCTAATTTATCATAGAAATTTTGTGTAAAGTTACCAAAAATAACTTTCGAAAAAATTACATTTATAGCTTGCTGGAAGCTAACATCGGAAACTAGAAAAAGGAGGACATTTAGAGCTTCCCTGAAGCTAACAGGAAGCTAACACTGCAAGCTATCGAACCTAACACGGTTACTTTCCCGTTAGCTTTCCGCAAACTTCGGTGCTATTTGGATATATATATTATACATATTGTATTCTAAAAATCGGTTAATATTAATACAATGATGTGCTGGTTAGGGATTGCAATCTTGCAAAGCGGGATCCCGCACCTTTTGATGGCCTGCGGATCCCGCATAATATTTTGCGGGATCCGCAAAATTATGCGAAATCCGTAAAACTGACATTTGTGTTTTATATGAGAGATTCCATATGAAGTGATCAAAGTAAAAAAAATTGTTAACCAATCATGCTTAAATTCGAAGTATTTATAGTGCGTACAGATGGTAATCTTTGTTGATTTTTTTTGTCCAATATTTTCCGAGTGGGAGGGGGGTAATCTTTCTGGGTTTTTTAGTTTCTAAAATTTTAGCAAATTTTAGTAATTTTTTTATATTTAACAATAAATTAAAAAAATTTTGCTACTATCAGTTTCGATAGTTTTTCATGGTTTTTCGATTGGTGATAAGTATATAAAAAAATAAAAATTTTTTGGTCAAAAAAATATATAAATACCTCGAGTTTAAGCATGATTGGCTTAAACTTAAATATGAGTGTGTCTTGTTTACTTATCTTTTTTTACATCACCTAATGAATAAAGGGCTAACATTTGTCTATTGTTTACGACTATTTGAAATCTATAACGCAACCAGTGTAGAAGCAGAAAGAGCGTTTTCAGCAGCAATTAATTAGAGATTATAATTATAATTTCCAATCTCAGTAAATACCTATTACTTAAACATAAACACACATATTTTCTTTCTTGATTACAAAAGTGAGTCTAATTGTACAGTTCAATAGTCTTTTTATTATTAACTTTTTTTAATAAAAATATTTTTAATTTTGAAGTTCCTATCATATTAGAATTATCTAATTAACAGAATTTATTTATTAAATTATGGACTTACACGCAGAAAAAACCATGAACGCGGGAAAAATTCCAAAAACACTGCGGGATGCTGCGGGATTGTTACCGGATCCCGCAAATGATCCCGCGGGATTGAAAACTGTGCGGGATTGCAATCCCTAGTGCTGGTATTTAATTTAAAATTGATACCCCAGAGGAAAAAGCTCTTTTTTAATTTTCGTAAATTTGCCACAGAATTATCCCAAAAAATTCTTATAAGTCTTAACTCAATCATTTCTGAACAATTATTTCTAAAAATTCTAAAATTTATTGAATTACTAATTTTTATTATCTATTTTTTATATAGTTGCAAAAAACCACCATAAAAATATAAAATTTGAAACAAATTTTAATATATTAGATCTTAGTTAGATTCTCTAACGTTTTTCACTAAAAATTATATAAAGTGACAAATTATTAACTTTAATTAATGCATTTTTCCTTATTACTCGAAACATTTAATTAGTATTAATTAATAATTGATAACAAGTTTCTATCAATGTCACTTATGTGTAAAAAATCTTTTTGAATTCTGATCAGATTCTATAGAATTTAAAGAATAATTTTATTTTAATTCTATTATTTAAAAGACAATAATTTGTTTAAATAAATACTCAAACTTTACTGAAAATTTAATTCTCATTACCAACTGTTCTGAGCAAACCATATTGTTTTCAACTTAAGGTATTAGTCGCGTAAAGTGATTTTCGTCAGATATTTTTAAAACTTTGTATTCATGAGGTATTTATCTATGAAATGAGATCTATCCTATCAATTTTGACCACTTCTGAGTTTCAAAATATAAATTCAAAGTTCATACCTTTTACATGTAATAGCACTAAATGCATATAAAAAATGTCTCTTATATTCATTTACATAAAAACAAGTCGTCAGATTTTGAAATAAAACTACTAAGTTACACATTCAGATAAAATAAATCCTTTAAAAAAAATTAACTTTATTGACCACGCCGTATAAAAAATACAATAACTTAAAAATTCACAATTTTTAATTTTCACGTGGTTTCATTGAAAAATGTCGTAAACGTGTCAGCAATACATCATGACAACTTATAGTACATGACTCAAAATCGTGAAAATTACATATATTACATTAGAAGAGGTCACAAGGAAGCAAGTGAGTTGATATAAAAGTTTATTTAATGTTCTTTTTATCTTGCGGGAGTTTTGCGGGAGCATTTACGCGACTAATACCTTAAAAAGTTAACAAATTAAAAAAAAATACAAGCTTCTAGGTTTATTTGTACATTTTTTGTTATCAATTATTAATAATAAATTGTTATAAAAAATTAAAAATTCATAAAAATACAACTTAAATAATTTTAATGTATTAAGATTTGTTTAAAATTTTATATTTTTATGGTGATTTTCTGAAACTATATACAAAATAGATAATAAAAATTAGTAATTCAATAAATTTTAGAGTTTTTAGAAATAATTGTTCAGAAATGATTGAGTTAAGACTTATAAGAATTTTTTGGGATAATTCTGTGACAAATTTACGAAAATTAAAAAAGAGCTTTTTCCTCTGGAAAAAGTTTTAAGTTATTGTATTTTTTATACGGCGTGGTCAATAAAGTTAATTTTTTTTAAAGGATTTATTTTATCTGAATGTGTAACTTAGTAGTTTTATTTCAAAATCTGACGACTTGTTTTTATGTAAATGAATATAAGAGACATTTTTTATATGCATTTAGTGCTATTACATGTAAAAGGTATGAACTTTGAATTTATATTTTGAAACTCAGAAGTGGTCAAAATTGATAGGATAGATCTCATTTCATAGATAAATACCTCATGAATACAAAGTTTTAAAAATATCTGACGAAAATCACTTTACGCGACTAATACCTTAAGTTGAAAACAATATGGTTTGCTCAGAACAGTTGGTAATGAGAATTAAATTTTCAGTAAAGTTTGAGTATTTATTTAAACAAATTATTGTCTTTTAAATAATAGAATTAAAATAAAATTATTCTTTAAATTCTATAGAATCTGATCAGAATTCAAAAAGATTTTTTACACATAAGTGACATTGATAGAAACTTGTTATCAATTATTAATTAATACTAATTAAATGTTTCGAGTAATAAGGAAAAATGCATTAATTAAAGTTAATAATTTGTCACTTTATATAATTTTTAGTGAAAAACGTTAGAGAATCTAACTAAGATCTAATATATTAAAATTTGTTTCAAATTTTATATTTTTATGGTGGTTTTTTGCAACTATATAAAAAATAGATAATAAAAATTAGTAATTCAATAAATTTTAGAATTTTTAGAAATAATTGTTCAGAAATGATTGAGTTAAGACTTATAAGAATTTTTTGGGATAATTCTGTGGCAAATTTACGAAAATTAAAAAAGAGCTTTTTCCTCTGGGGTATCAATTTTAAATTAAATACCAGCACTAGGGATTGCAATCCCGCACAGTTTTCAATCCCGCGGGATCATTTGCGGGATCCGGTAACAATCCCGCAGCATCCCGCAGTGTTTTTGGAATTTTTCCCGCGTTCATGGTTTTTTCTGCGTGTAAGTCCATAATTTAATAAATAAATTCTGTTAATTAGATAATTCTAATATGATAGGAACTTCAAAATTAAAAATATTTTTATTAAAAAAAGTTAATAATAAAAAGACTATTGAACTGTACAATTAGACTCACTTTTGTAATCAAGAAAGAAAATATGTGTGTTTATGTTTAAGTAATAGGTATTTACTGAGATTGGAAATTATAATTATAATCTCTAATTAATTGCTGCTGAAAACGCTCTTTCTGCTTCTACACTGGTTGCGTTATAGATTTCAAATAGTCGTAAACAATAGACAAATGTTAGCCCTTTATTCATTAGGTGATGTAAAAAAAGATAAGTAAACAAGACACACTCATATTTAAGTTTAAGCCAATCATGCTTAAACTCGAGGTATTTATATATTTTTTTGACCAAAAAATTTTTATTTTTTTATATACTTATCACCAATCGAAAAACCATGAAAAACTATCGAAACTGATAGTAGCAAAATTTTTTTAATTTATTGTTAAATATAAAAAAATTACTAAAATTTGCTAAAATTTTAGAAACTAAAAAACCCAGAAAGATTACCCCCCTCCCACTCGGAAAATATTGGACAAAAAAAATCAACAAAGATTACCATCTGTACGCACTATAAATACTTCGAATTTAAGCATGATTGGTTAACAATTTTTTTTACTTTGATCACTTCATATGGAATCTCTCATATAAAAAACAAATGTCAGTTTTACGGATTTCGCATAATTTTGCGGATCCCGCAAAATATTATGCGGGATCCGCAGGCCATCAAAAGGTGCGGGATCCCGCTTTGCAAGATTGCAATCCCTAACCAGCACATCATTGTATTAATATTAACCGATTTTTAGAATACAATATGTATAATATATATATCCAAATAGCACCGAAGTTTGCGGAAAGCTAACGGGAAAGTAACCGTGTTAGGTTCGATAGCTTGCAGTGTTAGCTTCCTGTTAGCTTCAGGGAAGCTCTAAATGTCCTCCTTTTTCTAGTTTCCGATGTTAGCTTCCAGCAAGCTATAAATGTAATTTTTTCGAAAGTTATTTTTGGTAACTTTACACAAAATTTCTATGATAAATTAGAAAATCTATTTACATGCGCAGTCGTTTTCTACTGCTTTCTATAGCAGCTAGGGCTGCGCACAACTTTTGAATAACCTTTCCTACTGGGAAGGTATGCATGTAAAAAAATTTATACATGTTGAAAAAAAAAAATTTTTAATTTTTTTTTTTTTTCTTTTTATACCTTTATGCAAACTTACTAAAAAGACTTTCGGAAAAATTACATTTATAGCTTGGTGGAAGCTAACATCGGAAACTATAAAACGGAGGACATTTAGAGCTTCCCTGAAGCTAACAGGAAGCTAACAGTCCAAGCTATCGAACCTAACGTGGTTAGTTTCCCGTTAGCTTTACGCAAACTTCGGTGCTATTTGGGTATGTATTTATAAATATACAGATATTAAATAATTGGAGACCTTTTGTGGTAAAGAGCATAACAGTTCAAATAACTTTTTTGCTGTACACTCCAAACCCACTCTAATGTTCTCAATAATTTGATATTTTTTAAATTTAATTTTTTTAATTTAAATTTTATCAAAATTTTCACGTAAACGTAATGCAGGCATTCAAGCGATGACAGTCTCAACCCTGTAAAATGCAGAGAGCGTTAAAATATCCTCCCATATACCAAACCGTGCCTTGAGTCGCGCACTGATCCGCAGCGCCCGAGCGAGTACAAAATTGTTATATTAATTAAAAGACAGATACAGACAGATTTTCTCACATACAAAATTGTTAATTTTCATGTATCAAATATTTCGGTCCCTTAAGTTGATTTATGGGTTCTTATAGGAAAAGGTCTCAGCTTTTGTTTAAAAAAATACAAAATACAAAAAACCCGGTCTCAGAACCAAAAAAACCAAAATTTATTTTTGACTTTCAGTTTTGAAGGTCAAAAAATTTTGTTCCTCAAAAATGCATATTACCAATCGAAAGGGCATGAAAAAATCTATCGAAAATGGTATTACTGAAAATTTTTTATTTATTTATTTAAAAGCAAAAGATTACCAAATAAGACGGTAACCCAAAATTTTCACTCCCTCACCCTTAGTAAATGTTAATCGAAATGTAAAAAAAAATTTACTCATAATTACCATCCGATAGAACTACAAAATAGGGATTGCAATCCCGCACAGTTTTCAATCCCGCGGGATCATTTGCGGGATCCGGTAACAATCCCGCGGGATCCCGCAGTGTTTTTGGAATTTTTCCTGCGTTCATGGTTTTTTCTGCGTGTAAGTCCATAATTTAATAAATAAATTCTATTAATTAGATAATTCTAATATGATGGGAACTTCAAAATTAAAAATATTTTTATTAAAAAAAGTTAATAATAAAAAGACTATTGTACTGTACAATTAGACTCATTTTTGTAATCAAGAAAGAAAATATGTGTGTTTATGTTTAAGTAATAGGTATTTATTGAGATTGGAAATTAAAATTATAATCTCTAATTAATTGCTGCTGAAAACACTCTTTCTGCTTCTACACTGGTTGGCGTTATAGATTTTAAATAGTCGTAAACAATAGACAAATGTTAGCCCTTTATTCATTAGGTGATGTAAAAAAAGATAAGTAAACAAGATACACTCATATTTAATTTTAAGCCAATCATGCTTAAACTCGAGGTATTTATATATTGTTTTGACCAAAAAAATTTTATTTTTTTATATACTTATCACCAATCGAAAAACCATGAAAAACTATCGAAACTGATAGTAGCAAAATTTTTTTAATTTATTGTTAAATAAAAAAAAATTACTAAAATTTGCTAAAATTTTAGAAACTAAAAAACCCAGAAAGATTACCCCCCTCCCACTCGGAAAATATTGGACAAAAAAAATCAACAAAGATTACCATCTGTACGCACTATAAATACTTCGAATTTAAGCATGATTGGTTAACAATTTATTTTACTTTGAACACTTCATATGGAATTTTTCATATAAAAAACAAATGTCAGTTTTACGGATCCCGCATAATTTTGCGGATCCCGCAAAATATTATGCGGGATCCGCAAGCCATCAAAAGGTGCGGGATTGCAATCCCTACTACAAAATACCTGAATTGGAAAGTCACAAGTGGAAAATTTTTTTTCACCTTGATCAGTTGATATGAAATCCCTCATGTAACACATGCAAAGAAAACAATTTATTTCACAAAACCAAAAATAAAGATTTTTTTCAAATAATTCTTTTGTTGAAATCTGAATTTAAAAGGTTATATCTCGGAAAGCTTTAGACCTAATGCACTCTAATTTTTTATTATTTAGCAATTTTCATACACAATTAGTTTTCTATATATATACTCTTGAGTTTATGTGAACTGGGAGGGAGTGATATTCGAAAATCTAAATTTTATACCAATTTTTCAGAGTTCTTTTTCAAGTTTGATGGGTTATAGATAACTGCAAGATCTTCAACACTGAGGACCTATTTTCTGCCCTACTGTAAATGACTAAAATCGATATAGGCTTCATTTGTACATAGGGGAGGGTGGTCCCAAATCGACCCCCTAAAAGGCAAAAGCCAAAAAGGTGCCAAAAACTTGTTTGATTGCTGAAGTCAAATTTTTTTTCAGTAAAGGAATCATTTTTCCATGTTTCCACTGGTTGCCGAGGCTCTGGATCTCATTAAGTGGGAGATACAGAGAGAAAATCGAAAACTGACGTTTTCGACAATCTAAGAAAGGGTGGTATGAAACCGACCCCCTATTTTTATTACAGAAAATAGCGAAAACAAACAAAATTTTGAACTTGTATTGTAATTTGAATTAAAAAACAACAAACATGAATAAACTTAAATTACTTTTATTTTATTTACATACATTATTTAAGGCCTCTTTCAGAATACGAGTAAGAGGACTATAATTACAATAAAAAATGAGTGTTTTTAGTTTGATCTTAATTACAAGCTATATTATCTTAGCTAAATTATTATTATTTTATTAAAATACATTTGTAGGTATTATTAGGTAATTACAAATAATTTAGTTACTATTACAATGCAAGAAAAGGGGTCGGTTTCGGACCACCCTCACTATTTTCACAAAATGTCTTGCCGATGAGTCATGTCAATGAGAGCGTTTGAATTTGAATAATGTGTATTATAGTTGAGGCCATAAGCAACCAAAAAAACTTATACTTAAATTTTTCTAAACTCAATTCAACACTTTAAACTTAAATTCAAGATATGTCAAAAACAAAAAATATTATTGCAAAAAACTAATTTTACGTAAAATTCCGAGATACAATAGTACAAAGAGATTATTACTTATGGTCAAAATGTCAGAGTTATGCAAGTGTTCTTTTGATGGTATTCACGATTTGTCTAGTAACACGATCTCGGAGAAACAGAGGGGGGTCGGTATGGTACGAGGGGTCGGTATGGTACCACCCTCCCCTATTTTCCCAAAAATATGTTGATGAAACCCCTTAAAAAAACACGAATGTAGGTTTTTACAAGAAGGGGCTAACCGATTCTTTCCATTTTTGGCTTAAAACCATCAGAAGGCATGCCCAAAACAAAATAAAACTAGGTGAGAATTATGTCCATTTAATGGACATTTCGCTTCTAAGTAAGCAAAATAATTTGCTTCCTCATAGAGGAAGCAAGAAATTTACAAATATTTCACCCTACTGTAAAAACGTGCGTGAGATCTGTCGTAAGAAGGTAGGTATTTACTTACATGTGTACGCATATATAAGATCTCAGGTGACACAGACGAGATCTCATATAAGATCTTATGTAAGGACATAGGTACGAACGCATGTAAGTTCTTACATTAAGTTCCGTCATGCGCCGCGTATAACGTTACTCAATATGAAATTGAAACAGCGTTCTTATATGAGTTCTCATCTGCGTACGTATGTACGAACACATGTGCGAACACACGTACGAACTCATGTGCGAACACACGTACGAACTCATGTGCGAGCACACGTAAGTATTACATTTAATATTTTAAATTAAAGATATTATTAAAAAAAAATTCTCGCCAACGGGATTCGAACACATCTAACCTAAGCCTAAGGCGTACGCCTTAAACCCCTCGGCCACCGTAGTTATAGAAACAACTTTACAAAAGCTTAGTCATGTCTTTCCGGAGAAATTTATGTATTAAACATGACTAAGCTTTTGTAAAGTTGTTTCTATAACTACGGTGGCCGAAGGGTTTAAGATAAGAGCGTTATAAGAACGCTGGTTCAATTTCATATTGAGTAACGTTATACGCGGCGCATGACGGAACTTAATATAAGAACTTACATGCGTTCGTACCTATGTTCTTACATAAGATCTTATGCGAGATCTCGTCTGTGCACCTGAGATCTTATATGCGTACACATGTAAGGAAATACCTACCTTCTTACGACAGATCTCACACACGTTTTTACAGTAGAGCAGTTAATTGGGGAAGTTGTTAAAAACAAAATTTTTTAAAGCAAAAAAATGTAAACACAAGAATTATTTTACGAATTCTTGATCAATTATGAACTTTATATAGGTCAATCGATTCGTTTTGAGATAAGGAATGTGATTTTTGTATTCTTTAAGTTGTATTTTTAACGTGAAAAAAATTTTCGACAAAAAACGATTTTTTTCGATGAAAAAAGGTGCTCAAAAAAATTTGATTTAGTATTTTCAAAAAACCTTGTGTACAATTTTAGATGTTCATGAGCTTAATAAGTCATCCAAATTTTATTGAAATCCGTTCAAGCGTTCTCGAGATATCTTGTACACAAAAAACGCTATACACACATACATACACACACACACACACACATACATCTGGACATTTGCTTAGGAATGAAAATTTACGCTTTTTAGATGAAAATGAGTCGATTTAGACTATTTTTGGAAAATCGAAATCTTAACGATCACAAAGCTTCCTGTATGAGGAAGCAAAAAGAACCGACATGGGCTAGCACTTTTGGGTTGAAGTTAGATGAGACTCATCGTGAAAGGCGAAAGAGCTGCTAAAAAATACACCAAAACCGTTCTAGAAGTTATTTGGTTTTTTCGAAAACTAAGAAGTCGTTCACAAACTAGGTCACAGTCCTAGGGGAGGGGGGGGGCAAGTCAAGCTGCTTGTGACGAACAATAGAAAAAAATCTGGTTTGTATGTTAAGAAATGTGACGAAAGTGGGGGAGGGGGTCCAGGAAGGTCTCAAATTGCGTGACGTAGTTTGTGAACGACCCCTAATGGCGGTCCCAATATAAAACTTACAGGACTTGTATATTACACTTGTAGCTTTTTTCCAAAAAATCAAAATCCACGTATTTTTAAAAACGAAAATCAAAAATTTTTTAATTCTCAAAAATTTAAAAAAAAATTTCATAGTTTGATAGTATACTTTAAGGCAAATCATTTGACAATTTAAAAACGAAAATCGAACAATTAAATCAAAAGTTATAATAAATGATACAAAAATTAGCTTTAAAATTCAAAGTCCTGTATCTCCGCCATTTTTTAAAATTTTGAAAAAGTACTTGGTGTCAATTATTTTTACTATAATTGTATTATTTAAACTAATTTATAGCCGAATCCTATTCTATCAAAAAGTAATAAATTAGAAGGAATATCTGACAAAATTTTTTTTACTGTTTTTTAGTTATTGAAAGGATGGTTGACAGTTAATAAAAGTTTAGTCAACCGACCTAAAATATTTCTTGAACGTTTTCTATATTTTCGTGAATAGTGTATAGTCAAAACGTAAATATTACTTTTTATTAAATAACCAAATAAGAGAGGTCGGTCGTGGAGGTTTTCGATAAATACTTTTATACAGAATTTGAAAGTTTCCAATCTTACCATAAATTACCCAAATAGCACGATAGTTTGCTGTAAGACTACTGTAAGGGTTATCCGTAAAGGTTGTATGGTTACAAAGTAAGCCAGTAGTAAGCATACAGTGGACTTAAAATTTCCGCCTCACAGTAAACTTACATAGTAAGATCGTGGTAAGCTTACACCATAAGTTTGTAGTAAGCTTACAAAATGCTTAAAATGTAAGGTTGTATTAAGCTTACAGTAAGCTTACGGTGTAAGTTTACAGTATGCTTACGGTGTAAGGTTATAGTAAGCTTACGCCGTAAGGTTGCAGTAAGCTTACAGTAAGCTGACACTGCACACTGGGCCAGGAAACCCGATTTTTGGCCAAAAGTCGAATAAGTGCAAAGATTTGCTTGAAACTTTTTACTCGGGGGTTTTTGGGGTCGCTGATTACGAATCTGATGTCGAATTTTTAAGATTCAAAATGGTGGATCCAATATGGCGTCTAAAATTAAAAAAAATGTTTATATTCGCTTTAAACTTTTTACTCGGGGGTTTTTGGGGTCGCTGATTACGAATCTGATGTCGAATTTTCAAAATTCAAAATAGCTCATCCAATATGGCGGACATGAAATCTGAAAAGACTATAGATTTGCTTAAAACTTTTTACTCGTGGGTTTTTGAGGTCGCTGATTACCAATCTGATGTCGGATGTTCATTAAAAAAATGTATGGTCCAATATGGCGGACAAAAATTCAATACAATTTTTAGATTTTTTCGAAACTTTATTTATGGGTTTGTTCGATGTTTCTGAATCCAAATTTCACATCAAAACCTCAACAACAACAAAATGGTGAATCAAATAAGGTGGTTAAATTTTTAAAAACTGAAAGGTTCGTTTGCCTGCAGTTAGCCTACTATCTTAGTAGATACCAAGGTATACCACGAGGAGGTTGCAGTATAAGTCTACACCTCTTTTAATTATCTGGGAGGTTTTTGTGTGAGTTTCCCTATCCTCTCACATTCGGGAAGGTTTTTGTGTGAGTTTCCTTTTCTTCTCACATTCGGGAAGGTTTCTGTGTGAGTTCCCCTATTCTCTCACATTCAGGGAGTTTTCTGTGCGAGTCCCCCTATCTTCTCACATTCGGGGAGGTTTTTGTGTGAGTTCCCCTATCCTCTTACATTCGGGGAGGTTTCTGTGTGAGTTCCCCTATCCTCTCACATTCGGAGAGTTTTTTGTGTGAGTCCCCCTATTCTCTCACATTCGGGGAGGTTTTTGTGTGAGTCCCCCTATCCTCTCACATTCGGGAAGGTTTTTGTGTGAGTTCCCCTATCCTCTCACATTCAGGGAGTTTTCTGTGTGAGTCCCCCTATCCTCTCACTTTCGGGGAGGTTTTTGTGTGAGTTCCCCTATCCTCTCACATTCGGAGAGGTTTCTGTTTGAGTTCCCCTATCCTCTCACAATCAGGGAGTTTTCTGTGTGAGTCCCCCTATTCTCTCACATTCGGGGAGGTTTTTGTGTGAGTTCCCCTATTCTCTCACATTCAGGGAGTTTTCTGTGCGAGTCCCCCTATCTTCTCACATTCGGGGAGGTTTTTGTGTGAGTTTCCCTATCCTCTTACATTCGGGGAGGTTTTTGTGTGAGTTCCCCTTTCCTCTCACATTCAAGGAGGTTTCTGTGTGAGTTCCCCTATCCTCTCACATTCAGGGAGTTTTCTGTGTGAGTCCCCCTATCCTCTCACATTCGGGGAGGTTTTTGTGTGAGTTCCCCTTTCCTCTCACATTCGAGGAGGTTTCTATGTGAATTCCCCTATCCTCTCACATTCAGGAGTTTTCTGTGTGAGTCCCCCTATCCTCTCACATTCGGGGAGGTTTCTGTTTGAGTTCCCCTATCCTCTCACAATCAGGGAGTTTTCTGTGTGAGTCCCCCTATTCTCTCACATTCGGGGAGGTTTTTGTGTGAGTTCCCCTATCCTCTTACATTCGGGGAGGTTTCTGTGTGAGTTCCCCTATCCTCTCACATTCGGAGAGTTTTTTGTGTGAGTCCCCCTATTCTCTCACATTCGGGGAGGTTTTTGTGTGAGTCCCCCTATCCTCTCACATTCGGGGAGGTTTTTGTGTGAGTTCCCCTATCCTCTCACATTCAGGGAGTTTTCTGTGTGAGTCCCCCTATCCTCTCACTTTCGGGAGGTTTTTGTGTGAGTTCCCCTATCCTCTCACATTCGGAGAGGTTTCTGTTTGAGTTCCCCTATCCTCTCACAATCAGGGAGTTTTCTGTGTGAGTCTCCCTATTCTCTCACATTCGGGAGGTTTTTGTGTGAGTTCCCCTATTCTCTCACATTCAGGAGTTTTCTGTGCGAGTCCCCCTATCTTCTCACATTCGGGGAGGTTTTTGTGTGAGTTCCCCTATCCTCTTACATTCGGGGAGGTTTTTGTGTGAGTTCCCCTTTCCTCTCACATTCGGGGAGGTTTCTGTGTGAGTTCCCCTATCCTCTCACATTCAGGGAGTTTTCTGTGTGAGTCCCCCTATCCTCTCACATTCGGGGAGGTTTTTGTGTGAGTTCCCCTATCCTCTCACATTCAGGGAGTTTTCTGTGTGAGTCCCCCTATCCTCTCACATTCGGGGAGGTTTTTGTGTGAGTTCCCCTTTCCTCTCACATTCGGGAGGTTTCTATGTGAGTTCCCCTATCCTCTCACATTAAGGAGTTTTCTGTGTAAGTCCCCTATCCTCTCACATTCGGGGAGGTTTCTATGTGAGTTCCCCTATCCTCTCACATTCAGGGAGTTTTCTGTGTAAGTCCCCTATCCTCTCACATTCGGGGAGGTTTCTGTTTGAGTTCCCCTATCCTCTCACAATCAGGGAGTTTTCTGTGTGAGTCCCCCTATTCTCTCACATTCGGGGAGGTTTTTGTGTGAGTTCCCCTATCCTCTTACATTCGGGGAGGTTTCTGTGTGAGTTCCCCTATCCTCTCACATTCGGGGAGTTTTCTGTGTGAGTCCCCCTATTCTCTCACATTCGGGGAGGTTTCTGTGTGAGTTCTACTATCCTCTCACAGTCAGGGAGTTTTCTGTGTGAGTCCCCCTATTCTCTCACATTCGGGGAGGTTTTTGTGTGAGTTCCCCTATCTTCTCACATTCGGGGAGTTTTCTGTGTGAGTTCCTCTATCCTCTCACATTCGGGGAGGTTTTTGTGTGAGTTCCCCTATCCTCTCACATTCATGGAGGTTTCTATGTGAGTTCCCCTATCCTTTCACATTCAGGGAGTTTTCTGTGTGAGTCCCACTATTCTCTCACATTCGGGGAGGTTTTTGTGTGAGTTCCTCTATCCTCTCACATTCGGGGAGGTTTCTGTGTGAGTTCCCCTATCCTCTCACATTCAGGGAGTTTTCTGTGTGAGTCCCCCTATCCTCTCACATTCGGGGAGGTTTTTGTGTGAGTTCCCCTTTCCTCTCACATTCGGGGAGGTTTTTGTGTGAGTTCCCCTATCCTCTCACATTCGGGGAGGTTTCTATGTGAGTTCCCCTATCCTCTCACATTCAGGGAGTTTTCTGTGTGAGTCCCCCTATCCTCTCACATTCGGGGAGGTTTTTGTGTGAGTTCCCCTTTCCTCTCACATTCGGGGAGGTTTCTGTGTGAGTTCCCCTATCCTCTCACATTCAGGGAGTTTTCTGTGTGAGTCCCCCTATTCTCTCACATTCGGGGAGGTTTTTGTGTGAATTCCCCTTTCCTCTCACATTCGGGGAGGTTTCTGTGTGAGTTCCCCTATCCTCTCACATTCAGGGAGTTTTCTGTGTGAGTCCCCCTATCCTCTTACATTCGGGGAGGTTTCTGTTTGAGTTCCCCTATCCTCTCACAATCAGGGAGTTTTCTGTGTGAGTTCCCCTATTCTCTCACATTCGGGGAGGTTTTTGTGTGAGTTCCCCTATCCTCTTACATTCGGGGAGGTTTCTGTGTGAGTTCCCCTATCCTCTCACATTCGGGGAGTTTTCTGTGTGAGTCCCCCTATTCTCTCACATTCGGGGAGGTTTCTGTGTGAGTTCCACTATCCTCTTACAGTCAGGGAGTTTTCTGTGTGAGTCCCCCTATTCTCTCACATTCGGGGAGGTTTTTGTGTGAGTTCCCCTATCTTCTCACATTCGGGGAGTTTTCTGTGTGAGTTCCTCTATCCTCTCACATTCGGGGAGGTTTTTGTGTGAGTTCCCCTATCCGCTCACATTCATGGAGGTTTCTATGTGAGTTCCCCTATCCTTTCACATTCAGGGAGTTTTCTGTGTGAGTCCCACTATTCTCTCACATTCGGGGAGGTTTTTGTGTGAGTTCCCCTATCCTCTCACATTCGGGGAGGTTTCTGTGTAAGTTCGTCTATCCTCTCACATTCAGGGAGTTTTCTGTGTGAGTCCCCCTATCCTCTCACATTCGGGGAGGTTTTTGTGTGAGTTCCCCTTTCCTCTCACATTCGGGGTGTTTCTGTGTGAGTTCCCCTATCCTCTCACATTCAGGGAGTTTTCTGTGTGAGTCCCCCTATCCTCTCACATTCGGGAAGGTTTTTGTGTGAGTTCCCCTATCCTCTCACATTCGGGGAGGTTTCTGTTTGAGTTCCCCTATCCTCTTACAGTCAGGGAGTTCCGTACACAAAGTGTCCAAACGGAACCCTTATGTTTTCACTCGTTTGTCTTTCGCCCAAAACCATTACCCCGCCCCCCAGCGGCCAAAATATTTGAGGTAGAGAGTTGAAATTTGGTATACTTATGTATTTTCACGTGTAGATTACAGGAAAAATATAGCGAACATGATTGAACGTGATGTTCATAGCGTTGTCAAGGAAATAACAAGATTTTTTTCAAAAAATGCATTAAAATGCCTATTTACCCCCCCCCCCCCCTTATCTCCTAAACTATTTGACCTAGAGTATTGAAATTTGGTACACATATGTATTTTCGCGAGTAGAGTTCAGGAAAAATATAGAGAACATGATTGGAGGTGATGGTCATAGCGTTGTCAAGGAAAAACTTTTTTTTAAAAAAAAAAACGTGTCCCCCCCCCCCTTATCTTCCAAACCATTTGACCTAGAGGTTTGAAATTTGGTATACCTAGGTATTTTTACGTGTAGATTACAGGAAAAATATAGCGAACGTTGCTGGACTTAATTTTCAAAAGTTATTAATGAAAAGTTGAAAAATGACAAAAAACCCCTATGCTAGAGCTCAGCGTATTTATCCTGAAAGGTTGGGAAATGGTTAAAAATGTTTAATTTTATGCAGAATTTTTTATAAAACCATAAAAATTGTGGTTTAAATTTATTATCATAACATTTTTTCCAAAAAACTTAAATTTTACCAAAAAAAAATTTTTTTTTTCTAAACAGCTACAATATTTTATGGTTTCAGATTATTTTTTTGTACAAAATGTTTATGTTTATGTTTAAATTACTTTAAAATTTAAAAAATAAAAAAAATAAATAAATAAAAAAATTTTTTGGCTTTAAAATTCAAAATTATATAAAAAAGCTTAGTCTATTTAATTGGAAATTTTTAATCTTATAAAAATTATTAAGTTTATACTTAAATTTCTTTAAAAATAAAAAAAATTATTTCAATTTATCATTATTTAAATTATTATTCAAATAATCCAAATAATAAATTTCTAATAAATAATTAAAATAAATCGTTAAAAATAAACAATTAAAAAAAAAATTTCAATTAATTTTATTATTTTATAAAAAAAAAGAATATAAACAATAAGAAAATGATATATAATTTATAATGTTTATTTACTTTCATTTACAGGTTAGGAATATAACCTGTAATAAGGTTAGGTTATAAAATTCAAATTATAAATAACTAATAAATAATAGAAATAAGCATAATTTATGCTTATGTTTTATAGGGGTATATTTTTAATTATAGATTATACGTGAAAAATCGCATTTAACATGATAAACTTGCACTATCGCTAAAAGTTAAAAGGGGTTTATTAAAATATTAAAATATCTATATTATATCAATAGCGAAGAATTTCAGATCTCTAGTTCATATAGTTAAAAAGTTAGGGATGTACGGAACCCTTCGTTTTAGGGCGAGTGTAACTCGCACTTGCCCAATTTTTTTTAGCTTTAGTTAGTACTAATCAATAAATAAAAGAAAAAATTAAGTTAAACTGGTAACAACTAATATTAAAAATTGTTTAAACAAATTTTTTTCTGAGTTACAAATTTTTTATACAATTAGCCTAGAAAGATGCAGTTTTTTTCGCAATTTTGCAATTTACCGTACTTTATATAATTATGCATAAAAATAAACAATAAAATTATTATTTAAATAATTTTTAAACAAATAATTCTTGTTATTTACTAAGTTTTTACACAATACATATAAAAAATACAGTTTTTTTCTAATTTTGTAATTTACCGAATTTTATATAATTACCGATAACGATTATAAATGAACATATAATTTAAATAATTTTTAAAGGAATTACTATTATTTACTTACTTTTTAGACAATGCAGTTTGACGATGCGCGGTAATTCAGTAAATTTCAAAAGAAGGAAAAAACTACATCTTTCTAGGTGCATTGTATTGGAAAATAACAATAATAATTTGTTTAAAAATTGTTTAAATAACAATTTCATGTTTAATTTTTATCTGTAATTACCGCGTCGATGAATTGCAAAATTAGGAGGAAACTGCATCTTTCTAAGTGCATTGTGTAAAAAGTTGGTAAATAACAAAAAGTATTTGTTTAAACAGTTTTTAATTAATAGTTGTAACTAAATTTACTCAGTATCTAATATAATTTATTGAATTTATACTAAGTACAATAAATCTTGATAAATTTAAGTATTTTTTGCAAAATACAAATAAAAAACTTCTTAGCCACCCGACCTCAGGTGTGTGGCATGCTGTGAGGCGATCATAAACATCATTATTTACATTTTTAAAGTAAATTTATGAATTCGAGCAAAAATGAGCATATTAAGCTTAAAGTACGTATAACAAAGAATACATAAACATGTACAACTTTTCAAAAAGTTGGGGAACCCCGGGGAACCCTTGAATCAAATATTGTCCTTTCCGCAAATTGTGCTCATTTTTATCTTTTATAGTGTTAGAATTGTGTGAAAATATAATATCAAATAATTAGTTATTGGTTTTTTTTCCTAGTTTGAGACTAAGGTTAGATGTCATGAAGTAACGATTAAAAAATATTAACTCCATTTTCTGAAATATGAAGTAATTCAACGAAAACTGCAACAGAAATTTTTAAATATTTGTAAACTTTACATAGTCATTTACCTATCAGATTTTTACAAATTACTGAATAATTTACAAAATAGAAGCCAAAAATATCACTAATTAAAATAACATAAACTACTTTAAAAAAAGATAAAGTTAAAAAAGTCGACTTTTGGCCAGAAAACCGAGTCTCCTGGCCCAGTGTGCACTGTAAGGTTGTGATTGTTGACGCCAACGAGTTTTGAACCTAGCTAACCTAACTACCGAACCTAAACTCGAACGCATTAGTACCCCTCGGCTATCGAGGACTCGGAATTCATTTCAGAAAATGTAAATGATTTTTTACCTTGGAAGTTTCTCTGGTAACATATGATTTACATTTTCTAAAATGAATTCCAAGTCCTCGATAGCCGAGGGGTACTATTGCGTTCAAGATTAGGTTTAATAGTTAGGTTAGCTAGGTTCGAAACTCGTTGGCGTCAAGATTTGTAATATTATATTAATTTTCTTCGAAAATATGTTTAGTGTACAAATCCTCAACGGCGTCCCGCAAAAAGGCGTTAAATAATTTTTTTTTATTAAAAAATGACAACTTTGCATCGTAAGCTTGTTGTAAGCTTACACCGTAAGCTTTTAAATTTTTTTTAATTTTAAGCATTTTGTAAGCTTACCACAAGCTTTTGGTGTAAGCTTACTACAAGCTTACGATGTAAGCTTACCACGACCTTACTTTGTAAGCTTATAGTTAGAGGAAATTTTAAGCTCACTGTTACAAAAAAAAAAAAGGAAAAAAAATACAACGCACATCTGTTCTGAAAAGAGGGGAAGGGTCGACAATGATCGTTCTAACATACCTCAAATTCCAAAAAAACGTTTTTTATTGGTTGACTTAGTAGATCGTAATCACAACACAAAATACTTTAACACTAGCACTTGGCGAAGATGGCTTCGGGCAGGCTGAACAACAGAGATCCACGTGGTCAAAATGGCGGACGCCGTCACTTGCTCCGTGCTCGCGATTGGCCGGAGCTAGCACAAGAACAAACGAACTGACCCGAAGCGCCGAGAACAGACCGACCGGCACCTAAGACAGCTCAAAGGCAACTGATGATTCAATATCTGGGTAAAGCCATTGAAGGGTCCTCAATCAGTCCACCAATCAGAAGGACCCGCAACTGATACAACAAATCTGGAACAGTGAAACACAAAAACAAAGAACGGAAACAGAGCATTAACATTTTGCTCTTAAACAAACCAAAAAAACAATAACATACCGCCCGCCTCGTCGAGCAGACGAAATGAAAAAAAAGCAAATGTACAAGCAAAAGAGAAGTAGAAGGAATTATTCGTGCGTGGAACTTAAGTAAGAATCTGCTGAATTTGATTGATCGGAACGACTCTCTGCCCACCGTGATCAATCATTACAAGGAATTTCCGGTTGTCGTATGTTCTGAAGATGATGTCTGTAACGGGCAGATTTTCTGAATCGGTCTTTTATAAGTCCCAAATGCTGTACGTAAACGCACGGTGCGTACAAGTCCGTCCGGCCCGGGAAAGACTTCCTCGACTCGTCCTAGAGGCCATCTGTTCATTCGAATCAAAGAAGGATCTAGTATCTACACGATATCATTGGTTTTTACGTTGCTGCGTGTCTGGGTCCATTTAATACGCTGCTGGAGCGTATGAAGGTAGTCACGAGACCAACGAGTCCAAAAAAGATCCTTCATTTATTTCACCAAACGCCAGTGCGTGTCGTTTTGCAAAGACGGTTGTGAATCTACTGATTCAGGGAGTTGTGATAAGGGTCCGCCTGTCAAGATGTGTCCGGGGGTCAAGATGTCCAGGTCTTCAACGTCTCCAATGACTGGTACCAACGGATGCGAGTTCATGCAGCCTTCAATTTGGACAACCAAGGTGGACATCTTTTCATATGTCAGCACTCTCGTTCCGATTATTCGACGCATGTGAGATTTGGCCGTTTTGATTCCTGCTTCCCACAATCCACCAAAGTGTGGAGCACGGGGAGGTATGAACTTCCAAGTCACACCCTCGTTGACCAATGAATCATGGATCATACCCCAATCGAACTCAGCCTTCCGTAACATTAACCGCAGCTCTGCCTCAGCTCCATGAAAAGTGGTTGCGTTGTCACTCCAAATTTCCGATGGAGCGCCACGACGGCCAATGAGGCGACGCAGGGCCGCCAGAAAGGAGTCTAACGTCAGATCACCAACGACCTCCAGGTGTCCAGCCTTTACGCTGAGACAGACGAACAGAGCGATATAGCCTTTGGTTGCACGATATCCCCGACCCTTCCCAGTCCTCAACTGGAATGGCCCTGCATAGTCGACTCCACATCGCTCAAAGGGACGAGCCGGGGTCACACGCTCAGCTGGAAGCTGTCCCATTAACTGGTTAGCCTTTTGGATTTTTGTACGAGCACAAATTACACAACGCCGGATATGTGCTTTGACACGTGCACGCCCCCTGATGATCCAGGCCCGCTGAATGGCATAAGAGTATGTCAGTTGATATCCACCGTGAAGTGACTTTTTGTGTGCCCAGTCAATAACAAGTCCAGCGAGATGGCTGTGTCCAGGTAGAATTACAAGATTCTTTTGTTTGTATGGGATTGGAGAATTTTCCAACCGCCCGTCCACTCTTAAAATCCCTTTCGCATCAATAAAAGGATGAAGACTGGCGAGTGGATGTCGACGTGGTAATTCCTTGCCGAATTGCAAAATTTGAAGTGTGTCATTGAGGTGAAGACGCTGAGTCTACAGAACACAACCAAAAAAAGCTTGTTGCAATTCAGTTGCTTGCAATCTCCTCTTCATAAGAAGACATCGATCCTCTCTTGGTCGCAAGAGGATTTGCATCCGCAAGCACCTGGCGATGCATCGTAATAGTTGAGTCAAAGTGGAAAAATGTGAGAATGTTTCATCAACAGTTTGAAGGTGCCCAATAAACACTGATGATGGGGGCGCACTTATTTCTGGTTCTGGAAGACAGAGTCCTGTGAATGGTGAAATAAGCGGCCATCCACCATCCTCCCGCTCCAAACACGCAGGACCGTGTCACCACAACCTCATTTCAGATAACGTTCGCGGATCGGTTCCACGAGTCGCAATGTCGGCTGGGTTCTCCTTAGTGGGAATGTAGTGCCACGAAGCTGATGGTCGAGATTGTTGGATTTTGGAAACAAGGTTGGCTATAAAAACTGGCCACCGGGATGGATCGGGATACTGGAGCCAGTGAAGCACTGTTTGTGAATCCGACCAGGCATAAATCTTTGTGTCCGAAAGCCGCAGGTCAGTGATGACACGCGTCAGGAGCTCGGTTACAAGCAGAGCGGCACACAACTCCAAACGTGGAATGGAGATCGTCTTTACTGGTGCCACTCGTGTTTTAGACGCAATGATTCTGAAGAGAAAGGTTCCATTTGACTTTCGTGTTCGCATGAACACAACTGCTGCGTACGCAACGGCGCTCGCATCACCAAAACCGTGAAGTTCAACTGAATCATGGGGGTCAGTGCCTATCCAACGCGGGCATCGGATTACCGAGAAGAGTGATAATTGATCAACAAGTGGGGCTGGCAGCTGGTCGTCCCAGTCGAGTTTATTTCGCCATAGGTCCTGCATTAGGACTTTTGCGACAATAAAGATAGGAGCCAGCCAACCCACAGGATCAAATAAACGAGCGACTTTTGCTAGGATGCTCCTCTTCGTCGGTGCGTCGTTACATTTGATTTCAAGAGGTTTAAAACGAAACTCATCACCAATGGGATCCCACGAAATTTCCAATGCTCCGACGGGACCGTCCATCTCAATTTGACGCCAGCTGGGACGCAATCGATCACTATCAGGAATCGCATCTAAGAGAGGCTTATAGTTTGAGATCCATTTCTTTAAATGAAAACCTGCGGAGTCCATTATAGCAATTAGGATATCACGACATTGTAGCGCAGCTTCTTCACTGTCGGCTCCCGCCAGAAAGTCATCAACGTAAGTGTTGTCCCTAATGATCTTGGCAGCCATCGGAAAACGATCTCCGGCGTCGTCTGCTAATTGGTGCAGCACGCGTATTGCCAAATAGGGAGAGCATGTCACACCATAAGTAAGGGTGAGCAGTTGAAAGTGGGTAATCTCACGCTCGCCCGGCCGTTTCCACACTATGCGTTGAAGGTCGATGTCCTCTTCATGTACCCGTACCTGTCGATACATCATCTCGATATCAGCGCAGAAAACAATGCGGAAGGATCGCCATCGCGTTAAGACTGTCGTTAACTCGTTTTGCAGTTTAGGTCCTGGATGCAGCAAGTGGTTAATGCAGTTTCCGGAAGAGGTTAGTCGGGAAGCATTGAAAACCACTCTTATTTTCGGACGCCCATCAGCACTCTGCCAAATAGCGTGATGCGGGATGTAATAAATAGGTATTTTGCTGTTCGTTGTTTCATCGTTGGGAATGGGACGCATGTGACCGAGGCGTTCGTATTCTGTCATAAATCGTGTGTACTCCCTTGATAAATGTGTATCCTCTTTCATACGAAGTAATGTAGAATGGAGGACGCGCTTGGCAGCACTTAGCGAGTCTCCCATCGAAGGATAGGGTGTTGAGCGACGAGGAAGTTTGACCGTGTATCTCCCATTCTCGTCGCGGTAGTGCTCGAGTTGAAAGAAACGTTCACACTCCTGATCCTTCGCGGGGATTACTGGTGTTGCGACCTCTTCCTGAAGCCAAAAACGTTCCAACATTTCGGCAAGGGCGTCGTGAGATTTGACGTTCATCGCGGTAATAATGGATGAATCGCCATTACGGAAAGGTTGCAATTGCCCGGATGGTCCAATGATTGTCCAGCCAAAGACTGTTTGTTGAGCAATTGGTTCATCCTGACCTCCTCGACGAACGCCATCTCGAATTAACGAGCCGTAGATCTCCGCACCTAAAAGGATATCGATCTCTCGAGATTTTGTAAAGTCTGGATCTGCAAGATTCAAACCATTCAGATGAGACCATGCTTGCTTGGAAACTGGGCGTGAAGGAATCTTTATATTTAAATGTCGAAGTACCAATGCAGAGACAAAAAGCACTGGTGGTGATTCTTGATGTCGGATGTGAAGAGTCACGCTAAGGCGGGCCGTCTCTACTTGTGTTTTGCCAATGGTACTGATCGGTATTTTCACTCTGTCTGGGATTAACCCCAGGCAGCCTACCAATTTTGATAATACCAAGGTAGCTTCAGAGCCCGGATCGATGAGAGCTCTTGCAGTGACCGTCGACCCCATGGCCGTCTCCACCTTCACTACGGCAGTGGCGAGCAGTGGTAGTCAGGAGTCAGTGGCTAGGTTTGGATTATTTTGCGCCTGGGTTTCCTGATGACATCGAGATTTTTTTTCGGATGGTCCATCAGATCCCGCGGAATTTGGACGCTTGTGATTAGACATGATGTGAATCAAAGTGTGGTGCAAGCCCTCACAATGACGACACCGATTCACCGAAAGGCAGTTTTGAGCCTGGTGACCCGTTCTAAGACAATTGAAGCAGAGTCGTGACTGTGTCACCGTCTTACGTCGTTTCGAAACATCAAAACTTTTAAATTCTGAACACCGGCCAACAGAGTGATTATTATCACAGACGGCACAGTTCTCTTGACCGGAAGACAAGGTCATTATTCGTGGCTGGCCCTGAAATGTTGTTGTCGAGTTTGATTTGCTCTTAGTAAGCGTTGAGTCTCCTTTTCGAGGAAGCTCAAGCGCTTGAAGAACTCGGGTTCGTCCTTGAAGAAAAGCTTCGACACGTATGAAATCTGGAAGTTGATCAGCTTCCCGGGTCTCATTCTCCCAGTGCTCTCGAGTGATCGTGTCCATGCCGCATGCCGCGATATAAGTGAACCAATCATCCCACTTGTCGACGGGACGGCCTAAAGTCTTCAGTGAGTCTCGCTTTCGAACTAGCGTATCCAACAGCTCTTGGAGGCTTGCAGCGCTCTCCGATTTAGGTGGTCTAAGTGCCATTAACGCTGAAAGATGATCTTGCACTAATAGGCGCTTGTTATCGTAGCGAGTCAAGAGAAGGCTCCATGCTGTGGTGTAATTAGCATCCGTCACTGAAAGTCCATCTACAGCGCGCCGTGCATCGCCTTGAACAGATCCTTTCAGATAGAACAATTTCTGAACTGGTGTGAGGTGATCATTATTGTGGACCAGGGCTTTAAAGAGGTCTCGAAATGGTTCCTAATCCTCACGTTTACCGGAAAAGGTTGGCAAATTGATTTGCGGCAGATTACGAGAAGGGGTAGAAATGAGTGTGGGCTGACGAATATCAACTGTTGCCGCCGTGCTTAAACTACGCTGCCGATCATACAAACGGCCCAATGCTTCAATGACGGTTCTCTCAACAGCATCAAAAGTTCCTTCGGGAAGATACGGCTCGTCGGCAATACCCCTCTTAGTCACAAGCTCCATATGATTTTCTTGCGCTCGTGCCCAATAGCCCTGAAGGAGCTCGATGCGGCTCTGGACAGCGCCTGCTGAGAACTGCACAATGTTCTCGTCCACACAGTTAGCTGTACAGTTGTCGATTAACGCAATAAGCGACACCTGGGCAGTCAATAGTGTGCGCATTTTGCAGTCGACTTGAAGGACTAACAAAAAAAACTGAAAAAAAGAGATAAAATTACAAAAAATTATAGCGATCTAGTGATATTGAGAAAAACGAGAAACGAAACATAAAACTGCCTGCCTTGTCAGGGTTGCTGAGTCCATGTAGCAACCGTATCGTGTTTTCGTTCTTATAAGAATTGCGCCTTTGAAGACAAGCGATTAAGGTACCCTTTTTTACTTCTGCCCCCTCGCTTGTCATCAAAAGCCAATGACATTCCCCTTCTGACCAACTCTCATTATCAAACTTAACGCTCAGTGTTGCGCAAAAAGAGCAAACATGAATAAACAAACATTTTCGAAACACAATCAAAAGAATACCAGGTGCCCACTCCGAGGATTTATATATTTTTATATAAAAATTTTTTTAACTTCAATAATTTTTAGAAGAAATATTAATTATTTAAATATAAAATTATTAAATTATTTTAATATTAAGTTAATAAATTTAATAATTTTAATGATTATATTATTAAGAGGGATTTTATTTTATTGAGTAATTATATTATATATAAGTGTTAAAATTGCACAAAAAATTTTGAATTTTTTAGAATTAGATTATATTTATTATATATAATATATTATATAATATATTATATATAATATTATTTATAATATTATTTATAATATTATTTATAATATAATGATAATATATATATATTATATATATATAATTATTATTATTATTATTATTATTATTATTATGGCAGATTAGTGTATTAATTTTAGAAATTAATTAAGTATAATTTTTATTATATTAATAATATATTAATAATATATTAATAATATATTAAAATTTATCTATTTATTAAATTTAGTTATAAATCTAAATTTATTAATTTTTAAAAGTTTAAAATTTAATAATTTAAAGAAGATTTTAAGGTCTATTATTAGATTATGAGTCTAAAAGTTTAAAATTTAACTTATCTTTAAAGATTAATAATTTTAAGTTAAAAAGACTATTAATTTTCAAAGTTAGAAGAATAAAATAAATTTTATAAATTATTTTAATATGGCAGATTAGTGCAATGAATTTAAGTTTCATAAATAAAATTGTAGAAATTTTTATTAAAATTGGAATATAAATTTATGTATTTTAATGGTTTAAATATTTTAGTAATAAATTTTATTATAATTATTATAGTTTTAATTAGGTTAGCTTTTTTAACTTTATTAGAACGAAAATTTTTAGGGTATATTCAAATTCGTAAAGGTCCAAATAAAATTTTAATTAAAGGAGTGTTTCAACCTTTTAGGGATGCAATTAAATTATTAAGTAAAGAGTTTTTTTTTATGAAGAATTTAAATTATTTATTTTATTTTATAAGGCCAGTTATAAGGATGTTTCTTATGTTGATAATATGATTAATATTTCCAAAGTGTTATATATTAATTTATATAGATTTAAGAATTTTAATTTTTTTATGTTTTTTAAGAATAGGGGTTTATATAATAATAATAAGAGGATGAGCGTCAAGATCAATTTATTCAATATTAGGAAGAATTCGAGCAATTGCTCAATCTGTTTCTTATGAGGTTAGATTAATTTTAATTATTTTGAGGAGTATAATATTAATTGAAAGATTTAATTTTATATATTTAATAAAATTTCAAGAATATTTATTTATAATTATGTATTTATACCCAATTATATTAATATTTTTAATTAGAATTATTGCTGAATTGAATCGGACTCCCTTTGATTTAGCTGAGGGAGAATCAGAATTAGTATCTGGTTTTAATACAGAATATATAAGTGGGGGTTTTGTTTTAATTTTTATAGCTGAATATGGAATAATTATATTAATGAGAGTATTATTAGTAATAGTTTATATAAGGAGACATATTAATTTATTTTTTTATTTTAAAAGAATATTAGTTATAGTTATTATTATTTTATTTCGAGGAAGATTCCCTCGAATTCGATATGATAAATTAATAATATTAATTTGAAAAAGGTTTTTAGCTGTAATTTTAAATATTTTAATTTTTATTTATATAATAAAATTATTAATTATAATAATTTAATAATTTAATAATTTAATAATTTAATAATTACTGAACTTGTTTAAGTATATATTTTGAAAATATAAAAAAGGAAAAAGTTTATTCCTATTAATTTTTAGGAAACAACTAATATTTCTAAAGATTAAGAGCTCGAATTATAAATTAATTAATATCTTAATACTTAATTAATTTTTAAATAATATAGTTTCCCCCCCCCCCCCAGTTAAATAAATATTTATTAATATAGTAATTATTTTTAGTTTATAAAATAAATTAATGTAATAATAAATAAAAATAAAGAGATAAATATTCTTAAAAAATTATAATGTATTATTGATAAATATAAATAAATTTTATTAAGTGAAATTTTAAATAAAAATTTTCTATAAAATTCATTTCAATATAATTCATTAAAATTTAATAAGTTTTTTCTAAATTTTATAATAAAATAATTAAAGGATAAAGAAATTTTTAATAGAAATATAAAATTATTAAATTTTTTAATAAATAGAGTATTAATTATTAGTTTATTATAATTAATTAGCTTAATGAATAGAATATTAATTAAACTTGTAATTATTATAAAGTAAATGATGCTTTTAAAATTAAAATTAATAATTCTAAAGTTTAGAGAAGAAAATAAGATTCAATTTATTAAACTTCCAAATAAAATTGATATAAAAAATAATAGTAATGTAGAAGAATTTATTAAATAATTATCATTTTTTATTTGAATTGGAGTAAATATATTTATGTTGATTGTCAAATAAAATATTAAACGTATTCTATATATTAAGGTTAAGGAGATACAAAAAAATATTAAAATGAAGATTATAATATTGATATTTCAATTTAAAATTAATTCATATAATATATCTTTAGAAAAGAAACCTGAAAGAAAGGGGATTCCACATAAAGATAAATTGGCAGTATTAAAGTAGGTAATTGTTAAAGGTGTTTCGTAAATTAAATTTCCTATTAATCGAATATCTTGAAAATTTATTATTGAATGAATTATTATTCCTGAACATAAAAATAATAGAGATTTGAATATAGCATGAGAAATTAAATGAAAAAATACAAATGAAGTTAATGATGTGGATAATATTATTATTATAAGACCTAATTGTCTAAGGGTTGAAAAAGCAATAATTTTTTTTAGATCAAATTCAAATATAGCATTGATTCTAGAAGTAATTATTGTTATTAAACCAATAAATATAATAAAAAAATTGAATTTATTAGAAATAAATAATTTATTAAATCGAATTAGAAGATAAATTCCTGCTGTTACTAAAGTGGATGAGTGGACAAGGGATGATACTGGAGTTGGGGCAGCTATGGCGGCAGGTAATCATATTGAGAAAGGAATTTGAGCTCTTTTTGTTATAATTATAATTAGAAATATTAATATAAATAAAAAGTTATTTAATTTATAATTATTTAATAAATTTCATGAATTTATATTTATTAATATAAAAATTATTATTAAAAGTATAATATCTCCAATACGATTTGATATAAGTGCAATTATTCCTGAGTTTAAAGAAATTTTATTTTGATAATAGATAATTAGACAGTAAGAAATTAGCCCTAATCCATCTCATCCAATAATTAATCTAAAAATATTTGGTCTGATAATTAATAAAATTATTGAAATTACAAATATTATTAAAATTATAATGAAATATTTTTTTTTTAATTCTATAATTATATATTCTTTTCTATATAATATAACTATTGAAGAAATTAATGTTACAATTCTAAGGAATCTTATTGATATTCAGTCAATTAAAATTAAAAATTCAATATTTCAATTTATTAATGAAAAAAATAATCATTTAATAATAAAAATTTTTTTGTAGATAATTATAATTATTCTTAGTAATAATATAATATTTCTAAAAATTAAAAGAAAAAAAAAATAAATATTTAAAATAATTATTTAAAATATTTTGGGTATTTTTTTGATTTCACAAATCAATATTTTTTATAAATTATTTAAATTAAATTAAAAAAAATAAATTTTTAAAATTTAAAGATTTATTATTTTATTTTAAAATAAAATTGATTAAATAAATAGGATTATAAAAATAATTGGGATTAAATGAAGAGAAATTAATATAAATTCACGAATATTAATTTTATTAAAGATATGTATATTTTTATTAATGTAACCATGTTGGGTTGAACAATATAAAAATATGGAGTATAAAACTCTGCGGAAACTTAAAAATATTAAAGGAATAATTATAATTGTTCTTCAGGAGTTAATTCTGTTGATTATAAAAATTTCACTGAATAAATTTAGAGATGGGGGGGCAGCTATATTAAAAATGCAAGATAAAAATCATAAAAGAGATAAAGATGGTATTAAATTTATGAGCCCTTTATTGAGAATTATACTTCGAGATTTTGAACGATCATAATTAATATTAACTAGGCAAAATATTGCAGAAGAACATAAACCATGTCTGATTATTATTATTAAACTTCCTAATATTCTTAATTGTGAATAAATTATTAAACTTGATAATATTATTCTTATATGGACAATTGAGAAGTAAGCAACTAGTATTTTTATATCAATTTGTTTTATACAGATTAAACTGGTTAAAATTGCTCCTATTAATCTAAATGTAATAATAATTAAATTAAATTTTATATTAAATTTATCTATAAATATTAAGGATCGTAAAATACCATATCCTCCAAGTTTAAGTATAATAGCAGCTAAAATTATTGATCCAGTTACTGGAGCTTCTACATGAGCTTTAGGGAGTCATAAATGAAAAAAAAATATTGGTAATTTGATTAAAAATGATAATAGTATATATATATATATATATAAATTATTAATATAATTAATATTAATTAATATAATTAAATTTAAATGATTAAGATTAGTATATATTAAAATTAAAATGATTATTATTGGTAAAGATGCAAAAATTGTGTATATAAATATATATATTCTTGCTTCAATACGTTCAAATTGATTTCCTCACCCAATAATTAATAAGAAAGTAGGAATTATACTAATTTCAAAATAAATATAGAATAAGAAAAGATTTATTGAAATAAAAGTTAATAAAAGGTTTATAGTTATAAATATTAAGTTAATTAAATAAATTAATTTAAAATTTATTTTAATTAAAGTTATAAATATTAATCTTATAATTCAAAAAGTTAAAATAATTAATGGAAATGAAAATTGATCAATAAAAAAGTTTCAGTAAATTTTGAATGAAAAGAATAAAGGTTTATTTATTAAGATTAATAGGGATAATAAAAATAAAGAATTTTGAATTATTAAAAATAATAATTTTTTATTAATTAATATAATTTGAATAAATCTAAATAGAATTATTAAATAGATATAGTTCATTTTTGATTTTTAATAAATTTTAAATTAAATTTAAGTTAATTGAGTTTAATTTATTTATACCTTTAAATTGAATTATTAAAATTAATAATGTTAATCCTAAAATTCCTTCACATACAATAATTAATAAGTATATTATAATGAAATATTCAATATTAAATAATAGTAAGAAATTGTATAAAATTAGTATTAAAAATAATATTAGAATTTCTAAAAATATTAATATAATTAAAAGATGTTTAAATTTAAATGAGATAATAAATAAAGTTAATAGGTATAATGATAAAAACATTGTTAATAAGTTAATTATTAGCTAAATAGTTTATTAAAAACATTAATTTTGTAAATTAAAAATAAAGGAATTTTTTAGCTTTCAAAAAAATAAAATATTTAATTTATAATTTTAATCTCCAAAATTAATGTTTTTAATAAACTATTTTTTGTAATGAATAATTTAATAATTTTTTTTATATTAATATTATTTATAATATTAATTTTTATATTAAATTTTGAAATATTACATCCTTTAGTTATTGGAATATTTATATTAATTATTTCTATTTTAATTTCCTTAATAATAAATATATTTAATAAGACAATAATTTATTCAATAGTAATATATTTAATTGTAATTGGGGGGTTTTTAATTTTATTTTTATATTTTAATAGCTTTATTATAAATGAAAAAATATTAATATTAAGAATAATAAATATTAAATTGTTTATTTACAAATTTTTTTTATTAGTTATATGTTTAATATTTATAATTTATAAATTTAATTATTTTAATTATTTTATTTTTATAAATGAAAAAATATTAGAGTTAAAAAGTATAATTAATATTATTTGGATAAGTAATAATTATAGTTTGGTAAAAATTTATTTAAAATTGGAAATATTAGTGTTAATAGGGATAATTTATTTGTTTTATGTATTAGTAATTATTGTAAAAATAATTTTTTATAATAATCCTAAAACTTTACGAAAAATAATTTAAATTATAGATAAAATAAAATGATAATAACGAAGATAAAGTTTAATAATTTAGTAAAAATATTATTTTTACCTACTCCTGTTAATATTAATTTAATATGAAACTTTGGGTCATTATTAGGAATTTGTTTAATAATTCAAATTATTAGTGGTTTATTTTTATCAATACATTATATTGCTAGAGTTGAAATAGCTTTTGATAGAGTTGTTAATATTATTCATGATGTTAATTATGGTTGATTAATACGTTTAATTCATATGAATGGGGCTTCATTTTTTTTTATATGTATATTTATACATATTGGGCGAGGGATATATTTTAATTCATATTACTTAAAGTATACATGACTTTCTGGAAGAATATTATTTTTAATTACTATAGGGACTGCTTTTTTAGGGTATGTATTACCTTGAGGACAAATATCTTTTTGAGGGGCAACAGTAATTACTAATTTAGTGTCTGCTATTCCTGTAATTGGGAATGAAATTGTAATTTGGTTATGAGGAGGATTTAGGGTTGGAGGGGCAACTTTAAATCGATTTTATTCATTTCATTTTATTCTTCCTTTTATAATTTTATTAGTTGTTATGTTACATTTAATAAGATTACATATTACAGGGTCAAGAAATCCATTAGGGGTTAATAGAAATTTATATAAAATTTCTTTTCATAGATATTTTTCAATTAAAGATGTTTTAATATTTTTATTTATAATTTTATTATTAATATTATTATGTTGTTTAAATCCTTATGTATTAGGAGATCCAGAAAATTTTAGGGTTGCTAATTCAATAGTTACTCCTATTCATATTCAACCAGAATGATATTTTTTATTTGCTTATGCAATTTTACGGTCAATTCCTAATAAATTGGGGGGAGTTATAGCTTTATTAATTTCAGTTTTAATTATTATAATTTTACCTTTTTTAAAAAAAGTAAAAGTTCAAGGATTTGCTTTTTATCCTTTAAGTCAAATTTTATTTTGATTTTTTTTAAATATTGTTATTTTATTAACATGAATTGGGATAAAATCAATTGAATATCCATATGTTGAGCTTGGTCAAGTATTAACGATTTTATATTTTATATATTATTTTATAAGAATTTTAATATTAATATATTGGGACATTTTATTTAAGAATTAAAATTATTTTATAGTTTATAAAAATATTAAATTGCAAGTTTAAAGATTTAATTTGATTTAATAAAATATAAAAATTGAAAATAATTTTAATCTTTAAAATAATGATATGCCTGAAAATTAAAAGGATTATTATGATATAATAAATTATGTAATTATAAATTACTATCATTAAAAAAAATTGATAATATAAAATTGATAATATAAAATTGATAATATAAAATTGATAATATAAAATTGATAATATAAAATTGATAATATAAAATTGATAATATAAAATTGATAATATAAAATTGATAATATAAAATTGATAATATAAAATTGATAATATAAAATTGATAATATAAAATTGATAATATAAAATTATAAAATTATAAAATTATAATATTTGATTAAAAATGTTAAAATTTAAATTTTTTTATTTAATTAAAATAATATTATAATAAATTTATTTTTAGTAAATTTTTAGAAAAAAAATTAATTATTATAAATAAATGTATTGAAAAAGAAATTTATTTAAATTTATATTATTAAAGAAATATTTATTTTATGTACCTTTTGTATTAGGGTTAATTAAAAATATTTATTTATGTAATAAAATTTTCGAAATTAATTGGGCTAAAATTTAAATTATTATTAAAATTTTAAGTTTATTTTAAATTTAATTTTAGAAATGAAATGTTATTCAAAATTAATTATATCTAATTTTTTAATAAATGAATTTAATTCAAAAATTTTTAAAAATTATTTAATAATTTTCTATTAAAAATTTAAAAGATTTAAAAATTTTAAGGGGTCAACTTTAAAATTTATAATTAAAAATAATTTAAAGAGATTAAATTTAAAAGTATAGTTTAAAATTTTAATTTTTTAAAAAAATGTAATAATTTATAAAAATTTAATAAATAAATTTAGTTTAATAATTTTAAATTAATAGTATTAAAATTTATAAATTAATTAAAATTTTATAGGAATAATGATTAAATTAGTAAATATTATAAAAAATATTATTATATAATTAAATTATAAAAATTTAAAATAATGAATTAAGCAAAATAAATTATTTACCTGTTTAATAAAAACATGTCTTTAAAAATATTTATTTAAAGTCAGGTCTACTCAATGAGTTAATTAAATAGTTGCAATATTTTGATTGTACAAAGGTAGCATAATAAATTGTCTTTTAATTAAAGAATTGTATGAAAGATTTAATAAAATAATAACTTTATTATTTTAAAAAAAGTTAAACTTTATTTTTAAGTAAAAAATCTTAAATAAATTTATTAGACGAGAAGACCCTATAAAATTTTATAGAATAATTATATTAAATTTTAAAATTAAAAATTTAATATATTTAAATTTATTTTTTTGGGGGTATAAAAAAATTATAATAATTTTTTTATTAATAAATATATTAATAAATAAATTAATAAAAGAGTGATAATAATAAATATTAATAGATTAAATTACTTTAGGGATAACAGCATAATATTTTTAAAGAGATCTTATTGATAAAAAAGTTTATGACCTCGATGTTGAATTAAGATAAATATTTGATGAAGAAATTTAATTCTTAAGTTTGTTCAACTTTTAAAATCTTACATGATTTGAGTTAAAATCGGTGTGAGCCAGATTGGCTTCTATCTTTAAATAATTTTTAAGTAATTGTACGAAAGGACTTTAACTTTTAATAAATAATAAATAATTAATTTAAACTGAATAAAATTAATAGAAAAATAAAAGTTATTTGATTATATAGTTCAAATAAAAACATTATAATTTCATTATAAAAATAATTTAAATAAATTTATAATTTAAATATTATGTATATTAAGTTTAATTTATATTTTAAATTAATTTAAAAAATTAGATTTTAATATATAAATTTTTGTGAAATAATTAATTAAATAAATTAATTTATTTGTAATTTTAATTAATAAAATTAAAAAATAAAAGAAATTTTTATTTTGTAAAATTTTATAATTATTAAATAATTAAGTGCCAGCTTTTGCGGTTAAACTTAATAATATAAGATTAATTGATTTAATAAAAATATATAAAAAATTTTATAATTTAAAAATATATAAATATTGAAATTAATTAGTGAAATAAAAAATTTTAATAAAAATAAATTTTTATATAAATATAATTATTAAAAAATTTTTAATAATTTAGTAATTAAATTAGGATTAGATACCCTATTATTTAAATTTAAATTTATATTAATAAATTAAATTTAAATAATTAAATTAATAGATTTGGCGGTATTTAATATTATTCAGGGGAATTTGTTAAGTAATTGATTTTCCACAATAAAATAAACTTAATTAATAAAATTTATATATTTTTGTTTTAAAAAATTTTTATAAAAATAATTTTAAAATTTTTTATTTAAAAATTATTCAAATCAATATGTAGTTTATAATTAAGATTTGATGAATTACAATAAATTTATAATTTATTTAATTAAAAATTTTAATAATTTTAAAAAATAGGATTTGAAAGTAAATTTTATTAATTAATAAAATTGATTAAAAATTTTAAATATGTACAAATTGCCCGTCAATTTAATTGTGTAATAAAATTAAATAAGTCGTAACAAAGTAAATATACTGGAAAGTGTATTTAGAGTAATAAATTTAATAAAAGTTTAATTTTTATTTTGATAATATAAAATATAAAATATAAAAGATAAAAGATAAAAAATGGGGTTTAAAACTAAAAATAGTATATTAATGAAAATTTAGTTTATAGAGGTAAAAAAATGTTAAAAAATGTTAAAAAAGTTGAAAAAAAATGTTAAAAAATTGAAAAAAAATTGAAAAAAAAAAAATATTAATGAAAATTTAGTATGTATAAATTTAAAAAATTGAAAAAAATTGAAAAAAATTGAAAAAAAATTGAAAAAATGTCAAAAGTAGTATTAAAATAGATAAGCCAATAAATATTTATTTAACTGGGGGGGGGGGGGGGAAACTATATTATTTAAAAATTAATTAAGTATTAAGATATTAATTAATTTATAATTCGAGCTCTTAATCTTTAGAAATATTAGTTGTTTCCGGAAACGGAAGGTTTCCGTCTGGACTAACTAAAGATCTATTGAAGAGGCAAAAAGAGGAGTCTTAAAAAATTATTTCCCTACTCAACTTAAACTTCATATGTATATAAATTATTTATAATAAATAAAAAGAAAGAAAGAAGAAAGAAGGGAAAAGGGGAATTTGATCAATTAATTGGATTTTAAAAAAAATCATTAAAATTATTAACAATAATTTACCTCTTTTTGGTTTCAATTAAATTTATTTAATATTAAAATATTAAAAATATTAAAAATATTAAAAATATTAAAAATATTAAAAATATTAATAAAATTAAATTAATAATTTTAATATGACATATTAATGTTATAAAATTTAACTAATTTTTAAATTATAAAAGAAAAATTTCATTTTAATATCTTCAATATTATGTTTTCTTATAAACTATTTTATATTTAGAAATAAAAATAATTTTATTTATTTTAAATTAAATTAGAAGTTTAATTATATTATTATTTCTTATGAAAAAATTGAATAGATTAAAAGTTTATTAATCTGAAATTTAAGTCGAAATTAAATTCTAATTTATTAGATTTATTCAAAAATAAATTTAATAAAATAATTTTTAAATGCAATTTAAATGTTATAAAATTTAACTATTATTCAATAAATTTATTTTAATCAATTTAATGAACCTTCTATTCATTCATAGTATAATCCAAAAGTTAAAATTAGAAGGATAAAAATAAATAGAAATATATTTGTTAAAAAATTTAATTTTATATAAAAAATAATTGGTAAAATTAAGGAAATTTCTACATCAAAAATTAAAAAAATAATTCTAATTAAGAAAAATTGAATTGAGAAGGGTAAACGTATTGAGGATAATGGATCAAATCCACATTCAAAAGGAGTTAATTTATTACGATTAAATTTAGTTTTTTTGGAGATAATTAAATTAATTGAAATAATAATTGAAGAGATTAAAATAATTAAAATATTTGATATAAATAAATAAAATATTTATTATATAGTTTATTTACTCTCCCTTACGGGTTCGAGGGCCTCCGTTCCCTTTACAAAATTTTTACAAATTCTCTTAACCTATTAACTAAATTGCCATAACTTAATTATGTTCTATAAGTTTCGCCTTAACCTACGCCAGAGCCGGGCTTCCGTTTCCTTTTACCATTGTATCCAAATTTCATATTATTTTACCTTTAACTTCTTAATGGCCATTCCCTATCTTTTTCTTACTCAACCACTTCACTCTGCCACAAATATTCCCATTCTAACCTTAAATCATACATACACATATCATTCACTCCCCGTCTATATCTTTCTTATTGCCAACTCTCATTCACTATCTTTTACTCAATTCACACGCTTCCCTTTTCAAACTTCATTTGCCTTTCATCCCACATCCACATTTCTCCATTTATCCAAATTCTCCTCTTTCCTACTCCCACTAAATTCCCTTTCCTCCTCTCCTCCCAAACTCTCAGACGCACAAACCAGTCTCTTCTTCGTTCATTCCACGTTCTGTCCTCCTCAATCCATTCTTTTCTCCCCTTTAACTTTCCCTTCTTTCTCAATACCTCTCTCTTTTCCTCCTCATTTCCCAACCTAACTATCCACGTTGCGCATTCTTCTCTTTCCTCTTTTCCCACCCCTTTTACATTCTTAACTTCAACTTGCACTCCAACTTCTCTGAACAGTTTCTCTATTTCATCGTTACTTTCCCTTTTCCTCATTTTTAACCCTTTAACAACTATGTTATTTTTTCTTTTCCTTCTTTCCTCCTTTTCCCACCTCTCCTCCAATTCTCTAACCCTTTTCATTACACTATCCTCTTCCCCCTTTTCTCTAATCTCCTTCCAACCCTCTTCAGCCCTATCAACCCTACTTTCTAGCTTTTCCATTTCTCCTATTCTTATTTCTTTCTCCCTTATCTGCTTGCTTTGCAATTCTTCTATCTTTTTACAAATATTATCTTTTTCCCTTCTCCAGTTCTCATCTAACTTTTCCAACATCCGTCTTATTTCTTCCAGTTCGGTTTCCACTTCTTTTTCTTTACCCTTTACTACCTTCTCAAATTTTTCCCCGCATATTATATTTCCCATCGTATCAAGCTGTTTTTCATTTACTTCACCGATTTGCTTTATTATCTCTTTTACTTCACTTAGACTACTCTTTCCTTTACCTACCTCTCTTTCTCCGCTTACCTTGCTATCCCTATTTCCCTTTTCGCTTTCATTTACTATACCGACTTGCTTTATTATCTCTCTTAATTCACTTATCCTACTCATTATACCTATCTCTCTTTCTCCGCTTACCCCCTTCCCGCTTTCGCACTTGTCGCTTGATGGGCCTGCCATATCGCTCCGCCTATCACTATTTTCCCCCTCTAACTTATTCACAGACTGCTTACCCTGCCCTGTCATTATCGCTTTCTACCTTACCTACCAAATGTTCCTTATGCAGCAGCCCAACTTTACCGCCCTTTTCACGTAGCCCTCCTTTCCGCACTTTCCTCTCTCCCTCACTTCTCAAAGCACAATTCCTAACCTTACTTTTTCACACCACTACATTCGCACTTTGCTCTTTTTCCATTCACTCCCACACACATTCGATTTACACACTCTTATCTCCCTACTTACTTCTTTCCCACAGACACTTTTTACCACTAGCACTCCACAAAAACCATCACCTAGGCCTAAAAATTGCAAAGCATACACAAACGCGTCAACTCGATTTCGGTACCGGAAACGGAAGCCAAATAAAATATTTATTATATTAAATAAGATTAAATTTAATTTTTTTTATTGGAAATAAAATGTAATTGTTTATATACTATATAATAAAATTATTTAAATTATTTAAATTATTTAAATTATTTAAATTAATAATTTCATCAATAAATTAAGGTAAATACAATAATTCAGATAATATCAACAAAGTGTCAGTATCATGCTGAAAGTTCAAATCCTAAGTGGTGGAAGGAAGTTATATGGTTATTAAATAAACGTATTAATGTAATTATTAAAAAAATTGTTCCAATGATTACATGGAGACCATGAAATCCAGTAGTTATAAAAAAAATTGACCCATAAATTGAATCATTTATAGAAAATGATGCTTCATTATATTCAATTATTTGAATAAATGTAAAAATTATTCCTAATATAATTGTTAATAATAATCTAATTAAAGAATTAGATTTATTTTTATTTAAAATTGAATAATGAGTTCATGTAATAGTAATTCCAGAAGATAAAAGAATAATAGTATTAATTATAGGGATTTGGTAAGGATTAAATTGTTTAATATTTAAGGGAGGCCAAAGGCTTCCAATTTCAATATTAGGAGATAAGGCTGAATGGAAAAATGTTCAAAAAAAAGAAATAAAAAATATTAATTCTGAAATAATAAATAAAATTATTCTTAATTTAATGCCTTTAATTAAAATTAAGGTATGTATTCCTTGAAAGGTTCTTTCACGGATAATATCACGTCATCATTGGTATCTACATAAAATGATTGATGATAGTCCAATTAATATTAAAATATAAATTTTATAATTTAATATTATAATTCTCCCAATTATTGAAATAAAAATTCTTAGAGAAGTTAAAATTGGTCATGGTCTAATAGTAACTATATGATATGGATGATTATAAAATATTTCTATTAAGAATATATTTATATAATTATTTTTCATAATTAGTTTCTGAAGAGTATAGAGTTCTTAAAATTGAAAATACATAGGCTTGAATAAATGAAACTGCTAGTTCTAAAGTTATAAGAGTTGATTGAGATAAAATTAGTAATATAATTATAATTAAATTTATTGATGATGAGGTTTGTCTTATTAAAGTGATTAGTAAGTGTCCTGCAATAATATTTGCTGAGAGGCGAATAGCTAGTGTTAAGGGTCGAATAATGTTTCTAATTGATTCAATTATAACTATAAAGGGTATTAAAATGTAAGGGGTACCTTGTGGGGTAAGATGAATAAATATATGGGTTGAATTTATTATTCATCCATATATTATAAATCTAATTCATATTGATAGTGATATAGAAATGGAGAAAGATATATGTCTAGAGGTGTTAAAAATATATGGGAAAAGTCTAATGAAATTATTAATTATAATAAATGAGAATAAAGAGTTAAAAATTAAGATATTTAATGAGTTATTAAAAATAAGAGGAATTTTTATTTCATTAAAGATAAATAAATTTATTATTTGTCAAATTTTTAAATATTTTGATGATAATATTCAAAAAATTTGTGGGATAAATATTAAAAAAATTAATGTTCTTAATCAGTTTAATGATATTAAATATCTTGTTATTGGGTCAAAAATGGAGAATAAATTTGTTATCATTTAAATTTAAATAAATTAATTTTTTTGGTGATTTTTATCTTATTGGTTAATAAAGAATTTAAGTTTCAATTAAAAAAGTTAAAATGAATTAATTTTATTGTTATTATAAATGATATTAAAAAAAATATTATTAAAAATAATCAATTTATAGGTTTTATTTGAGGAATTTTTATTTATTAAATTATAAATTATTAAGAGTAAAAATATTACTATAAATGATTTAAAAAATCATTACTTTAAGTTTAAGATACTTAATAAATTAATTAAAGTTATTATTCATTTAATAAAATTATTAGTTGAAGTTGATTCAATAGAGATTGGTATAAATGAATGATTAGCCCCACAGATTTCAGAGCATTGACCAAAAAAAATACCTGGTCGTGAAATAAATAAATTTATTTGATTTAATCGCCCAGGAAGAGCGTCAATTTTAATTCCTATTGAGGGGATTGTAAATGAATGAATTACATCATCAGATAAGGTAATTAATCGAAGTTGGGTGTTTATAGGTAAAATAATTCGGGTAGAGACATCAAGTAAACGAAATGAATTTAATGATAAGTCTTTATTTATATATATTTCAATAGGGGTTTGGATAAAGTCTGGATATTCAAATGTTCAAAATCATTGATGTCCAATACATTTAATTGAAAATATAGGAGAGTATATTTCATCTATTAAATAAAGAATTTTTAAAGAAGGAATTGCTAAAAAAGTTAGTATAATTATAGGGATAATAGTTCAAATAAATTCAATGAGTTGATTATTAATATTTAAGTTAATAAATTTATTTTTTATTATTTTAAAAATTGTTATTATAATTGTTAAAGTAATTAAAATATTTATAAATAATGTGTAATCATGGAAAATTATTAATCATTCTATTATTGGGGAAGAAAAATCTTGAAAGTTTAAAGAATTTCATGTTCTTATTAGTATGTATATATGTATATATGTGTATATATATATATATTTATTATTAATATTATATTATATTATATTATATTATATTATATTATATTATATTATATTATATTATATTATATTATATTATATTATATTATATTATATTATATTATATTATATTATATTATATTATATTATATTATATTATATTATATTATATTATATTATATTATATTATATTATATTATATTATATTATATTATATTATATTATATTATATTCCTCCAATTGGAGGAATTACTTTTAAAATACTTTTATTTTTTAAATTTATATATATAAATTTGTTTATCTTAAGTTTTTTATTTTTAGACCTAGATTTTTTTAGTAAGAATAATAATGAAATTTCATTATAAGAGTGGTTTAATGGGGGGTAATTATGAGATCATTCAATTGAAGAATTTAAATAATTTTTAAATAAAATTAGACGCTCAGAATAAAATCTTTCTCAAATAATAAAAATTAGAATATTAATTCTAAAAATTGAAATAATTGATCCTATTGATGATATTGAGTTTCATAATATATATCTATCTGGATAATCAGAGTATCGTCGACCAAAAGCAAAAGGAAAACCGTGTGCCTGCTTCGAGGCGGCTGCGTCAGTGGCAGCGGTTACCGAAAAAACATAAGAACGAAAAACCCTGTGCCTGCTCCGAGACAGCTGCGTCAGTGGCAGCGGTTACCGAAAAAACATAAAAAAGAAAAACCCTGTGCCTGCTCCGAGGCAGCTGCGTCAGTGGCAGCGGTAACCGAAAACAAATAAAGATGAACCATATGCTTGCTCCGAGATGGACCGAATCACCATCGACCCTCCCAAGTAAATATCCGGCTCGAAGGACCAAAAAATGTTACAAAAAAAAAAGGAAAAAAAATACAACGCACATCTGTTCTGAAAAGAGGGGAAGGGTCGACAATGATCGTTCTAACATACCTCAAATTCCAAAAAAACGTTTTTTATTGGTTGACTTCCCTGTCGATAAGAATACCTGAATCATACCTAAAATATACCTATAAAATACCTCATTAAGGGGAGGTTACCGTTCTCAATGGTGAAACATTCATGAAATTTGGGGATTTTTTTTTTTCATAGACGGAAATATTTTTTGAATTGCGGTTTTTCTTATTTAAATAGTACATAATTATATAAACTTTACATATCTATATAGAAAAAAAAAAATTAAAAATGGCGGCTGTAGCTTAACTTATCGTAGACCCTGCGCGCCATATTTTTTTTTATGCGCCGTACGTTCCACAGCCTCGCCAGGTTATCTGAAGCAAAAATTCCTGATAAATTATTAAACTAGGATAAATTTAGGGGGCCTTATCGTTTTCATTTTATTGAAAAAAAATTTTTTTAATATTTTTTTTGACTCATAAAGTAAAAAGAAAAAAGCTTAAAAATTAAGTTCTCTCTTCAAATAGCCGCCATTTTCCTAAAAATTTTTTTTAAAAAAAATTAAAACGATAAGGCCCCCTAAATTTATCTTAGTTTAATAATTTATTAGGAATTTTTATTTCTGATAACCTGACGAGGCTGTGGAACGTACGGCGCATAAAAAAATACGGCGCGCAGGGTCTTCTATAAGTTAAACTACAGCCGCCATTTTTAATTTTTTTTTTAATATAAATATGTAAAAAGTTTATATAATTATGTACTATTAAAATAAAAAAAACCGCATTTCCAAAAATATTTCCGTCTATGAAAAAAAAATTCCCAAACTTCATGCATTTTTCACCATTGAGAACGGTAACCTCCCCTTAAGGCATTTTCTAGGTATATTCCAGGTACGTTTCAGGTACTGTGCATCGGCAGGGTTAGCAGATCGTAATCACAACACAAAATACTTTAACACTAGCATTTGGCGAAGATGGCTTCGGGCAGGCTGAACAACAGAGATCCACGTGGTCAAAATGGCGGACGCCGTCACTTGCTCCGTGCTCGCGATTGGCCGGAGCTAGCACAAGAACAAACGAACTGACCCGAAGCGCCGAGAACAGACCGACCGGCACCTAAGACAGCTCAAAGGCAACTGATGATTCAATATCTGGGTAAAGCCATTGAAGGGTCCTCAATCAGTCCACCAATCAGAAGGACCCGCAACTGATACAACAAATCTGGAACAGTGAAACACAAAAACAAAGAACGGAAACAGAGCATTAACATTTTGCTCTTAAACAAACCAAAAAAACAATAACACTCACTGTATGCTTACTATCGGCTTACTTTGTAACCTTACAACCTTTACGGATAACCCTTACAGTAGCCTTACAGCAAACCATCTTGCTATTTGGGTACTGATGTCGTGGAAGTGCTGAGTTTATACTTTTTATTTGATATATTTAAATATGTTTATAATGTATTAATAACTATGATAGAAAATTATAATTAATACACTTATACACGTAGAAAGTACCAACATAAGGAACATAAAGCATAAAGTTTTTTATACATATAGGTAAATAAGAGGACGGTCATGGCAGTTCTCAATCTATACTTTTTTATCAGTGGCGTATCCAGACGCGGTTTCTGGAGGGGGTCTTACATGAGAGAGAAAGAGACAACACTATAGTGTTGTCTCTCTCTCTCCAATGCAAATCCAAGTTATCTCCAAGGGGGGGTTATGACCCCCTTGACCCCACCCCCCTGGATACGCGCATGTTTTTTATAAATAACTGAGAAACTTATTATTATTTTCTAAAAAACCATCCTTATATATATAATTGCAATGGTTATTTCTATTGTACAGTCATCGTCAGATATGCTTATACATATTTCTATAGGATTACGTGCTAAAATGTTAAAGCATATCTGACGATAGCTGTACATGGGAGACCGGGGCTAGAAACAAACGTCCATGGTTATGAGATATTTAGTTCAAAGTTGACATGTATATTACATGAAGTATGTTTTGAGTATTGTGTTGTAAATTTTTATGATGCCGAAAGTTTCAACTTTTGATTACTTTTTTAATATATTTTAAAAAAACCCAGTATTTTCTAGCTAATTTGGGTATGCTGAACACGAATCTGAAATTGTTGTTGTATATTTGTAGTTATATTTTATGCGGTTGATGTGGAAATCGAAAACATACCGTGGGGCTAAATGTTAAAAACTTAGTAGGGCTAAATGTTAAATGTAATTTATTATAAATTTCGAATATTTGTGAATAGAACAAATAAAAAAGAAGTAACAAGAGAAAGCAAATTCTGCAGCGAAAACCACAAGAAAATAAAACAAACAATTAGCTATTCATTTTTCTTTTTCTATCATGTGAACCAAGAAAGACAGGAGTTTTCTTTATTAAATTTTTTGTTTATATATTCTTTAACTTATATGTTTCTTAAGAAGACTAAAAAAATAGTATCAGTAGGCTAGACAGACGTTTTAACATTTAACCCCACTCATTAAACTTTTAGACTCACCTTGGGGCTAAAAGTTAAAGAATTGAAGTTTGGGAAAACAGATAAAACATAAATTTTTCGAAACAAAATCGCAAAATATATTATGAAAAGTTGTTTAGGACAGATTTATCTACAAGGTACATGAGTTTGCATATATAGATTTGGAGATTTAGAGCCTCAAAAGAAAAAAAATTTCCAAAAATTTCACTTTTAGCCAGTTTTCTCTACTATACACTCTACCATGTGTATTTTGTTTTCATTTTTCTTCTACATCTTAATTCTTATTGGAAGATAGTTTCACTAAACGACGGAAAATATCGCAATTCGGGTCAATTAGAGTAAACGTCAACGATGCCTTCTCACTTTGCACTTGTCTTACTCATATGTCTCCATGTGTATGACAAGAGCAAACTGGAAAGGCAACGTTGACGTTTAATGTGCATGAAACTCGATAGTACATAAAGATGTGCTTAATAGTCTCTCTTAATGAGCTATCTTAAACGTTTCTTTAAATTTGGAATGAATAGTAATTTTATACATTACAAATGTTCTTAGTTGATTTTGACAATTTATTTTCTATAAAATCATGAAAGAATTTTTCATGATTCCATTGATATAAGGCTGAGGCGAAGTCGAGGCCTTATATCTCGCTTGCCAGGGCATCCAGCTTTCTGGCCGTGTGTCGTATACGATTTTTCTTCGACCCCAGCCGAAAGTACGTTGAAAAGTTAAAAAAAATATGCAAAAAAAAAAACGTTATGACAGTGGTTGACTGCTCCTAACTTCCTGTCAGCCATATTTATTTACTATTCTTACTTTTGTGGCCTGTGCTAGCGCGCTCTACCGGCCACCTTGCAAAGCGTCTCGCAAAATGTTCCTGGATCAGCTGAATTCTTGTTTGGAAATTCGATTTGCCCGTCTGACTTTTGTAAAACCGAGGCAAAGCCGAGGATTTTGCTGGTCGGGGCGGGCATCAACAAAAGTACACTCAAACCTCCGTATAACGAGAAACTCGGGACTCTCAATTCTCCCTATTACAAGCAAAACATGGCCAGAGGGGTATCTCCACTTTTCGATACGTAAGTCGTTCGCGCACGTTGTGCGCAACAGAAATGTTAAAACATATTAATATTTTGTGCAGAATTGTTAAGCACTACATTTACTTTATATATTTTTTATTTATTTAATATTTAAAAACTACGTTTTTTAAGATGTTTAAAACTCTTATAAAAAATTGTAGGTGGTAAAAAAATGAGTTTATAAGTCTGAATTTAAAAGAGAACTAAGAAAATTTAGATGTACGGGGCAAAATTTCTCAAGTGTACCAATCGAAAAAATGAAAAGGACTAATATTTGCACAAAATGTAGTATTCAATGTCAGTACTCAAACCACCAATTATTATGAAATTCTTATGAAAATTGTAGAAGGGGGAGGGGGCTGACGATTCTGGTCAAGTGTGAAGAAGGTATTTTATGAAAAATCATAATTATTGTGCAACAAGTTTGACAAAAAATTGACCTTTATGTTTTCGAAAGATTATTTCCTCCTCTTTTCAATAATGCAAAAAACTTTTAAAAATTTCCAAAATTTAACCAATTTTTTGCAAAAAAACATTTTTTTTCTTTTTTTGAAGTCATTTTTTTTGTTTTTTTTTTCTTTTAAATTAAAGCTTACTATGTGCATTTTCAATACACGCTATAGAAAAAATGTCTTTTTTCTTTGTTTTTAAATTACACAGCCCCACAAAAAAAAGTGTCATGTACTTTTGACCGGAATACCCTAGCCCTATGTATTTTGACGCGCTGAACACGAATCCGAAGTCCATTTTGCTCCATCACGTCAGGATTTTTCCTAACCTCAAAATCAATAAAATGACACTTTTTGTTCATTAGCATGTGAACCCGACTTAACATTAATACATGCCTAGGGCGAATAGAAAGCTTGGATTGTGACCTTTAAAACACTTTTTTAAAAATTGTTCTACGATGATTTTTAACGAAGTTATGATGTTTTATTTAAAATCATTTTTTTCCACTACACCATACCACATCAATAATTGAAGTGTTATTTACATTTGGAAAAAATTTATATTTTAAGTAAATCATCATAACTTCGGTAAAAATCATCGTACAACAATTTTTAAAAAAGCGTTTTAAAGGTCACAATCCAAGCTTTCTATTCGCCCTAGGCATGTATTAATGTTAAGTCGGGTTCACATGCTGATGAACAAAAAGTGTCATTTTATTGATTTTGAGGTTAGGAAAAAATCCTGACGTGATGGAGCAAAACTGACTTCGGATTCGTGTTCAGCGCGTCAAAATACATAGGGAATGACTAGTCTGGTCTGCTGTACACGAAACTTTTTTTTTTGTGGGGCTGTGTTATTAATTAAGAAATTAATAAAAATTAGTAAAAAATTAGTGAAAAATGAAATATTGAACAAACAAATAAACTTTTGATAATTTTGGGCATACTAACGTAAAGCTTATCCAATTCCGGATCTAACAAGCATAACTTGAAGTATTTTTGATAAATGAATGCTAACAAAATAATTAATAATATTTAATTAAACAAGAAATGTGTATTTATTTAGTACCCATTTATCAAAAAGACTTCAAATTATGCTTACTGGATCCGGAATTTGATAAGCTTTACGTTAATAGCCCCAAAATTACCAAAAGTTTAATGGTTTGTGAAATATTTCATTTTTAACGAATTTTTATTAATTCATTAAATAATAATTCAAAAACAACGAAAAAAGACATTTTCTGTAAAGCGTGTATTAAAAGTTCACATAGTAAGCTTTATTTTAAATAAAAAAAAGAAAAAAATAATGTCTTTTTTCAAAAAAAGTAAAAAAAAAAATTTTTTGAAAAAAAAAGGTTAAATTTTGAAAATTTTTAAAAAATTTTTGCACCATTCAAAAGAGGAGAAGAAAACCTTTTGAAAACATATAGGTCAATTTTTTGTCCACCCTGTTGCATAATAGTTATGATTTTTCTAAAAATACCCTCTTCACACTTGACCAGAATCTTCAGCCCCCTCCCCCTTCTACAATTTTCATTAGAATTTCATAACAATTGGTGGTTTGAGTACTGACATAGAATACTACATTTTGTGTAAATATTAGCCTTTATTAGCCATTTTCATTTTTTCGATTGATACACTTGAGAAATTTTGCCCATATATTATAATATATTACAAAAAATATTTTTGAATCAAACTTTTTTCATATACAAAGACACATAAAAATACTAATTGAAAAAAAATTTTTTTTTTCAAAATGGCGGCACCAAAAATGGCTGTTTAAAAAAATCTCTTTTGTTGGTGGGTGTCACGATATCTCTGCATCCATTCAATTAAAAGCAAAAATCAAAATGGTTTCTTATTCTGTATGACATTGGCTATGGTGTGAACTAGAATGAAACATTTTCACAAAAAAAAAAAAAAAAAAAATGGGGGACATTTCAATTTTTAACCTTTTTTTCACTTTTAATTGTTTATAACTTTTTTAAATGATGATCAATATTTTTGGTTCTAGTTCACACCATAGAGAGACATTTCAAGAGTAAAATGCTGTTTAGTTCATGTTGATAACTGCAATAGTTTCTAAATAAGAGTGACACCCAGTTAAAAAAAAACGTTGTTTCGAGAATAACGTGGTTTCGAGAAAAAGGCGATTAAAGTTTTTGTTCGTGAAAAATCGTAAAAAAAATAGATTTTACACATGTATCCAATTCGGCTGCATACACAACTTCTTCTTGGTCATCATAGGTGTAATTTTCAAGCACTTTTGCATTTCTTGCTGCAGTCCTCTAATCTTTAGACGCTTTCGTGGCTTTCTCCCCTCTTATATACCTACTTCTCGGTCGTGCGGACCTTCGAGACTAATTCTATATTATTTCTAAGAGTATTTTCTAGCAATTTACGGGGGAAAAATTTTTTAGATTTTTTGAAAATTGTTTGGAGGAACCTGGCCTTAACAGCATATTTTTATAAAAATATTTAATAGAAAACTTGGATACTTACGTGGATTGAAAATCAATATATTAACTTTTCTTATTCAGGAAGAATGACTTAAAAACATTATTTTAATTAAATTACAAAATTCAATTTAAAAATTTTAAATTTATAAAAAATACCATATTTCAACACATCAAATCTATTTTCTAAAAGCTTTAAAAAGATTTAAACTTTACACATATTTAAGTTTATACAAAATATACACTACACTGAGAAAAATGGATGTTTAGAATTAGATGTTTAAAACAAGATAGTAACGCTTAACCTCTAAATATTAAAGGTTAACATCTATGATATTAAATTTTAACATCTAGATATTAAAGTTTAATATGTAAATGTTAACCCTGAACATCTAGATAGCTGTCCCTATGTTAAGAGATAAATATGTTAAGCGTTAACATCCAGATGTTAATCCACGTAAGTATCCAAGTTTTCTGTTAAATATTTTTATAAAAAAATATGCTGTTAAATATGACGAAAATTTACAGTTTTTAGATCAATCTTAAAACGATATTTCTGATTATAACTAAGCTTTACACAAAATAAATTGTTAAAAACAAATCTTTGGAATTTATATTACCCTTCCTTTTTAACAAAATTTTATTTAAGCCTATACTTATTAATTATAAAAAGTTTGAAATACGAACTAAAGACCTCATTTTGACCTTACTCTGTCATCTTTAATTGCAATTTTTGAATAACTAAAAAAGTATTTAACAAAATCTTCATTTAAAATTATTCTGCGGTGTTTAATAATGATTTATATATAAAATAAATTTATTTTTGAAATATGCCAGAATCATCTCTCAGACGAAAGTCAGTGGAATCACCGAAATAGATTTTTAAATTTGTATATATTTTTGTTATTTGTAAAGTTTTATATTATTCAAAGTTTTTTTTTACTATAAAAATCAAAATAAACAATTTACAAGAATCATGTTCTTTATATATCAAAAAGAAGAATGTTTTGACTTTTATTAATTTACCTTAATCTAAATTAATTTTTCAAATTTTTATATATTTCTGTTATTTATAAAGTTTTACATTAATGAAAGTTTTTTTTACTATTAAACTCAAAATACACAATTTACAAGAATCAACTTCTTTATATATATGTAAAATTAAAGTTAATTACAAAACTAAAATTAAATTTAATATTATTTTTTCAAATTTTCGCGCGTTTTATAGTGGGCAGTGGGGATAACGGAGGAGACATTTTTCTCGTTATGCGGAGAATATGAGGTCTCGTTAACGGGAGTTCTCGTTATATAGAAGATCGTTATGCGGAGGTTTGAGTGTAAATACAGATAAAAAGGTAAGTATCTGATAGTCACGCAGATTTTTTATTTATTTTTTTTTCAATTTTAATACTGAACAACATGTTCAGAATTTAATGTATCAAAATATCAGAGACAATTATTTTTTGTATCAGTAGTTTTTTCAATTTCGGGAAGGAAACCGGTGTCAAAAAAATTACGACACTTCTTGTTTTTTGTTACATTGCAACGTTTCGTTGACAAATTTGTCAACCTCTTTAGGCACTGTTTATTGAAAAATACAAACAATTAATTGTTGTTTTAATTAAACATTAATAAGCACACTTAGAAAACCATTGATATTAGAATTTTAAAAAATATGTTTTAAAAATTACCTATATAGATTGTCAACAATATTTAAAAAATACATTTTTGTTTTTTAACAAAACACGTCGAATTATTCATTATACAGGAAAAATTGATTTTTATTTTATATAATCTCAGGAGGAGATGTGCACCGTTCTCCAACAGTTTCGAGACTACTGAGAACTTATTTGACATTTAGAGTAAAGTACAATACAAAAACAGACTCTTATCGAGGGCAACGAACTCTAAAGTAAATACAACACGATGACAAGTATAATAAATCTATTAGGAATTAAATCGATGATAAATTTAATATTTTTAATAATGGAAAGTATATTTTGTTTAAAAAACAAATAGTCTCTTTTTTGTTAATAGCATTTTTGTTAGATTTTATAAAAAGCATTTCCGACATTGTTCTTTTTTCCCAATTGGATTTAAAATCTACTATTTTTGCATTGTCCCAATCAAAAGTATGTCCATGATAAGACTAATGTTTATAAATTACCGATTCCTCTTTTTTTATGTTTTGTCAAAAGGGAGAGAGATTTTAGGAATTAATTTATAAAATTCTTTATTCTTTTTTTCACTATTTTTGTCAGAATAATGAATTTTGTTCATGCGAGTTTTTATGTTTTTTCTAATAAAATCTATTGGATAGTCATTACTAATTAGAATCTTCTCTATCTTATTCAAATTATCCTTATGAAAACATGTGTCAGCTAAAGTTATCGCTCTGTCCACCAGATTAAAAACTATGTTTCTCTTTTGTTGTATGGGGTGATTGGAGAAAAAATTAATCAATCTTTGAGACGAAATAGGTTTAACATACCAATTAGTCATGATCTTATTGTTGTTTTTACTTAGAGTCAAATCTAAAAAATTGATTTTGTCAAATTCTTCCATCTCAAAAGTAAACTTTAGATTATTATTGTAAGAATTGAACACTTTAATAAGAGTATCAACTTGGTCTTTTTTAATACAAAAAAAGGTGTCATCAACGTATCTAAAGTAACAAAGTTGAATAATAATAATGTAAGTCTCGGATTTCTAATTTTAATAATTTTATACAATAAACATTTGTGAGATTTAAAAGACTTTTTTGTCCAAAATTACTATACTATTATTAAAGTGTTCAATTCTTACAATAATAATCTAAAGTTTACTTTTGAGATGGAAGAATTTGACAAAATCAATTTTTTAGATTTGACTCTAAGTAAAAACAACAATAAGATCATGACTAATTGGTATGTTAAACCTATTTCGTCTCAAAGATTGATTAATTTTTTCTCCAATCACCCCATACAACAAAAGAGAAACATAGTTTTTAATCTGGTGGACAGAGCGATAACTTTAGCTGACACATGTTTTCATAAGGATAATTTGAATAAGATAGAGAAGATTCTAATTAGTAATGACTATCCAATAGATTTTATTAGAAAAAACATAAAAACTCGCATGAACAAAATTCATTATTCTGACAAAAATAGTGAAAAAAAGAATAAAGAATTTTATAAATTAATTCCTAAAATCTCTCTCCCCTTTGACAAAACATATTTCTTCAAATTGTCCAATTTACTTAAGGAATATAATATTTCAACTATTCCCATTATTAATAAAAAAAACTTTAATTCGGTGATAAAGCTGGGAAAAGATACAATGCAAAAATGGGACCATACAAATATAGTTTATAAGTTAAAATGTAAAAATTGCCCAGCGCTATATGTAGGTGAAACAAAAAGAACTTTACAAAAACGAGTTAATGAACACAAAGACACAAAAAAAGAGGAATCGGTAATTTATAAACATTAGTCTTATCATGGACATACTTTTGATTAGGATAATGCAAAAATAGTAGATTTTAAATCCAATTGGGAAAAAAGAACAATGTATAATGTATAATGTATAATGTATAATAAAAAAAATTTTCCTGTATAATGAATAATTCGACGTGTTTTCTTAAAAAACAAAAATGTATTTTTTAAATATTGTTGACAATCTATATAGGTAATTTTTAAAACATATTTTTTAAAATTCTAATATCAATGGTTTTCTAAGTGTGCTTATTAATGTTTAATTAAAACAACAATTAATTGTTTGTATTTTTCAATAAACAGTGCCTAAAGAGGTTGACAAATTTGTCAACGAAACGTTGCAATGTAACAAAAAACAAGAAGTGTCGTAATTTTTTTGACACCGGTTTCCTTCCCGAAATTGAAAAAACTACTCATACATATTAAAAAATGGAAGGGATAAATAGTTCTACAAAAACAATTATTTTTTATTGTTTTGTTTTATTTTGACAGGTGATTTAAAAAATATTTTGAGTTAGTTTAAGTAATATAAAAATTTAGTGACTGATATGATACTTGTTTGGAATGTTAGAATTAAGAATGAACAATGTTTTTATTCTTTTTTTTGTAAATATTGTGTGGTTATTAAGTTAAATACAGTTCCTGTCAAAAATCACAACACAGGAACCGTGATGAACTTTGCTTTGATAACTAGCCACAAAATCTCGTAGTCAATCAGGGCGCACAACAGTTCGAGCAGGCAGCAAAAGTCGTTGTTCCTGGAGCGAAATTAGGAAGAGCGTACTTTCGGATTGGGGACGAGGCAAAAAATTTTTAGTCTCGTCCTGCTCGAGCTATCCAATACCTAACGATTAGTATTTATCAATCCTAAAAAAAAGTTCCTGACTAGAATTAAAAATTATTTTCACTATAAAAGGGAGAGGGAGAAAGAGAGAGAATGATGTTTACATACCATAGGTCTTTTCCATTCAATAAATCTATCAGGTCTTTTTGAAAAATACAGGGAAGAATCAACGGCAGGGAAAACTTGATCCTCAAATAAGCGTCCTGTTGCTACGCACTCTTCTCTAAGTTGAAAAAAATCTTGCACAGGCCCTTTTGTTCTAATACTAGATCCTTGATCTCCAATCTGAAAATATTTTTGTATTTTGAAGTAGGAAAAAATAGTTATAATTTTAATGATTAAAATAAATGTAAATATGTCTTTAAAAACACTCGATTTTAAATAATTAAGTTGACAAGTTACAATTTAGATTAATTTCTCATAAAGAAGAATACACACAATTTTAATCGAGAGCTTACGGATTGCTCTTTCGCGAATATAAAACGATTGAGAGGTTACGGGTGGTTCAGGATACTCTCTATGAAGACAAAAATAACAAAGAGGATTATGTGAGGTTCCGAATTACTCTTTTGCAATTATAAAAAGATTGAGAGGTTACGAGTGGTTTCAGATACTTTCTACGAAGACAAAATTAACAAAGAGGATTACGTGAGGTTCTGAATTACTCTTTCGCAATTGTAAAAAGATTGAGAGGTTACGAGTGGTTCCGGATACTCTCTACGTAGACCAAATTAACAAAGAGGATTACGTGAGGTTCTTTCGCAATTATAAAAAGATTGAGAGGTTACGGGTGGTTCCGGATTACTCTCTACAAAAACAAGCTATACTTTTACTGGACATGACGAATACATTTAAAAGGACGATTAAGACTAACTCGCGATTACAAAATAGTTAAAGATTTTTGGAAACGATCCCGACTTTTCGGGAGCTACGACGCGAACATTTCAAAGAGCCGGTTTAGACTGCGGTTTAGATGAACGATGCGTACATTTCAGGAGGACGATTCAGACTAAATACTTTTTCGCGTTACAGACTTTTCGGGAGGTACGAGAGGTGTACACCTCAAGGGGTCGTTTTAGACTGTATGGGTATAGACGCGTACATTTCAAGGGGCCGGTTTAGAATGATTTTCGAACAATACCTTTTTTCTTAAATAGACGAATTCGTGATCTGAGGCGTGTTTTCCTACTCCTTAGGGAAGTGACAAATGTTTTCAAGGTGCGTCCGCGAAATATCATCTTAGTGTGCGTTAGTTTATTTCTTAAAATATATTTTAATGTATCGTAAACGTGGGATCGATATTGAACCACCTGTCATTATTTTAACCTTTTTGGCCATGAAAAAGTTACAAAGTCGACACGCACTCTTACTTTCGTCCAATCACGAATTGCTTAGAAGATTAATGTGTTAAAAAGGGAACCTAGACTAATCACTATCGCATTGATGCGTAGTCACATTACAGAGTCTAAAAAGTGAAAGGGCCAGCGCGTATCAATGACCACTCCTATTATCGAGCGATTCCACCTTGAATATCAAATTTTTATTAAACGAAAAGAAGGTGTTTTATTTATCGAGTTCACAAGAATAATGTAAACTCTAATAAAGTTGCGGATGTAACAGTAGCATTATAAAAAACGAATACTGTTCTATGTTTTTATTTAGGAAAAGAAATTGACCATTTGAATATCTTAAATATCATGTTTTTAAGTTTAAACTATTTAAATTATTATTTTAATAAATATCTGAAGGAATGAAAAGAAAAAGAAATTATTCATTTATATTTAAATTAGAAGTTGAACAAATCAACTTTAAATATTTATGTAATTTCAGTGCGTACAGATTAGATACAGCACTCAACCAACCACAGGTTCTCAAGACATCAGTCAACACAATATTATATTTAAGTAGACTAGATATATTAAACGAATTAAGTAAATAAAAATAAAATGTATCAACAGCTTAATTAACATTTATGACACCAATACGTGTGTCCAAACTGTAGGAGAAAGATAGAAAATGATTCCAGCTAAATACGCTTTTTTAAAATGAAAAAGATAACAATTACAATTAGTTATTACTAATGACCTCTCTCAATTAGGTCTTTAATCTAAAACATCCTCAATGATGTGACAGGTAGTAATATATACACACAAAGGACCCTACTGGAAAATCCTATATAGGTTCCTAGTAGGAATCCTATAAGATTTCTACGTAGATTCTTATAGGATTCTATATGGGATCCTATGTAGATTCCTATAGGAACATTCCTATAGGAAAAACGCATGTGATTTTGTATAGATATGACATAGGAAAACATATAATATCCTATAGGGTTAAATTTCACATTTTTATAGGAAAACATATATTTTCCTATAAGAATCCTATAAATATAATATAGGAATATATGTGGTTACATATAGGATGATATATGAAAACCTATAGGATAACATATAGTTTCCTATATTGGTTTACATATGAAATCCTATACAAAATCATATATTTTCCTATAAGAATTCTATAGTTATGAAATAGGAAGATATATGATTACATATAGGATCATATATGGAAACCTATAGAAAAACATATATTTGCCTATACAAGATCACATATGAAATCCTATCGGAAAACGTATAGTTTCCTATATGAATCTATACAGGAAACTACATGTTTTCCTACAGGCTCTTACTAATTTGGAGAAGAAATTTATATGTTTTCCTATAGAGGATCGTACGTGAATTTCTATAAGAAAGCGTGTAGTTTCCTATGACAATCTATATAGGAAAATACATGTTTTCCTATAGGGTTCCTATGGGAGTCCCATGTAGGAGTATATATGGGTCAGCATATAGGAATTTATATAGGTTCCTAGGTAGGATCCTACATAGGATTTCTGAAAATGACTTTTTTCAAATGCGCATACCTCCGCACTGAGCCAATGTTAGAATTTCAACTTAACTCCTTCAAGCACATGAGAGCTCTCCCTTTTTATATCTTACCTATCTAGAGTCGTCTGTGTGTTTAGGTGAGAGAACGCACCTAGCGGCATTTCTATGAATCTCTCGTATAGGAATTTATATAGGATTTCACATAGGATTCTATATGTCGACCCACATAGGTAAGGATCTCTTCTTATAATAAGAGAGTTCATTTCATAGAAATGCCGGTAGGTGTGTTCTCTCACCTGATGGGGTCTTACCTATGTGGATCGACATATAGGATCCTATGTGGGAACCTATATGAATTCCTATACGAGAGATTCATAGAAATACCGCTAGGTGCGTTCTCTCACCTAAGCACACAAACGAGACTCGATAGATAAGAAATAAAAAGGGAGAGCTCTTATGTGCTTGAAGCAGTTAAGTTTAAATTCTGACATTGGCTCAGTGCGGAGGTATGCGCATTTGAAAAAAGTCATTTTCAGAAATCCTATGTAGGTAGGATCCTACCTAGGAACCTATATAAATTCCTCTACATGCTGACCCATATACACTCCTATATGGGACTCCCATAGGAACCCTATAGGAAAACATGTAGTTTCCTATATAGATTGTCATAGGAAACTACACGCTTTCCTATAGGAATCTACGTACGATCCTATATAGGAAAACATATAATTTTCTGCTCCAATTTAGTAAAATTCCTGTAGGAAAACATGTAGTTTTCTATAAAGATTCTTATGGGAAACTATGTGTTTTCCTATAGGATTTCATATGTGAACCAATATAGGAAACTATATGTTTTCCTATAGGTTTTCATATATCATCCTATATGTAACCATATATCTTTCTATGTTATATTTATAGGATTATTATAGGAAAATATATGTTTTCCTATAAAAATGTGAAATTTAACCCTATAGGATATTATATGTTTTCCTATGTCATGTCTATACAAAATCACATGCGTTTTTCCTATAGGAATGTTCCTATAGGAATCTACATAGGATCCTATATAGAATCCTATAAGAATCTACGTAGAAATCTTATAGGATTCCTACTAGGAACCTATATAGGATTTTCCAGTAGGGGACTATTATGAGGAATATAAAAAAAACCAAAAATGTAACTGTTAGATTGAATCACGCATTTAACATACCCAGTAAAAAGCACATGATTAAAACGCATTAAAATGTTTCAATGCGCTTTGATTCCGTTCTTGTATAAATGCCTTCAAATGTCTAAAAACAAATCAGCAGCCATTGTAAGGGAAAATTTAACATGTGATTGTTATGTTTTACTATGATTATTTTCTTTATCAGTATTTAACTTTTTAAGTTTAAATATGTTAATAAGTTTACTTCAGTGTTACGAACCAGAAAATATACATAATTAGATAATCATAGTTAATTATTAATCAGTAAAGTGTTGGTCGTTGGAGGCTCCAAGCTGCCGAAATTTAAAAGAACTAAATAACGTTTAAATTGTTGCGGGATCGTTCACCTCATAGTTTACGTTCTGTCAAGCCGCGCTACCTTTTACAAATTCGAGAAATTAAATTACTGAGGTGGAGGGGGAAATTCAGTAAAACGAAAAGTTGACACTTTTAGAAATTTATTATGAAACTAGGAAAGAATAAAAAATCACAATAGAGGTTGCATACAAACAATCGTTTAGACAGAGAACAAAATAAATGGGTTCAAAAAGTTGTAACGATACGTTAACTTACGTTAACCTTAATCCTACCGCCTGAAGGTGGAAGGAGTGAAGAGAATTCACCATTCCGTACATTCGACGGGCTGAACTTGAAAATCTTTGTTGAATCTAATCCTAGTGTCATGGTTAAGTTTGCTTGGCTTGCACCTTTTGCGGTTCCGTTACCCTCCAAGACAGCGCAGGTATAATCTATACGGACTGCCTGGTCGAAGACAAAATTTGCAAAATGCCTCTACGCGATAGCATAGCATTTCTCACTTGAAAGATACCGCTGGACTTCATCGAACGTAAGGTTCCGTTTTTGTTTTCATCTGCACGGAATATATTGTGTGTCACTATAATGGAGGATCGAAAATCCGTGTTCGATGGACAGACGGGCTAGTACCGGAATTTCAATTCTCATTTCAACGTTTCTAGGTCATATTCGAAAGAATTGTTGGTCTCAGTCCAACATTCTAAGACCATGCTCACAAGAGGTGTTGACTGGTTGAGACTGATCGACAAGCTGCGAAAAATTTCTCTACGCGATGCTCCTCTACGTGTTCGGTACAAGAATTGAAAGTGGAAAAAACTGATGTTTTAGGGGTTTTGGAACTGGCCAACGCCGTGCCGAGGCTATTGCTAAATTGGATTTTTGCTGAAACAGAATCTTTGGTTCGTTCAACTGGAGTGATGCTTTCGAAATCAGTTATTTCGAAGTACTTTATTTTGAAATTCTTTTTAATTTAATAAAATAAACGAGCATATTCTTTTATAATCTGATTTTGGAATTATTTAACCCTTTAACGCCTGCGGGACGTATATGTCCCACTTGCAAAAACGCCTGTAACTTTCTTGAGTATCAATATTTTTTAATGCGGTTTAGCTTACTTTTATCAGTATGAATGCTAGTATCTAGAAAAAAATACAAGTAATGAAAAAAAATTATTTTATTATAAATAAATAACCAAATGTTTATGCAAATCTCAGCAATCGTGAAAAAAATCAGTTAGCTCCCAGACGGACATCAAAGTCAAAAAAAAATTTTGGAACACAGAATTTAAAAGTTTTTGAACTACTTAATACGAATCTGATCCAAAAATTAAAAAATTCAAAATGGCGTATCCTAGATGGCGCCTCAAACATAAAAAAAATAACTTGTGTTTCCTAAGTTGTAACAATAATTATAAATAAGTGACACATGTTTATAAGGGTCTTTGGGGTCGCTGATTACGAATATAATGTCAAATTGACAATTGACAGCTGTCAATTCAATTGTCAACTTTTTTAAAAAGTGATTACACTTGACAAAAATGACAGTATAAGGGATTTCGGGGTCGCTGATTACAAATATGATGTCAAATTGGCAATTTGACAATTGACAGCTGTCAATTCAGTTGTCAACTTTTCTAAAAAGTGATTTTTTTTGACGAAACTGACAGTGTAAGGGATTTCGGGGTCGCTGATTACAAATATGATGTCAAATTGACAATTTGACAAATGACAGCTGTCAATTCAGTTGTCATCTTCTCTAAAAAGTGATTATTTTTGACGAAAAAGACAGTATAAGGGTTTTCAAGGTCGATGATTACAAATATGATGTCAAATTGACAATTTGACAATTGACAGCTGTCAGTTCAGTTGTCAACTTTTCTAAAAAGTGATTATTTTTTACGAAAATTACAGTATAAGGGTTTTTGGGGTCACTGATTACGAATATGATGTCAAATTGACAATTTGACAATTGACAGCTGTCAATTCTGTTGTTAACTTTACTAAAGTCATTATTTTTGAAAAAAATGAAAGTATAAGGGTTTTCGGGGTCGCTGATTACGAATATAATGTGAATTTGTCAGCTAGCAGCTGTCACATAATCGAAATCAGCCCAGATTGTAACAAGCAAAAAAGAAAGTTTACGCATTGTACAACCTGTCTTTTCGTCTGTCGCTGAGTGATTTGTCGCTCGCAGATTTTTTGAATTTTTAACGAAAGTTGATAAATCCAGTCTTAACAAAAGTTATGAATACATACAAGTATTATAAATACATTTCATAAAAAGGTTCTATTAAAGTTACATATCTTTCATACTGTTCAGACTTTAGTGTATTGAAATCACAGAATTGGGGTTGGCTCGAATTTACGACTCGAGGCCAGTTGCCAGTTCAAATATTACCGGTAAAAAGAAAGTGACGTGTTTGGGAAGCGTGTGGCGGCAGAACCTCTCGGTGGCCAACTTCTCAGCTGCTCGCCGGTCGCGTCTATCAACACGTGTTTCAGTGTTAAAATCTCTCTGTTAATGTAAGGCTATTGTCTCACACAGTTTCGCGTTTTCGTAAGGTTTTGTTCTCATTTTTATTGAATTTTATTTTATTCTCAGAAAAACTATTCTCCGTAAAGTGAAATTCTAAAACCTTTTCCTCACTTCCCGGTATTGCTCAAAACACATACAGATAATTTGTTTTGTTGCATTTTTCTACGATTTGTTAAATACCTATCTATATATAACATGAAATGTTCTTTTCTAAGTTGATATTCACTTTCGTTCATGAAAAGAAGGAAAAAATAATCATTAAAAATGTTCTTGTATGCTCTTATCCTACATTTGCTTTGACAGCTGTCAAATTGTCAAATTGACATCATATTTGTAGTCAGCGTCCCCGCAACCGATATTACTGTCATTTTCGTCTAAAATAATAACATTTTAGAAAAGTTGACAACTGAATTGACAGCTGTCAATTGAAAAATTGCCAATTTGACATCATATTTGAAATCAGCGACCCCGAAATCCCTTACACTGTCAGTTTCGTCAAAAACAATTACTTTTTAGAAAAGTTGACAACTGAATTGACAGCTGTCAATTGTCAAATTGCCAATTTGACATCATATTCGTAATCAGCGACCCCAAAAACCCTTATACTGTCATTTTCGTCAAAAAATAATCACTTTTTAGAAAAGTTGACATCTGAATTGACAGCTGTCAATTGTCAAATTATCAATTTGACATCATATTCGTAATCAGCGACCCCAAAAACCCTTATACTGTCATTTTCGTAAAAAATAATTACATTTTAGTTTGAACAGTGAGGGTTAGGTGTACGAGCAAATGAATCGAGAGACAGTTGTACAAATATCTAAATTTATTGTTTACACAAAGGCTAATCGACGTTAGAAACCTACAAGCTGAGGTGTTGAGAGAGCGGCGAGAACTGGTGGCAGAGTATGGACAATCTGAAACAGGTTTTATCTTTTTACAAAGGAAATAGATAAGGGTTTGGGAAAGCGACAAGGGATTAAAAATATTTGGAATTAACCTTTTAAATTTAATGTGAAGATTCTTAGACCAAGCTCAGGAACAAGAGTTGAGTAATGATGGTCGAACCTTGGGTGAAATCTGGCAATCAGTCAGCTGAGAGACTAATTGAATGCTGGCTGAATCCTGGCAGGATATTGGCGACCAGCCAGCTGAGAGATCGGCAAGATTTTGGGTGAGTCCTGGCGAGGTCCTGAGAACCGATCAGCTGAGACGTCGCTGTGATGTTGGCCAAACACTGGCAAGAAACTGGCAACCAACCAGCTGAGTAGTAGAAGCGATGCTGGTTGAATGATGGCAGGATACTGGCAACCAGTACTGGGCGAACGTTGGCAGGAAGTTGTCTTGTATTCAAATTTGATTAAAAGATGCGTAGATTTTGAAGAATACAATTCGTTGAAATAAGATTCGTAGAAAATTGACAACTAGTCAATTAAGATGGTTGATGAACAGAGTTTCTGGTCTTGAATTATACTTGTACGAAGAGTTGACAACTGATACGAAGATTTTGACAATTAGAGTTTCGGGGTTTGAATTAGACTTGGCAGGTCACTTGTAGAGATTGACGATATTTACAGGTTCCGGGGTTGAATTCAGACTTGGTGTTAAGATTTTGACAATCAGAGTTTCGGGGTTTGAATTAGACTGACTTGTTCTGCTGGTCCCTGGAGCTTTTATTTAGAAAAGTAATCGATGGTGTTTTCCATCTCCCAGTGGGTGGCAGGAACCACTTAGCACATTTAATTTAGGGTAATATGCATGTTTCTCGAGCATCATATCTCCCCTATTAACGTTCCAATTGATTTTGTCTTTAAACAAGAGGGTTACTTTGGTCGATAGCCAAAACGTTACTTATTTAAACATTGATTTTTATAATAATACAATTTCAGTTTGAAAAAATTATAAAATATGTTACTTGACGTAACATATTTTAAGCTGGTAGAATTAAATTTAAGTCATGTATAACTATCGTAATGGCACATCAAGGTAACAAATTTTACATTTCGTGCACTGAGAAAATAAGTCTCTGCCCAAGTAGTTTCCTTTCTAGGTTAGGATTACTCAGAAGAAAACAAACAAGAGACGGCGATGACAATCGAACTTCAAGGTAACCGGAGGATTTACTCTGCTAAAATTAACAAAATGCTTTGCAGTTGCTATATCAACAACCTTTCTCAGCTACAGTAATCAAAATTGGTTGTATTTAGTTAACTTTTTTTCTCAGTGTAAATATCGAAACCTTTAAAGATGAAATTGATGGTGGGTTAAGTTACTCTTAATCCGATTAAGTACATCAAACAGTTGATTGAATTTTATTATTATTATTATTATTTAAAATTTTATCGAGATATCTTTTATAAATTTTGTAAGAGCTCTTCAACTTCGGGCAAGATGAGGGTTGTAATTGAGAATTCTTATCATGATTGTTTTTGTTGAAGGCCTAAATTTGGTGCAACTGTTTGTTGACTTAATGTCATTTGTTTAAGTAAAAAAAAATGCCTCTTTGATCGAGAATTCTTGCAGCTTGCTGATGTTGGTTTGACAACAACCTTTCAATTTATAGAGAATAAGAGGGTTTGTTGAGTGTAAGGACAAAATTGACTAGTATAACCTAAATAACATAAGAAAACGTATAATTATGCGATGCCTTTCTTTATAAAAGGGGGTATAAATTTCTTTTAAATGGCGAATGTTACTAGTTCTATTTTAATTTTGATTTACACCTTGAAAAAGATTTCAAATTGAGTAAAATACTCCTCTTTCAAAGTCCTTTTGCGTTGTACTTTACTACAAGCCTTATTTTGTACATTTAAAAGGAATTTCCTTGACACAAAAACATGTTATTTAAAGGTGACTTTTAGGTTATACTTTTAGATTGAAATTATTCCTTTATATTCAGAACAACCCCTTGAGGGTGGAGATTATTTCTTTATACAAAATTTTTTTAAAATTGTTTTTAAATATTTACTTCTGCATTAACGCTACTTCAAATTATCAGAGAAATAGCATTCCGTTACGTTTCCGAAAGTTTAATTAAATACAATATTAAGTGTTCTGTATCAACGTTTGTAACAATTGATAATTTATTTTTCATAAAATCATTATTTGATTTGTAGTGTCAATATATTCTTTTATAATACAAATTGGTGAAAAGTTATTTCAATAAATTCAGTTACGTATTTATTCCAATTTTAAACATTTCTATTTTAAAAAAATTGGTTTACCTTCCAATACAATAATAATATAACTTTAGAGTAAATTTATACTTAGTTAATTATCGATTTGAGCAAAAGAAAGATCGTAGATTACGCTGAAACCTTACCCTTTTAAAGTCTCGCTTATTGAAATTGCATTCATTCTTAACACTTCGAGTCTCAGTTATTTTTAACTTGGCGATCAATCAAAACTAGCTATCATTTTCATTGATTGCCGCAAATTGGACCAGCCAATCAGAGAAGTTTTCTATAACTACTTGGGAGTTAAAATAAGTGCGACTTTTCTTGTGGCATTGCGTAGACCAGGTTAAAATAAGTGGAACCTCAGTGCAATTCAAAATTAAATTTTTAGAGATCGTTTAGGATTATAGCACACCCAATTTCTTCTAAGATATTTATTTTTATTATTTTCATTGGATAAGTAATTTTTAAATCATTATCAAGCCGAAATAATTAATTTGTTTAAATCTTGATTTAGAGAATTTATTGAACGTTTACTCTTCATTCCAAACAATATATAAACAGTTAGCATGCATAAACTTGATAACTATGAAGTTGCTCTGTATTTGATAAAATCGCCTTTTATTGAAAAAAAATTCTTTTCCAAAGAAGAGGAAAATCCATACATTTAAAGTGTAATACTATAGTGTCCGTATATAAAAGAAATTTTGCATTAAATCAAGCGGAATTCCTTTATATTAGAACACTTCTCTTTTGGTGTAGTGAACCAATGTTATTTTCGTGAAAAGTTTTGTATTCCATGGTGTTTAACAGCCACAGAATGTGTGTTAATTAAACTGTGTAAATTGGAGTTGAAATTGATCAAATTGGAGTTGAAATATTTTTCGCAACCACGGAAATATTTTTTGTTGCTTGCAACGAAATTTTCCGTGCAATGCTGAATATGACAGATGATTATAATTTGTAAAATATAACAAAATGAAAGAGAAGAAAGAGATGGATGAGGTTCATAGAATAGGAAAGTGTTAGTGGTTATCTTTTGTTATTGTTAGTTAGTTATGCAAAATTAAATATTTTGAGATATAGAAATACACTCCGGATCGACATGGGTAGACCGCAGAAATTCGAAAGCAACAAAAAACAAATGTCAGGAATCAACAGAATTTTAATCGCTTCTTATTTAGTTTACTATGAAACTAAACAGCTCCTATAAATTTAATTAATTTAAGTTACATGAAGAATATTAGCTTGAAATTAATATTCTTCATTCGGACAAAAATATGAACGCTGAAAAAATTAACCCTTTTTAATGGCCACAATAACCAAGTATGTCTTTAACCAAGTGACAATCAGCTGCCATAAACGAAAACTTGACAAATGTCAACAGAAACTCATAATTCTCTTCACTAGGTTGCAAACATACTCGCGCTTTGCAGATGGTATGCTAACAGCCTCACTCGGCAAGTTTTAACCGAGAATTGGTTACATTCTGCCACTTCATCCTCTCGGTGATTTGGTTCAAATAACTTCAGTTGTTTGATTCAAAAATAATAATAATTTATCTAAAATAACTAATTTATTTATTGATTAAAATAGTTGGATTTTTTGATCAGGTAAAAATAACATAGATTAATAGTATCTGAAGTTTCAGAGGTTGTTTAACAGAAAGTTTTACTGTGTTCAGTATATTTGAAATGTTGAACGCCATGGAAAATTTCTGTTAGCTTAACGAAAATGTCTGTACAACGGCATTACAACGCGGTTCTTACTCTTTAGCACGCAGAATTACGTGACCCACAATTATCCCAGTACCGTCAATATACTTGCCGAAGTTTGGCTACCAGTACTGGCACAGTGTCGTTTGAGATTTAAGTCGAGTTGAATTTGTATGAATTGTCGCCTTAAAATATTGAAATTTGTATAATTTAAAATTTGAATAACGATAAATTTGGATAACTGAATTTTTAATCAATCGGAATTAACATCGATTAAAATTTGGACAGATTGACAATTTATTTTAGGATTATTTCATTAATATAATTTGTAATTAATTGAATATTAAATAATTTGAAAAATACATCGAATAAAATCTGGATAACTGAAATATGAATAGAATGCAAAATTCAGACCAAATGACTCAAAGGAACATATCGAAAACCTACGATCTGCATTAGTTTGTCTAACGTTTCGTACAGTTGGTGTGTGCGGGAGTAAAATTGTCGAATGTGATACCGGAAAATGGGAATAGCATTTCTGAAAGTGGCAGAAATTTGATTTGCTGATTGATGACAGCCACAGACTTAGGTCCCCATTGAGACGTTGCTACCTGGTAACGCTGTTCCTTCCGTGATAACCACCACCAGTAGTTTTTATTCTTCCGATTCAATTAGTGCTATACCTTAGTGTTGTGTTATAAAAGGAAAATGTCGAACATCGAGTCATTTGATTTTAAAACGATGCAATCAGTGTTGGAATTCGTTGAGCTTGGTATAGTGGATGTACCAGCTTTTCTTCAAGTAAAAACAGTCGCAATAGAAAAGGAATTGAATGCGTCCTTCCGAGCAGGACATCGCGGGTAAGTTTGTGTTTGGATTCAATTAATTTTTAATAGTAATAATCTTGAGAAATACTGGATTTAAAATGTTTAATTTAGTTACTGGAAAAACACAATTCAATGCGTAAATAAAGTTGTAGTTAATTGCATTTAATTTTAAAGTAGAATATATGACGTAAAGATTAAATAATCTTTAGATTTATTTTCCTTTTATCCAGTCTTCCTTAAATTCAAATTGATAAAATTGTTTACTTCCGAGATACTTTTCTTTTTGCCCGTATAACTAGCGCGTATTGTTTTTCGGTAATCAATCTGTTTTAATTTCTTTCAGCGTCCAAATTACTATGCCCGATTGGACGGATGCACCTTTGAGGGGTCGTTTATCAAACTGGCCGCTAGAATTCGAATCCTTCTACCGTCGGAGTGCACCTTACGAAAGCGCTGTCTGTCACCAGGAGTACAAATGGTCCTGGGAAGCAGAAAAATACGAAGTACGGTGCTACTGGGCTCCTGAAAAGTTCTCGTATCCCAGCAGCTGTAAATGCACGGGGGAAGAATTGATGGAGACTATCGTGGGCGCGCTTGGCGTGAATATCGCCCAATTTTAAGTAAAATATCCAAACAAGGTCACCTTGCCAAAATTTTTATTCATGATTAACATGAAAATGCGACACTAGCGTCTCTATTGGTTGTGCTCGTCACAATAATTTATTTTATTAATTTTTTTATTATTATAATTTTCTCTTTTTTTCAATTATTATTAAATATATATATATTCTACAATCTATATGTTATAAATTTTATGAAACTATCATTTACCTATTATTTATAATTACGTTATTAACTTAATAATTTGTTTTATCTATTGTTTATTGTTATAAATTTAGTTAAATTAATTATCTATTTGGACTATAAAATTATTATAAATTTAATTAAACTCATTATTCACTTATTTATGTTATAATCTATGTTATTATTAATTTAATTATTTATTTATTTATTTAATTTATTGAATATTATAATATTAATTAATTTAATTATTTAATCTATTTATAAATTTTGTTAAATTACTTAATTGCATATTGCTTTATTCTAAATTTAATTAGTTAAATTATTTATCTATTGTTTACTTATTAAATTTATTTATTATGATAATTTAACTAAATCAATTGTTTTATTATTTGTTTAAACTATTTATTATTACTTAATTATTTATTCATTTATTTATTTAAACTTTTGGTTATTATAAATTTTTATTGTTTATTTATTAATTAATTTAATAGGTTCATTTAAGCTATAACGTTATTATAGACTAGCTTTCGAGCCCGCCTTCGGCGGGCATCGAAATCTAGTAGCGTGCCATCAACAGTATTTTTTGACCAAAAGTATTTTCTGACAGAAAGTATTTTTTAAAAGCATGCATTTTCCGACAGAAAGAATTTTTTGACAAAAATTATTTTCATGCAGGTGTTTGAAACAAACTTGGGTGTACTTCCGAAAAGCTTGAACCTCAAATCTTTTTGATACTTCGTATGCTTACGTAATTTGATGCGCTGTTTACAAAGATCATAGTAAAAATTGACGAAATTTGAATTTCATGGTAAAGAAGATGTATAAAGAATCATAATAATTTTGCTTGTTTGCATTTATCTCTTTAAATATTGCAAATATAAAAAACAAATTCATACAAAAGGTGTAGATCTCATTAAAATACACATTTTATGTTTGATGCATTTTTTACTGAAACCAATTAGTTTACGAAATAATTGCAAAAAAAATAAATCACCATAAATGTGACCAATTAGTCATAAATACCCATATTATATCAATATTAAATTACCTACAGTCGTAATTACGTTATTAAATTACGAACTTTACCTTCATTACGTAACATTACGTTTATTACGTAACATTACATTTATTACGTAATAACGTAAAATTATGTAATTTACGTGCAGTAATTACGAAAATAATAATTAAAAAATTGTAAACCGGATCATTGTTATGATCAATACTTTAAAAACCAACACAACTATAGGTTTTCCCACCGCGTTGTCTACAATACACTTCCAGTATTGCAGTATTCCAGTATGGCACCCCAAACCCCCGGTATTTTGTCCAAGACACGCACCCAGAGAAAAAATATATTTGTCTCACTTTTAGCTAAAACATTTTTATATATTTTTTTAATTTACTGAAATAAATGCAAAAAAAACCATTATTTTTATTGTTTGTTATGGTTTTTACCATAAAGATGAGCTAGTCGACAATTTTTACTACAATTTTCGTAATCAGGGAATTAAATTTTATAAGTATACAAAGTATTAAAAAGATTTAAAGTTCGAGCTTTTCGGAAGTTTATACACAAAATTTTCTAAGCAACATAATTCTCTTCCAAAAATTATTAAATTCTAATATCTTTTATTGGATATACTTCCAATTAGCACATATTTTCGATTTCTTTGAAAATTCGTTACTTACGTATTTTGATGTGCTGATTACGGATATCATAATGAAAATTGGCACCAATTTTATTATAATGTAAAAAAACAAAAATCTACCATAATTCACAGCTTTTTGCTGTTATCTAATAAAATATTCTTAATTTTAAAAAATATTTTAAACAAAAATTGTAGATCTGATAAAAATACGCATTTTATGCGCTATGAGTTTTTTATGAAAATAAATATTCTTAGAAAAAAATAGATAAGGTTCTATAACACATATGCATGTACTGCCTTCAGCGCAGTGTATATGTATAAACCGGAAGGTAAATTTTTCTATAAAGCTGGGGTTGGTTTTACGAAATGAAAAGTATCATAAAAGTTGGAAGTCAAGTTTTCTACACTGTTACCACTGGCAGTGTATATGTATAAACCGGAAGGTAAATTTTTCTATAAAGCTGGAGTTGGTTTTACGAAATGAAAAGTATCATAAAAGTTGGAAGTCAAGTTTTCTACACTGTTACCACTGGGTTCATGCGTTATAAAGAGTTGGGTTTTTCCCAACTTATCCAACGGATAAGGTTAAAAAAAGGTTGGGCGACATTATAACTGTAAATTTTTTTGAAACAAATAATCATAAAAAGTGTCATAAAAAGTATAATTTTTTAAATGGATACGGGGGAGTTGGCATACTATAAAAAGTGGAACCCCGATTTTGATATAATTTAAAATATAATTTATTAAACTTCACACCCCAGATAGCACCAGAATTTCTCGAAAGTTTCCTGGAAGTTCCCTATTGTAATGTCTCAAATTACCAAAGGAAGTCTCCAGAAAACTTCCTGGACATAGCGAAATATCCTCTTCCTGGAAAGTTTCCCTTGCAAACATCCCGGAAACCCTTCCTTAGAATCTTCATGTAAACATCACTTGGAAACTTTCAGGGAATTTTCTGGAAACATTTTTTGAAAACTTATTGGAAACTTCTCTCAAACATCCCTTGTAATCTTCCTGGAAACTTCCTTTGGAAATCCCCCTAAAATATCTCTTGTAAACTTCTCGGAAACATTCATTGGACACTTCCTGGAAACATCCCTTAGAAACTTCATGGAAACGTTACTTGGGAACTTATTAGAAACATCTCGGAAACTTCCTTTGGAACATTTCTGAAAATTTCCCGGAAGCCTTCCTTGGAATTTTCCCAGAGGCCAGCTTTGGAAACTTCCCGAAAACATTCCCTGGAATCTTTCCAGGAACTTCCCTTGGAAATTTCCGGGAAACTTTCCGGAAACATTCTTTAGGAACTTCCTAAAATTTACGAGGAGACTTCCTTCGGAAACTTCCAGCAAACGCATCCCTTGGAAACTGTCCAGATACTTCCCGTAAACTTCCTTTAAAAACTTCCCTTGGAAACTTTTAGTTATTTTTTTTAAACTTAAATAATAAATAAATTTTTAATAAAAAGTTGCTAATTTTTCTTTAAAAAGCTGACAATTTAACAGTGAGGTGTGCTATTAAATAATTAGCAATTAATCTCATTTAAAGAGATTTGCTATGATAGATTTTAAACATTACAAAATCGTGTATTACAAAAATTATTAATTATCAAATAAAAAAAACAATAACTGCAAAGTTTCAATGCAAGTTTCCAAGGGAATTATCGAAGGGAAATTTCCGGGAAGGTTCCAGGAAGTTTCCAATGGAATTTTTCAAGGGAATCTTCCCCGAAGTTTCAGAGAAGTTTCTCAAAGTAAGTTTCCAAGGGAAACTTACTTTGAGAAACTTCCCGAAAACTAAGGTGCAATTACCAAAAAAAATATTCTCACATGTAAAAGAATATTTAACTTTTCTATGACTCAATATTATTCAATAAATAATAGGATATTGTGGAAAGAAAATGGTTTTTAAAATTACATGTTTACTCTTTTTTTAACTTAACCTTCATTTAAATGGATAAAGGATGGGTTGGAGTGCCATAATAAGTTCAATTTTTAGTAGGGGTACCGGGGTACTGAGGTGCTATAATAAACTGAATTATTTTTAAACTGATACAGGGTGAGGGTGTCATAAAAAGTAGGAACTGTTTTTAAATCAAAATACATAGATAGAACATTTGTTTCAATCATCAGATTATTGTTCATTCTTTAGGAAGAATATAGCTAACTATAGACTATTTTCATGGCGTTAACACGTTTTTTTATTTTTGTTTAGAAAACTATTAACTATTTGTAAAAAATATATACAACATAAAATGTCTATTTTTATTAGATCTATAACTTTTGTCTGAATAAAATTTTTTACAATCCTTATAAATAATATTATGAATATTTCATGTGATTTAACAAAAAAAACCGTGTATTATTATAGTATTTTTTACGGTTTTTACCATGATAACGCAATTTGCGCTAATTTTTACTATCATTTTCGTAATCAGCGCATCAAGATACATACCATAACTTATGGTCATAGGGATAAAATTTTATTTTGAACATAAACATTTTTTAAAGAATTTTTTTCTAATTGTTGAAATTTCGGTCTAAAAAAAAGTGGCCCCAAGATGGACACCTTCTTAAAAGTCTCTGAAAATTGCAGTAAATAAAAAATAAACATCTTGTAACAATTCTTAAACTAATTTTTAATCATTTAACGGAATTTATGAAAAAATAACCTTTCTAAAAACTGCAATTTAAAAGCTTAACAGTAAAAAGTAATAAAATACCGAAAAATATCGATTTATTATTTTCACTAACGATAAAATCACATTTTATGGTGGAAAATAAAAAATTTTAATTAATTGGCTCAAAAAATTATCGAAAAAAGTGTAAAATCGAAAATAGTAAAAATATTATATACGAACACTGAATTAGTAAAATAATTTTAGGATATTATTACACGATTAATAAAGAATATTATAACGTTAAGTACTTATTCTAAATCATTAATTTCAATAACTTTACCAACTTGAGAAAAAACTGTTACAAAACTTTTTTTAGACACAAAAGCACGTGGTATCCCTAATAGCACAAAACGTTTCATCAACGTTGCTTCATCGTTTTCTTGCAACGTTGCAAACGTTGCATTGCAACGTTACCGGTCAAGAAAAGTAACGTTGCATATGTCATGGGGCTATGAACGTTGCAAGGGAACGTTGCGGAACGTCATTTTGAAACTTTGAATAACCATTTAAAAATCTTTTAAAAATTAATAATGTTGATATTGTGCGCAGTAGTTTTCTATCGCAATTAGAGCTGCGCAGTTGATTTTAGTGACCAATGTTCTATAGAAGCAATCATATTATCAACATCGAATAACATAAATAAAAAAAAATTTAGCCTTTTCCGCAACATTTTTCCGCAACCCGCACTGCGATTTTTCGAATGCCTATTCAAAGTTCCAAATTAACGTTCCGCAACGTTTCCCTGCAACGTTCCTAGCACCATGACATATGCAACGTTATTTTTCTTGGCTGGCAACGTTGCAATGCAACGTTACACGGAAACGTTGCAGCAACGTTGATGAAACGTTTCGTGCTATTAGGGTATGTGTAGAAGAAAAACCAACTAGTTTTTTTTCTTCAAATGTTCATCAAAATCTTCGTCTATACAAACAACAAAAATGACAGAAAGCATAAGGCGCTGTCATCTTAAACAAAAATTTTATACGAAATGTCCATCTTGGGGTCCTGTCCATCTTGGGACCAAGTTTTATTAAAATTATAGGTATGTCGTTTTCGCCGGAAGTACACCCTTTACCTGTTTAATGAAATATTTTATAATATTTTGTACATTTTTTGTAGAAATGATTTTTCATTTTAGGCTCATTTTAAGACTAAAAGTTAACAGCTTAATTATTATTAACAAACTTTCTTATATTTTAAAATATTTTGTAAATACAACTGTACAGAACTAACATTTTATATTTTGTGCCTTATAAGGCCTAATTTTTATTTCTGATAAAATCCCAGTTAACGACCTACAATACACACATATACTAAATTTAACTGCAATTTTTTTGATTAACTGATTTTTCATTTTTTTACCTAAAAAAAATCCAGATTTAAAAAATGATATTTTCTATTGTTTCATCTAAAATTAATTTTGATATTTATTTTTTGAAATTTATAGACAAATATGTTGTTAGGAACATAAAAAAATTAATGCAAAAATATTAGAAGTAATCTAACAAAAAGTCAGTGATCTAAAAAAATTTGAGGTTTTTAATTTTTTTGTAAAATTCTTATATTTTTCGTTCTAATTAAAATTTTTTAATTTTCTATGTTCACAAACCTAACTTGGGTCAATACCTAATATTCCACAAAATTTTGTTTAATTCAGTCAAGTCATTTAAATGTGATTGGCGTACAAAGTTTTGTGATATATAGATATACATACATATGGGAGTGTGTATACGTGCGGTATAAACATTCTTTCACTTAAATGTAAAGTTATATGTGTGTGTGTATGTGAGTGTGTGTGTATGAGTGTGTGTATATGTGAGTATGTGTTGTGTGTTTATGTGTGTGTATGTATATATGTATATATGCGTGTTTATCTGTATGTATGTACGTATATGTAAAAATGTGACTTAGTTGTATATCTCAGCTTCCAATAATATTTTCTGAATTTTTCTTTTATATAAATCTAAGTTGAGTGACACTCTAATACTCTGCTAAATTTCACATGAATCGACTGAGCCGTTTTAAAGTGATGCCTGGATAAAAAATCCTGGACAGACAGACAGAATTTTATTTTTTGCATTTTCGCGATCCTTATCACTCAAAACGAAAAAGTATGTAAAAATTTTTTAGTTTGGCGCAATGTACAGACCAAATGTTGATTTTATTTATATAGATTTTATTAAATTAATTATTCCATTATTTATTTTCTTAACTATTATAAATTTAATTAAAATATTTTATTAGTTATTTTTAATTAAACTAATTATTCACTTATTTATTTCTATTCTATATTATTATTAGTTTACTTACTTATTTAATTATTTATATAATTGTTTATTATTATAATTTTTCTAATTAGTTATTCAATATTTATTTTACAATCTGTAAACCACCCCACCACCCCACCACCCCCTTGTGGTGTCACCCCCCTCGTTGTGTCACCTTGTCGTGGTGAGGGGGCTTAGAACCGGCCAGGCGCTTGTCCTTTGGTCGCCACCACTGGACGAGCTGTTCGGCTCTTCCCAGAACTCATAGAGCCCCGATGTCTAGCGAGTTTGGGCACAGGGGAATGAACGGGACCCCGTTAATTCGGGTAGCCGTCGTTTTCCGAACCTGTGCATTAGCTAACCTGTGCGGATGATGTTAATTCGGATTCTAAATGGGGGCTAACCTTCCTCGTCAGCTGTGGATGACATGGGTTCTGGGAAGAATAGGACACTTCCGCTTCCTTGGTTTTTCTAAGTTGGTGTAGAGTAGTCTCGATCTAGGGTTGGCGCCCGATGGACCGGTTGCTTGTACGATCTGACCAACGACACCTAACCCAATCTAAGGTTCCACACTGTGCCGAGGGATGGATGGCACCAGGGTTACAAAATCCGGCATGAAGCTGCCGGGGATGGTGTGAACGTCGTCCAACCTATGTGCTATTTAATTTGGCGTCTGTAAAGCGGAGGCGTCGGTTGCTGATGCTTGGGGCCTGGGCGGCGGACGCACTGTCGTCGCCAGTAATACGATTGGAGGTGTCGCGAGCGGTGCTAGGATACCGGGCGCCCTCCTAGTGTACAAATGCCTTACCCACATATTGGAGCTCTGTGAGGGTGGACCGTTTTTTCTACCAGGCTCGTGGGATTCATATGGATACTGACGATTTAAATTTAGATGACGATGTGCGCCCAGGGGGCAGTGGTGAGGCACCGCCGGCAACGAGTGCCACAGGACCGGGTTCGGTAGGAACAAATCCATCGTTTTTGACGGTGGATGATCAGAGTAGGTCGCGTCGCGGAAGTGCGACAAGTATTAGTAACGTTGGCAGCGCTTTTAGCAATGCCACAGCTGCAGACCTTGCATACTGCGAGGAAGAAAGGGTGAAGGCCGAAAATCTTCGCGAGAAAGAGGGGAGGATTTTCCTCGACATGGAAAAGGAACTGAGGCTTATGGTGGAAAAGCTAAAGGTTCAAAAGAACGTTGCGGCGGAGATCCAAACTGGATTGAAGAAATTCAACCAGTGGATCCCCGATTTATGGAAGATACATTTGGAGGCAGATGCAGCAAATTCTAGGCTTTATATTGGCCTAAAGAACTGCGAAATTGATAGAACTGAAAGGCAAAAAGTAAGAAAGCGCGTCCAGGCCAAAGCAATGAGAGCTTTGGTCTTGGAGTGTAAGAGGAAAAGAGAAAAGAGTGGAGGGTCACGTCCAAAAACCAAGAAACCCAAGAAGCCGTCGGAGACCTTAGCTGATAAGGCTAAGGCTCCGAAGAGGGTTAAAAGGAGGGAGGTACCTCCAATTGTTCCTCCCAAAGTAGTAGTGGAGCCTATGAGGCCAAAGAAATCGACGCTTTTAGTGCGGGTTTCCCAGGGACAGACACGCCTCTGTCCTTGGAAAGCTTAGAAAGGTGGTGGACCCTGGCTCCTGTCAGTCCACGGTGGTGGGTGCAATGCCCACAAAGCAGGGTAACCTTCTCCTACGATTAGGAGAAGATTCAGATGGAAAGGCCTTCACGGCCAAGGTTGCCGAGGCCGTAAAAGGCATAGGAACCGTCAGGGACCCGGATGGACAAAGGGTAACTTTGGAGATCCGAGACCTGGACGGCCTTACCTTAAGAAGGAAGGGTAAAGGAGGGATTTTTAAGTTGCCACATTAGGAGGAGGTTGATAATGACAAGGTGCCATAAGTGCCTGGCCTACGGCCACAAGAAAGCTGAGTGCAAGGGAGTGGACAGATCCTCGGCATGTTTCAAGTGCGTTGGATCTGGTCACACTCTTGCAGAGTGTACAAAAGAGGCACTTTGTTTTCTGTGCTCGGAAGAGCAGGGCATGATGGAAGTGTCCCATGTCGCAGGCTCGGGTAAGTGCGCCTGTTTCAGGAGAGTCCTGCAACAGGCAAAAAGAGAAAAGGCTTTGAAGCGTAGCCGCTTCAGGGCCGCCTAATTCGCAGAAAAACTCAGATGGAGGAAGTTTCTTCCTTTTGAAGCGTTTTTAGAGCGAATTGACGGTTCATCGAGTCCCTGGACCCAACTTGTGTGTGTTAAGGGCCTACATGACTGTCAATGATAGTAGGTCCTGAGGACCAGAGAAAGTCGCTTCGGCGACAGAGTAGGGGATAGAAGACCACTCCTGATGGCGATACGCGCGGAAAGTGCTAGCCGGGAGTGGTCTTAAGGCCCCTAAAAAAGGGTGTGTTTTTAGCGGGTCGGCAGAAAATCGCCACCCCCGCATAACCCTGTAGTACGGGCTACAGGGTACCTGGCAGCAGGTTTTCACGTCCTACGCAAAAAAAAAATTATTATAAATTTAATTAATTTAATTATTTAATTTATTTATAAATTTTGAATTCTAATATTTATTTATTAATTAACTTAATTATTTCATTTAAGCTATAACATTATTATAAATTTTATTTATATAATATATGCATATATATATATTTTTAGATCTTATTCGGCACTTCCGGCACTACCGCCAGGGAATAGATTCCGCCCGAAAAGCCGTGCCCTAGAACTGGTGTACGAACAGCGGTACCAGGTAGAATGGGAGGAGACCGGACTAATTCATTAAGGCTAGGACTTGGTAAGCACCTTCAAATTTCTTAATAAAACGTTAATTTCTGTGAAATATACAACAAAAGTTATAATTCGTTTATCTTTCTGTTTCAGCATTGGGATATAGGACTGCAAACCATGTGGTTCGAGTGCTAACGCCCAGACACTTCACCCGGAAAAGATTATTGTTATTATCATGTTTTTATTGTTATTAATTGCCAACACTGATTTTGGTGCCGGAAATGTCAAAGCTGTTTTCAATGCATTTTTTCGTGCTTATTACGAATTTGTAAGTAAAAAGGTTCCATCAGCTCAAGTTTTTGAGAAAAACGGGGTCAAAAAGTCAAAAAACCGTGTTTTTCGCAATATTTGGACACCTCTAGCAAAGAAACAAAACGTGATAGAACCTTCCACTATAGCTCAAATTAAAGCTTAAACATTTGACTACATCTCTTGAAAATTACATAACTGCACCTTGCTCCCAAGATCACTGGTAGACACTTTTTTAACCATAAAATCTCACATTGGCAAAGTTTGAGAACCTTTAGCAGCGAAACGATAGGAAAGAACCTTCCACTAAGGCTTATAATAAAGCTTGAACTTTCGACTACAACTCGTAAAAATTACAGAAATGCACCTTGTTGCTAAGGTCAAAGTTTAAAAATTTCAGATTTTACAGTTAAGAAAGTGACTACAGATGACCTTGTGAACAAGGTGCAGTTACGTTATTTTCAGGAGTTGTAGCCGAAAGTTCGAACTTTACTTTTAGCCTTAGTGGAAGGTTCTATCTCCTATCGTTTCGTTGCTACAGGTTCTCAAACTTTACCAATTTGAGATTTCATGGTTTAAAAAGTGTCTACCAGTGACCTTGGGAGCAAGGTGCAGTTATGTAATTTTTAGGAGATGTAGTCGAAAGTTCAAGCTTTAATTTGAGCTATAGTGGAAGGTTCTATCACGTTTTGTTTCTTTGCTAGAGGTGTCCAAATATTGCGAAAAACACGGTTTTTTGACTTTTTGACCCCGTTTTTCTCAAAAACCAGAGCTGATGGAACCTTTTTACTTACGGATTCGTAATTAGCGCGAAAAAATGCATTGAAAACAGCTTTGACATTTCCGGCACCAAATTTTTTTTTCACTTTTGTTGGCCTGTGTTATTACTATTATTATGTACCTGAGCTAATAAAAGTTTATAGTTTAGATTCAATTATTACAACATGTTTTGATTGTCCGAACACAACCTTTGTCTTTCAAATTTATTTGTATATTTATTCTATTGTTAGCTATCTCGATTATTTATAACATTTTAGTTGCTTTTATTCTAAAAGACTTGATTATGTTTGCATAAATTTTATAAACTTAAACAATTACAACTACCCAGGAATAAAAAAAACGCACGGAGGCAAGGATTGAACCCGGGACGCCTGAGGTATTAGTTGAACGCTACAAAAAAAACTACTTTTACTTTCTTAAAAATCTTCTTTCATTTTCAACCTTGTCTTCTCGACTTTTTGTATTATTTAAAAGTCCATTGAATTTAATAAAATTTTATAACTAATTAATGGAAAATGAGTTAAAACAATTTTTAAAAATCCCTTTTGAATTGGATAAATAATCAATTAATATTTAATTATTATAATTGTTATATATTAATTACATCCATTAAAATAAAATAATTTACTGCACAATGGTAATAACAGTGATAGTTATTATTATAATTATTATTGTTATTATTGTTTAACCGTGTCATAAAACCAAATACATAAAGTTGAGATAGTCAAAAGAAAATTAATTGAAAAGGCAGTGGGATACTTGAAATCTTAAGGTATTCATTTATGATTCAAAATGTAAATAACAATAAATTTAGATAAGTACCCTACTAAAAATAAGATCAGAATTAATCAAGAATGGTCAGCAGTTCTGAACAGTCCTGACAATTCTCACCACTTGTGACTGGTCTCACCATTTGTGACGGGTGTCACCATTTCTAACCATATCTGTAGATTACTCTCACCACTTGTGACGGGTCTCACCATTTCCAACCATACAGTTACTAAGCTCCTCCCATTCAACTCCCACTATTTTTAAGACTGCGACTATTTCTCAACGTATATATAACTTATATTTTATATTACGTTAATTTGTAATTATAAATAACAAATTTATATTACACTATACAAGTTTAGAATTATATTCTGCGTGTTAATCGTTTAATACTCATAATTTACTAATGATAAGTAATTAACTTACTCGCTTTATAGAATAGAACAAACACTATTATTTTTTGAAATTACGTACTCAAAGTTCTACATACATTTAAAAATATAATACTCTAATAGAAATTATAAGTATTTAAAGGTATATCTACTTTTGTATTTGTAATTTGTTATTTTCTCATAGTACATTTATAGGTTATGTGAGTTATATAAAATTATCAAATTCCAAATATTATAACGTTTTAGTGAACTAATGTGGTATCTTAGCATAATGATTAATTTATTATTGTATTTTAAATTTTGTAACAATACCACATATATTTAGGTCATTAATTTTTTTTAAAACATATCTTACATATCAAATAAAATCTCGAAATTATTACATCAGCTAAAAGTTAAACAACATTTAAGTATATTTAAAAAGAAATGGAGTTACAAGTGGCTCTATGGCACAGTGTTCAAGATGTCCGACTTTCAGGCTAAAGGTCCCGGGATCGATACCAGCTAGACATACTTTTTTTTGTGTAATTTTTTCTTTTTTCTTCAAGAGGGGGCCCCAAACACCCTACTTCGTCCCTGGTAAAAGGGCGGAGCCAGCGGAAATATTGTGATCAGTTTTGAAAGTTCCTCACCAGTTATACTATGTTTCTGACCAGATTCGTCCAGAAACGTAACAAAACTGGATTAAAATGGTCAGACTTCCTGACCAGATTTCTGACCAATCCTGTCCTAATTTTTAGTAGGGTAGAATTATGAATCAATCGAAATTTACATCGATTAAAACTTGAACAACAAATTTACTAGGTACACGAACTTGATTTGCATATGTTATTAAAATTTAATTAGTTAATATTATAATTTATATAAATTAGGATTGATTGAAAGTTGGATTGTTTTAAACTTACCGAATGTAATTGTGGGGACTTGCTAGTGTACCCGGTAAAAAGAGGTTGATTAAAACGCATAAATTGGCATTTAAAAAAACAGTCATTTGAATGCTGACAGATGCCTACTAATTCCGTTTTTGTCCTCAATGCCATTTAACGCGTTTTCTTGATTGATATTTGTTTCATTTTAATCATTTTGAATGCTCACAAATTTTATGAAAAAAATTGAATGCGTTTCTTTACCGTCAAGCGAAACACCACGAATTAGATCCAAATACCATTAAATGCTTTCTGATAATGTATCAAATTAAATGCCATTCAATGCCTTCAAGAAAACAATTGTGAACGTAGTCAATGGCTCAAGAAGTTTAATGCCGTTCTATGCCTATGTCAGCAGATTAAAAAGACGCCATTCTGCTATCGTTAACTTGTTCATTCTTTGCAGCGCGTCGTCGTGGCATCTTTCTATTTTGTGTTGTTCGATCTATTTTAACTAAATCGCGTTATTCAAGTGAAAAACAAAGTAATTTTGTATCTAATACTAATAGTTTCCCTAACCAAAGTGAAGAAGTGAACGCAAACATAAGTTTTAAAGTCATTTTGTCATTTTTTGTTGCATGCAAGACAAAATACAAAAATGACGTTAAGTGTTACATTTACTGCTTATATTTTATTCTATTTTGGTCTACTATTTAGCTGAAGTTAACCTATTAACATATTTGAACTTAAAAAGTAAAATATTGACAAAGACAATAATCAAAGTAAAACATATCAATCACATGTTCAATTTTCCCTTTCAATATGGCTACTGATTTGTTTTTAGGCATTTGAAGGCATTCATACAAAAACGGAATCAAAGCGCATTGAAACGTTTTAATGCGTTTTAATCAACCTCTTTTTACCGGGTATTTGTACAAGCGCAAGCGCATTATAGAGTTAGCCTCAAGCGGCAGTTCGTCTGCCGGCAAATAGAGTACGTGAAACCAGTCTTGTACGGGAACAGCCAGATTCAAGTTATGTACGTCCCGGTAGCAAAGTAGTGCTTTACTTAAATAAATTTATATTTATTAGTTAAATGGTGCCTAATTATTAAATTTTCATCTCTTGAGCAATCCTGGCTAGTGGGAGGCCAAAATTACCTTATATTTCCCACATTTGGTGACCTGATGTGAGTGAAAATTTTCTTTGTTCAAATGGTCGACTTCGAGACTCCTAGTGAAGATCATCGCCTGGAAGAGGTTCTTCGACGTGAAGATCATCGTCGTGTAAGGTTCTCATGAAGATTTTATGTCCATCGGATCAATCTTTTTGAGCGAAAACCATTTTTTCGCGAGATCTATAACCTCAATTTTTGCACGTGGCCCAAGCCAAGGAAATTTCATCTGTCGATATCTTCGGAATCCTGCCTCTGAAAAATGTTCTGTTTTTTGGAAAACATCTCTGAAGACCTCAGCTAAATGTTCCGTACATTATTTTTGTAAAAAATATGCACTTTGCAATTATTTTTCGCACCGGCGACCAACACGTGGTTACATAACCTCAAACATCAATCTCAGCAATTAAAGACGCATCATCGAAAGTTCTTTCCACCAACAACCTCAAGACCACTGCAGGAAGATCGCTGTCCTTGTCAAAGATATTTTTTTTCTACAATATTTCTTTTTTCTAATATTTTTTTTTTTTAATTCATGCCGTATCTCATTTCGTCGTGATGTGCTCTTTTTTTATTTATTGGACAGTATTTTTTACTATTATCTTTGCGTACTATTTTAAGCAACTTTTAAATTTTTACTTGTCGATAGCCGCGAACTATTGGGTTGTTTATCGGTTCTAACATTGACTTTCTTGAGAATGTCGTGAACTGTATTTTTGTTTTGGTTCTTTCATTAGCGCGTTTTGTTGAGTGACCGGCACTTATTGTTTTTCGATCGCAATCGTGTTTTTGATTTTGCCTTTGTTTCCTTTTATTCGTTATCATGCCAGACGAGGCCGGTAACCCCTCTCCCCAGGAGCAAATTTTGCAACTGCAATCGCGATTGGTTAGAGTTTCCGAGAATTTGGAGGCGCTGCAAAGTCAACGCGTTGAATCTGTCCGCCGACCTAAGATTCCGCGCTTTATTGCTAATGTCCCCGCTGTTTGGTTTATTCAGTTAGAAGCTACTTTCAGTAGTTGCCGTATTACTTCAGAAAAAAGAAAAGCTGAATATATTATAGCTGATCTTGACCCCGAAATTTTACTTGACGCTCGTGACATTATTTCTCTTCAACCAGCTCCAGCTGATCTTTTCACGCAGATTAAGCAGAGAATAACTGCCGCATTTTCTGTTTCTTTAGAATCTAGGCTTCGACAACTTCTTAAGGGAGATTTCCCAACCGATGGAAAACCATCTTTGATTTTGACTCGTTTACGTAGTTTGGGAAATACAGAATGTAGTGAGGATATTCTTAAATCAGTCTTTCTTGATCAACTTCCTCAGTCAACATGCGCCATCTTGGCTGCATCTGACGTAAAGGAACAGCAGAAATTGGCTGACGTTGCTGATAAAGTTTACGAGGCTACTAATTATTAAAACTCGTGCTTAGCTGTCTCTTCTCTTCTGATTCTCGCGGTCGTAATCAGAACGGTAATAATCAGAATAACGGAAATGACAGTTCAGCCTCTCAAAATAAAAAAGCTGAATGTTGGTATCATCATAAATTCGTCGATAAAGCTGAAAAGTGTGTTAAACCTTGCTCTTACGTTACTAAATCGAGTGATAGTAATCAGAGTTCGGAAAACTAATTGCGCCTGCCTGCCTGCCTGGAGACAATCGGTAGTCGCGCAGCTTCTAGACGTCTCCATATTCGCGACCGGAAATCGGGTCTACTTTTTCTTATCGATACAGGCTCTTATGTGTCTCACATTCCTGCTTCTAGGAATTCTAAGAGAAAGCCTTCAAATGTCGTTCTATTCGCTGCCAATGATTCTCGAATCGTTACTTATGGCGAAAGTCGGATGACACTCGATCTCGGACTTAAACGCGATTTTTCATGGAATTTTTATGTGGCTGCAGTTCCTAACCCATTATTGGAGCTGATCTGTTAGCACATTTCGGAATCCTTGTCGATCTTAGTCTTAGCGTCGTATACGGAGGTCACTGGAGCATCTCAAACGCCCGTATCAACACCTTACAATGTTTCTGATCACATCTTGACTCAAAGTCCACCTCTAGCAGAACGCGCGCGCCGCCTTGCTCCTGATCGTTTAAAGGCAGCAAAAGCGCAGTTCAAAGCGTGGACTGAAGAAAGCATTTGTCGCCCGTCTAGTAGTCCTTGGGCTGCACCGATACATCTTGTGTCTAAAAAGGATAGTCAATGGCGCGTCTGCGGCGATTTTCGCCGTCTCAACTCTGTGACCACTCCGGATCGCTACCCGGTTCCTCACTTGCACGATTTTTCTGGTTGCATTTCTGGAAAAAAAATCTTTTCCAAGCTGGACTTACACATGGCCTATTACCAAATTCCAATCGCCCCTGAGTTTTGCCGTATGATCTTCGGGCTCAGAAATGCAGGTCAGACATTTCATTGTTATATTTTCCAGGGACTCGGTGACCTGGATTTCGTTTTCGTTTATGTTGATGATGTTCTTATTGCTTCTGCTAATGCTGCAGAGCATGAGAAGCATCTCGACATAGTGTTCAAGCGACTGAAGGAATTCGGCCTTCGTATCAACGTTGACAAATGACAATTAGGCCTAACAGAACTGGAATTTTTGGGTCATAAAATTAACTCTTAAGGTATTTTGCCTACTATCGAGAGAGTCCAAGCTATTGTATCTTATCCTCAGCCTAAGACAGTCCAGGATTTACGTCGTTTTCTTGGCTTAGTCAATTTCCATCGTCGTTGCGTTAAGCACGCCGCGCAGATTCTCGAGCCACTCCATCGATATCTTGTGAATTCCAAAAAGAACGACAAGACCGAAGTTTGTTGGACCGCGGAAGCTTTGGCCGCTTTTAGACAGATTAAAAATAATCTGTCAGATGCGACTTTGTTAATTCATCCTATTTCCGACGGCGAAAGTCGTCTTGTTACCGACACATCCGATTCCGGAATTGGTGCTTCTTTAGAACAACGAATTTTAGACGTGGATCCTTCTATCAAGGTTTGGAAACCTTTAGCCTTCTTTTCAAGAAAATTTACTCCTGCTCAGCGAGCATATAGCACATACGATCCACGACAGCAGCGCCAATTGTCCTTTATATCTCAATTTTCTACTGACATTGAACATCTACCTGGAACCGACAACGTGGTTGCCGACGCTTTGTCGCGCGTAGACTCCGTTACCTTTTCGTCCGAAATCGATATTAATGAGTTTTCTACGGCTCAATCTAACGATGAGGAACTTACAAAGGCTCTCCAGTCTTCTGATTGGTCGATTCGAGTAAAAGCGCTACCTTGAGGATCTTCTCAAACCGTCATTCATTGCAATGTTTCTGGTGAGAATTTACGTCCTTTCGTGCCACTTATTCTTCGTGAAAAAATTATGAGACTGTTCCATTTTCCGTCACATCCTAGTGCTCGTGTCATGAATCGCATTTTGTGTAAAATATTTATTTGGCCCTCTATGCATAAAGATATTACGGGTTTTTGTAAGGCCTGTACCGATTGTCAAAGGTCTAAGATCTCTCGGCACACGATTTTGCAACCGGCTCAATTTGTCGCTCCTGAATCCAGGTTTAAACATGTCCATATCGACCTTGTCGGTCCACTTCCTGACGATCAAGGATTTCGATATTGCTTGACCATGATCGATCGTTTTTCGCGATGGCCGGAGGCGGTTCTTTTGAAGAATATCGAAGCTGCAACTGTATGTCAAGATTTTGTTGATAACTGGATAGCTCGTTATGGCGTCCCTGATACTGTGACGACAGATCAGGGTAGTCAATTCGAATAAAGAATGTTCACTTCACTTCTTCGCATCTCAGGTACTCGCAGAATCCGGACCACTGCCTATCATCCTGCGTCTAACAAAATGATAGAGCATTGGCATCGATCGTTAAAGGCATCGACCATGTGTTATTCAGACTCTAGATGGACACGAGTCCTTTCTACTGTTCTTTTGGGCGTTTGGACCTCTGTAATTGACTGTGGAGCCGCGGCTTCTGAGTACCTTTATGGTACTGTTTTGCGCATCCCGGGCGAATTCGTTCTTCCCGATGACCTTTCTGGCGATCAGCAAGCTTTTTTGGCGAATTTAGGAATCACATGCGTGACGTGAAGCCCGTGCCTGTCACTCATCATCACAAGCGTAAAGTTTTTGTCTCTAAGGATCTAGCCTCGTGTTCGCACGTATTTGTGCGTATTGGTAGATTGAGGAAGTCACTGGAACATCCGTATTCGGGACCTCACAAAGTCGTGGATCGCACATTTAGTCGCGTATTTAATGTCGATGTTCACGGTACTGTTAAACAAATATCTGTCGAAAACCTCAAACCGGCGTATATGTTTTGCGGACCTTCTGATCTGAATAATCTTGACGTTCCTTCGTCAATTCCGACTCAGATACGTATGAGGGGTGACAGAACTTTGACTAAAATTATTGAAAACGAAGCTCGCGACATTTTTAGTCATAATGTCCAATCCTCGACTCCTGTGCAAATTGATCTCGAAATTACCAAACCTTCGACTGATAACTTATACCTCGTGATTCGTCTGATATTCTACCTCGTGATTCGTATGACATTCTTTCTCGTGATACTCATCCGCCAGTACCTACCTGTTCGGAAAATGTAAATTACTCTTATAAGACTGATTTTTCTGCAACTGATTATGATTATTGCTCTAAGATTCCAGTCAGTAGCAAACCAAAGAAATTCAGACCGAATATCTTAAGAAAAAAGCAAGTTCACTTTAATATTTAAGTATTATCGACAAACTGTGATTTTTTTGTTTGTAAATATAAAAAAAAGTTTTTTATATATAGGGGAGACCGGGGCTATTCGGCTCACTTTTGGTAAGACAGAAAAAAAGTTAGGAAATTATTTTTTAAATCCAAACATGGATATATCATTTAGTAGCCTATCATTTGCACTTTCAAATTTGCAAGGACTTTTTGATTTATCTTTTATAGTTTTAGCTCTAGATAATTTTGAATGCAGATATACCAAATTCTCAAACTGCAAATTTGGCAGGTAAATCGGCTCACCCTGTGGGGCAATTCGGCGACTTTTATTTTTTACGAAAAATAAAAACTTCAATAACCTTTATTTTGTAAATATGAAAAGTACCTATATTCTTATTATAATTATGCAGTGATGGATCAAGGTCAAAATTGGGGGGGGGGGGACTGGGGCCCCTAAAATTAAAGAAAATTCGTTAGACCTTACTTTTTTTTATTTTTTTATAAAAAATAAAAAAGTTAGTACACTCATTATTGGTTATTATTAAAAGTAGTCATATTCTTATCATAATTAAGCAGGGGCGGATCAAGACAAAGTATTTTTGGATAAGTTGACTAACTGTCGCGTGAGCCCATTTACCCCACCCTGACTTTTGGCACTTTAAAACAAATACAAGTCACATTTGATACATATAAATAAAATAGCATAGGTGTATCGAAAGAGCACACCTGAGAGCATAAAAAAAACTTACCCAAAAAAATTAGGCTCGTAAATTAATGTACTAAAAACGTAAAAGTTTGTAAGTAAAAAGTGTACGCGCGACGCATAAAAACATAATACTCTACCTGACACGAGGCTGAATTAATAGAATTACACTAAATTTCGTTTACCTAACTAAAATGTTGAGACCTATATTCTATAGCGACCTTTCCCTCCTAGATTCTAATTAAGGCGTGAAATCGCTAATGAACCGAGATACCCGCCGGTTTGGATTGCCCCGCTCTCCCCTATGTAAATGTACACTTTCTTATTTTTATTTTTTTCGTTAAAAAAAACCTTTATGTACATCTTCATATCTACGACAGTATTTTTATACTCTTCGTATTTTTTTTGTGTAAAGCTACCGAGGACATTTTTCTCTTAAAATAATTAATTTTCTTTTTTATAAGCTTTGCTGCGACTTGTGCCTTAAAAAGTTTCAACTTTATCGTTAATATCTTATCATTTTTTTTTTTTTTTGCTCAATGTATAAGTTAATTTTAATTTTACTGTATTAACTTTTCTCTTGTCAATTTTGATCGTTGACACTAAGGAGGGGAGTACATGTAGGGACTTGCTAGTGTATTTGTCCAAGCGCAAGAGCATTATAGAGTTAGCCTCAAGCGGCAGTTCGTCTGCCGGCAAATAGAGTCCGTGAAACCAGTCTTGTACGGGAACAGCCAGAGTCAAGTTGTTATGTACGTCCCGGTAGCAAAGTAGTGCTTTACTTGAATAAATTTATATTTATTAGTTAAATGGTGCCTAATTATTAAATTTTCATCTCTTGAGCAATCTTAGCTAGTGGGAGGCCAAAATTACCTTATATTTCCCACATAATCTTCACTGTTAAATTATTTGAAAAGTACATCCAGTAACATTTAGACAACAGAGAATAGGAAAAATTCAATAACTAAAATTTTTGATTATTTATATTGAAAGTTTAACAATTTAACTGGAAATACCCATAAACAACAATTGATACGAGTTTATTATTAACTAAAAATAAGAGATAGTTTGTACTATATTTTAGAATAGGCTTTTAGAATAGAACAAAAGAATAGTTTTAATTTTTAAAGTTTTGAAAAACAGTTTTCTGTATTCTTAAATTCTTAAAAGTGAAATTATGTAAAATTATGGTTTAATACAGGGATGTAAAGGTAATTTACCTAACGTAAATTACATAGTTTTTTACATGTAAATTACATGGGTAATTTACATGCTTAATTCTTTACAAAACGTAATTTACGTTTTCAAGATGGCGGCAATGTGTATTTAAGTAAACAAATGTACTACCTTATTTCATAATTTCCGGTTTGTGAAAACTATTCTAAAAATACCAATAAGCGAAAGACCAATGAACTTTTAGTGGTAAAAACTCTCCTTTGTACTAAAAAAAAGGAAATAGGACTATGAACAGCAATAAAAGTGAAGAACCAGTTGTTCGCCATATTTTTTTTACATTTTTTACATGTTTTTTACGTAAATTACATTTTTCACGTAATTTACGTAAAAAATTCTAAGTTACGCGTAACTTTACATCCCTGGTTTAATACAGTTACGCAGATCAACAATGTAAGTAGTAATAAAATTAATGAAGAAACGAGTTGGAACAACTTTTAATGTTATTAAGACGCAGACAATTTTGTTAATTTAGTTAATTTGTATTTGCTTAAAAAAATTGTTTGTAAATATTTATAAATTATGGAACCGGGTATTTATTTTTTTTTGTTTAACAATAAATCTATTGGGAATGATGACAATTTGTTGTTAACAGTATTGGAACAGTGTTGGCACAGTACGGGCACCGTGCAGACATTTGGTACTAATCGCCAATACAGAAAGTCGTCTACATGCCGAATCGCTAACTGAATACGCGAACGTATGCTGAGCAAAAGTTGAAAGTCAATGCCTGGACGAGTGCTCACACCTCAAAACCACGACAAAATGCTCGAGTGCAACACGGGAAGATTAATCACAAAACCTTAAATAATTAAAGTTTTTAATTACAAAGAAATTAAACCTTATAATCTAACTTTTCTAATAAGCTACACTTTATTTTGACCAATCTTATATTTACAAATGACATTTTTTAAAAAAAATCTTTAATTTAGAGATATGTTCATTTCTAATTAACTCATTTGCTCTATAAAGTGCAACAACAAATTTTTTTTTTTTTACAAAATGGGATATTATACAATATGTAACAGTAAACTAGTATTTCTGATTTCAATAATATAAAATTTTATCACATAATGCAAAAGTAGATAATCGTATGAACTCAAAGTGAACGTTCAAATGAACGAAAATCATTTTAAAATCATTTTGACATTTTTAAATTCGAAGTTGATTAAAATAATGTTATAAATGCCAATTACTTAACACTGAATATTATTAAGTAAAAAATTCACATACTGATATTAACAACATAAGTTCATTATTACATTTATTAACATAAATTTTTAAATTCTATGTCAATATTACAATTAATTTGCAAGTTAATAAAACGTTTCTTTTAGTTTTATTCCAATGCAAGTCGAATTTAAATATAAAATTAATTTCTTACCAATTCATCAAAATACATCTTCACACGCCCCCATATCCTCTTCTCGATCTACAGCCGATAAACAGTTCCAATAATCTAAAAACTCCAAATTGATTGCGCTGTATCCGCGGACATAGTTCGCATTGTTTCTCAGTGCGAACGCAGGTCCAAGCACTAATAAATGCTACCATTATTTTATGTCGCACTGTCCAGAATCTCGGCCCAGAACTGACACCAGAGACAGTTTCAGGTGTCCGTCCTTGCTCACCGAGTGCTCTACATTTAAGGCAAGGCCGTTTCAAGTGAAGGGCAATGACAGTTTTGTCAGCGTTTCATTATTCAGGACAGACAGAATTTATTATAATAATTTAAACGAAACACAACACGAAAGTTTTAGATAAATCAATAGGATAATTAAATATGGAATAAGACAAGAGTTAAGAATATTGAAGTCAATAATTTAGGTTTGCCTAAATAACAAATTTAATTCAATCCAAGAAGGCGCAACATAATTACAAGAATAATATAACAATTTAATAAAAAGATAATTGCAAAATTAATGATAATAATTGAAAATTGAAATACTTAATTAAAATTTTTAAATAGTAATTGGAATTAGAGAATTCAAGGGTGTACTTCCGAAAAGCTCGAACGTCCAATCTTTTTGATACTTCGTATACTTACGTAATTTGATGCGCTGATTACGAAAATCATAGTGAAAATTAGCGGAAATTTGAATTTCATAGTGAAAAAGATGTATAAAAAATCATGAAAATTTTGGTTTTTTGCATTTAACTCTTTAAATATTGCAAATATAAAAAACAAATTGACACAAAAGATGTAGATCTCATTAAAATACACATTTTATGTTTAATGCATTTTTTACTGAAACCAATTAGTTTACGAAATAATTGCAAAAAACATAAATCACAATAAATGTAACGAAATACCCACATTATATCAATATTAAATTGCCTACAGTCGTAATTGCGTTATTACATTACCGTCATTACGTAATCTTACCGTCATTACGTAATTGCGTTATTACATTACCGTCATTACGTAATGTTAGGTTCATTACGTAACATTACATTTATTACGTACCATTACGTAATAACGTAAAATTACGTGATTTACGTAATTTTCATGCTGTAATTACGAAAACCATATTTAAAAAATTGTAAACTTGATCATTTTTATGATAAATACTTTAAAAACCAACACAACTATAGGTTTTCCCGCCGCTGCACACTGGGCCAGGAAACCCGATTTTTGGCCAAAAGTCGAATAAGTGCAAAGATTTGCTTGAAACTTTTCACTCGGGGGTTTTTGAGGTCGCTGATTACGAGTCTGATGTCGGATCCAATATGGCGGACATGAAATCTAAAAAGACTATAGATTTGTTTAAAACTTTTTACTCCGGGGGTTTTTGGGGTCGCTGATTACGAATCTGATGTCGAATTTTCAAAATTCAAAATGGCTCATCCAATATGGCGAACATGAAATCTGAAAAGACTATATATTTGCTTAAAACTTTTTACTCGTGGGTTTTTGAGGTCGCTGATTACCAATCTGATGTCGGATGTTCATTAAAAAAATGTATGGTCCAATATGGCGGACAAAAATTCAATACAATTTTTAGATTTTTTCGAAACTTTATGGGTTTTTTCGATGTTTCTGAATCCAAATTTCACATCAAAACCTCAACAACAAAAAAATGGTGAATCAAATAAGGTGGTTAAATTTTTAAAAACTGAAAGGTTCGTTTGCCTGCAGTTAGCCTACTATCTTAGTAGTTACCAAGGTATACCACGAGGAGGTTGCAGTATAAGTCTACACCTCTTTTAATTATCTGGGAGGTTTTTGTGTGAGTTTCCCTATCCTCTCACATTCGGGAAGGTTTTTGTGTGAGTTTCCTTTTCTTCTCACATTCGGGAAGGTTTCTGTGTGAGTTCCCCTATTCTCTCACATTCAGGGAGTTTTCTGTGCGAGTCCCCCTATCCTCTCACATTCGGGGAGGTTTTTGTGTGAGTCCCCCTATTCTCTCACATTCCGGGAGGTTTTTGTGTGAGTTCGCCTATCCTCTCACATTCGGGGAGTTTTCTGTGTGAGTCCCCCTATTCTCTTACATTCGGGGAGGTTTTTGTGTGAGTTCCCCTATCCTCTCACATTCGGGGAGTTTTCTGTGTGAGTTTTTCTATCCTCTCACATTCGGGGAGTTTTCTGTGTGAGTCCCCCTATCCTCTGTATAGGATAGGGGTAATATTGTTGTGTATTAACAGATTTTGTATTTTAATAATTTTACGTTCAATTTTTCATTTGTTTAAACAACTTATTATTGACAAATTATAACTTTTTTAAATGAACAGAGAGAGAGTAGTAGCCATTTTAAAACTTCTCTATTTTTTAGCTTTAGTTAGTACTAATCAATAAATAAAAGAAAAAATTAAGTTAAACTGGTAACAACTAATATTAAAAATTGTTTAAACAAATTTTTTTCTTAGTTACAAATTTTTTTTACAATTAGCCTAGAAAGATGCAGTTTTTTTCGCAATTTTGCAATTTACAGTAATTCGGTAAATTTCAAAAGAAAGAAAAAACTACATCTTTCTAGGTGCATTGTATTGGAAAATAACAATAATAATTTGTTTAAAAATTGTTTTAATAACAATTTCATGTTTAATTTTTATCTGTAATTACCGCGTCGATAAATTGCAAAATTAAGAGGAAACTGCATCTTTCTAAGTGCATTGTGTAAAAAGTTGGTAAATAACAAAAAGTATTTGTTTAAACAGTTTTTAATTAATAGTTGTAACTAAATTTACTCAGTATCTAATATAATTTATTGAATTTATACTAAGTACAATAAATCTTGATAAATTTAAGTATTTTTTACAAAATACAAATAAAAAACTTCTTAGCCACCCGACCTCAGGTGTGTGGCATGCTGTGAGGCGATCATAAACATCATTATTTATATTTTTAAAGTAAATTTATGAATTCGAGCAAAAATGAGCATATTAAGCTTAAAGTACGTATAACAAAGAATACATAAACATGTACAACTTTTCAAAAAGTTGTGGAACCCCGGGGAACCCTTGAATCAAATATTGTCCTTTCCGCAAATTGTGCTCATTTTTATCTTTTATAGTGTTAAAATTGTGTGAAAATATAATATCCAATAACACAGCCCCACAAAAAAAAAAAAGTGTTATGTACTTTTGACCGGAATACCCTTGCCCTATGTATTTTGACGCGCTGAACACGAATCCGAAGTCCATTTTGCTCCATCACGTCAGGATTTTTTTCTAACCTTTAAAAAACATGTCGAATTTTGAGAGGTAGGCGATTTTTTAAAAAAATTTATGGATTTACTTCAAACTTGGTATCTGGGGGTTTTTTGGGTCGCTGATTACGAATCTGAAGTTAGATTTTCAAAATTCAAAATAGCGGATCCAATATGGCGGACGAATTTTGAAAAAATTTGAAGATTTACTTCAAACTTGGTATCTGGGGGTTTTTTGGGTCGCTGATTGCGAATCTGACGTCATATTTTCGAAATTTTTATGAAATTTGGTATCTTCAGGTTTTTAAGTTGCTGAGTGTGATTTCGAAGCGAGTTTCTCACATTTTCAAATATGACTTCTATTTCAATTTTATCATAAAATATTCCTTGGTAACAGATTGGATATGTTTGGTGCAGAAGCCAAATAAGAAAGTACATTGTTCCATTCTGAATCTTATTCCTGATAAATCTTCAAATTTTTTAAAAATTCGTCCGCCATATTGGATCCGCCATTTTGAATTTTGAAAATCTAACTTCAGATTCGTAATCAGCGACCCAAAAAACCCCCAGATATTAAGTTTGAAGTAAATCTTCAAATTTTTTCAAAATTCGTCCGCCATATTGGATCCGCCATTTTGAATTTTGAAAATCTAACTTCAGATTCATAATCAGCGACCCAAAAAACCCCTAGATACCAAGTTTGGAGTAAATCCATAAATTTTTTTAAAAAATCGCCTACCTCTCAAAATCCGACATGTTTTTTGAGGTTAGAAAAAAATACTGACGTGATGGAGCAAAATGGACTTCGGATTCGTGTTCAGCGCGTCAAAATACATAGGGCTAAGGTATTCCGGTCAAAAGTACATGACACTTTTTTTTTTTTGTGGGGCTGTGTAATTAGTTATTGGTTTTTTTCCTAGTTTGAGACTAAGGTTAGATGTCATGAAGTAACGATTAAAAAATATTAACTCCATTTTCTGAAATATAAAGTAATTCAACGAAAACTGCAACAGAAATTTTTAAATATTTGTAAACTTTACATAGTCATTAACCTATCAGATTTTTACAAATTACTGAATAATTTACAAAATAGAAGCAAAAATATCACTAATTAAAATAACATAAACTACTTTAAAAAAAGATAAAGTTAAAAAAGTCGACTTTTGGCCAGAAAACCGGGTCTCCTGGCCCAGTGTGCGCTGTCTACATTTCACTTTCAGTATGGCACCCCAACCCCCCCTAGATTGTCCAAGACATAAGGGGGTTAGGGGACTAGCCCTTTCGGGGGGCTAACATAACAAACCAACTTAAAAGATTACATAAAAATACGTAAATCACGTTATAAATAACGTATTTATGGTGATTTCTAGTTTTTTACATTTTTCTTAAAAACTATGCACATTTGGAAAACAATGTAAGAAACATAAAATGTGTATTTCGATGAGACCTACAACGTTTATTTAAAAAATTTTTTTATATTCTTTTAATTTACTGAAATAAATGCAAAAAACCATTATGTTCATGGTTTTTTTTATGGTTTTTACCATAAAGATGAGCTAGTCGCCAATTTTGACTACGATTTTCGTAATCAGAGCATCAAATTACGTAAGTATACGAAGTATCAAAAAGATTTGAGGTACGAGCTTTTCGGAAGTTTATCCTTGTTAAAATTTTAGAAGATAACTAGCAATTGAGGCAAATAGTTATAAAATCAAAAATGTATCTGAAATAGAAGACAATGATTGAAAAATATTAAACATCGTTGAAGAGATTTAACATTACAAATCATCGTTACAAAAGCATAATAAAACTTTAATTAATTAATTAAAGTTGATGTTTATTTATACTTAAACATTCATCAAAATTGGATAATTGTTTCTTTGAAGCAAGTTAATTTTAAGTATACTTATAATACTAATGATTTAAAATTTTAACGATTTTTAAATTATAAATTGAAATTAAATGGTTGAAATTTTGTATATTAAAATTTTGATGGATTAGAAATTTCTTTGTAACTGTGATTTGCATAATTTTCAATATGATCAAATAAACAAAATTTAGGTTTAAATTAGCCAAGTTTGAAATCAATCCAAAATTGAATAGATTATAGGTTCCAATGATTATTGAATTTTTTTTACGTTTTTTTTTTTGGTTTTATAGGTTAGGATTAAAACAATAAAGTTGAAAATTTAGAAGTTAAAATTAAATTTGAATCAGTGGAATATATTAAAAGGTCGAATAAAGTAAATCAGATAAAACTTAGATAACCTGATTTTTAGAGAGAAATGTAAAATTTATCAAATAAGGACATAAGTCGTTGACTTCAAATCTGTGCAATTTTTAGAACAAAACATTGCAAAACTAGTGTGGTGTAACCAAGTGTAAAATTAGGTAAACTACTCTGAGCCAAGTCAGGCTCATTTAGGCAAAATTTATGCTCGTTCAAAACGAAGCGTTACTTTACTGGTCTGGACCAAAACAAGTTTCACTAGAATTATTTTTAGGCGGACTAGGCAGGGCCAGGTCTAGGCCATATTTAAATTTTTCTTAAGGGAATACTTTTCTTTTTTGACATTCGTTTTTTCTTAAATTCATGGTAAATTTTCATTCCGACAATTCCATGTTCAACCCAAAAATGTATCGTAGTGCGCATGTCGATCCGGATTTAGTTACGTAAAAGGTGTACCTTACCATGTTGTGACAGAAATTCGCCACCACGGAAATTTTTTGCCACTCACTCTTAGAATAGAAGTGGGAGAAAAATAATTTTGTTAGTAAAGAATAGAGAAAACAAAAGAAGTAGAGATAGAAGGAGTTTTAAATTAGAGTATTGTTAGTTGAGGTAATTTTAAAAATTGGAATTTACTTAGTTTCTTCAAGTAATGAAGTTAGTTCTCAGATTTCTTTTATTCCAAATTTTACTCTTTTTGTATTTGTTTTCTAATTTTTCTCTTTTTTTTCTTTTAATTTTTACTTTTTTTTTTTTTATTTTTTTTATTGTTTATTATTATTACTTTGTAGCACAAATTTAAATAAACTTCGAAATCAAAATTAAATGCTGAGAAGAATTTATAGAATTTTTGATAATTAGCAAAAGATCATTAGCTCTGATTTATAGAGTTGAGATAATACTGGCACATTTTCCAATGTTAAAAATTAACCAGATAAGGTTTTTGAAAGGAATAAAAATGTCAACTTATCTGTCAGTAGTCTATTATAAACAAAAAGCTTAGGTTTCAACCGAAGGCCACACTACCACCTGAATAAAAAAACTTCGTAGAATAAAAATGTTTGTAAGTCGAATTTTTACTTATCTGTTTTTATCATTATTATTAGTATTATTATTTTAATATTTCCGCATCATTACTTATTTATTTTCTACAGGGCTAGATAATTTTCGAAAACGAAATTAACCTGATAGTAGTTATCAAAGCCGTTCAAAACTAATTGGGACGGAATTACTAAAATTGAGACGGAATTATTGGTACCCGGAAATAAAAAACCTATTTACTTTTTTGGAATCGGCCATGAGCTCAAGTAAATCTGCTTTCTTAAAAGGAAATTTCTGATTAACTCCGATTTAAATCATTTAAATTTTCAAGTGCTTTTTATTTTTTAGAAATATGTTCAACCAAAATTTAATATATTTGTTCAATTTTAAAAAGTATTATCAAATCTAACAGCCTTGCACATAATTTATTTAAGTAGCTCAATTTATTAAAAATTCAAAATTTTGTGTAAAATATGACAATCTTACCTCAAAATATTTAAACCGATTCATTATTGTGAAAACCGATTCAATAAATTTTGTACTAATAAGAAATCACTTATTAAAAATAACTCCAATTCAAAACTATTCAGAATGACAATCATTAATCTGTTTTCTTAAAAACTCCGGTTTACTAGAGGATTTATTCAATAAGTTTTTTTTTCCAGGGTAGAAGTGTCATTCTCGTCCTGATCCTTAGTTGATTGGTCAAGGATTAGAAAGTGGAAAATAACAGGAAAATTAACAACCAAGGTAATGAAAATTATCAAACAATACGGACGAAGGAAATTTAAAATTTTGAGTACTAATCCGGAGCCGTATCTACCAGCAATATTTGCGGAGCCTCGTCTACCAGGACTACTATTTAAATAATGTAAGGTAGAATGACGTAAGTGGTTTAGCGAAAATAAATGAGACTTATTAAACAAGTAAAATGCAATTGAGGCAGTTGGTGCAGAAACCGCACAAGTCCATAAATCGTAATTGTTCAGGAATCAATAAAAACTGTTTTTCTTGTAAATATGAGAATTTTTTTAATTCTGCGTTTTGTATTATTTTCTACTAACCTATAAGTTTAAAAATTTAATATGATTGATTTATATTTTAATTAATATAGGGTATAAAGAAAATAAATTAACTTTTGGACTTGTGCGGTGTCTGCACAAAATGAAATGGAAAGCACAAAAAATATATTGAATCAAGTGAAGTATCACAATTTTAGTAAATTTTTAGTAACATTTATTAAAAAATTTTAATTTGGATAATTTTTATTAGTATTTTATAAATAATAAACATTTTTTAAAAATCACTTTCCAACATTTTGTTAAAAATTACCACATAATTCACTATTATTGTTTTCTGCCTCGCTTTCAGTGCATTTTATTTATAATATAAATTGTTTAATATAAATTATTTAACAACGTCTAAAACACTTTAAAAATATCACAAATAAAGATTATTTCATCCATTGCGCATCTTTGTGCGCAGCTTGGAATCATGGACTTGTGCTGTTTCTGCACCAACTGCCTCAATTATTATGTTAATTATATTTTGATTAATTAATTTAATTTAATTAAATAATTAATAAATCAAATAGACTTGATAATCAGATTTTGAATTTTGAAAATTTTGAAAATTTTAAAACTTTAAGTAATTATCCAGAGGCATGTCGACCAGCAATATTTGCGAAGCCTTGTCTATCAGGACTTTTCGTAAAAGTTTGAAACTGACAATTTGAATTAAATGCGAAAACGAGATTACTATTTAAAAATTAAGTTTTCACTAGAAGGTAACAAAATAAAGAAACAAGTATTTGTTAAGTAAAGAAAAAGACACGAAAAGATAGCGTGCAATTTTAAAAATTGGCAAAAGTAACAAAACGTTACTTGAAAGTAACGTGAAGTTACTAAAAGTAACGAAAGTAACAGAAGGTTACTAAAAGCAACCAGCGTTAATTATCAAAAGCCACCAAAATTATAAAGATAACAAAAGTTAAGAGAGGTAATAAATTAAAAAAAGTAACAGAATGTTACTACAAGTAATGGTAACTTTCATTCACCGAAATGACAACTTCAATTGACACCTGTCAATTGCCACCGGTAACTTGAAGTCTTCGATCTGTTAAATCTAGAATTTAAAATCAAAATTTGGAAAAATTGTAAAAGACTTTGTTACTAGGAAAAGAAGGTAACAAAGGTAACAAAAGAGGTAACGAAAGACTTCGACGTGTCAAGTTTAAATTTCAAAAACTCAATTTTGGAAAATAACAAAAGGTTTGAAATGCTAATAAAACTAATAACAAAGTTGCAAAAGTAACAGGGGCACGTTACCGTGTCACCAGGTAACATGGCTGACAGCTACGTAAGGAAGACCTCACCGCTGCGACCATCAGCTTGTTACGAACCAGAACATATACATAATTAGATAATCATAGTTAATTATCAATCAGTAAAGTGTTGGTAGTTGGAGGCTCCAAGCTGCCGAAATTTAGAAGAACTAAATAACGTTTAAATTGTTCCGGGCTCGTTTACCTCATAGTTTACGTTCTGTCAAGTCGCGCTACTTTTTACAAATTCGAGAAATTCAATTACTGAGGTGGAGGGGGAAATTCAGTAAAACGAAAAGTTGACACTTTTAGAAATTTATTTTGAAACTAGGAAAGAATAAAAAATCACAATAGAGGTTGCATACAAACAATCGTTTAGACAGAGAACAAAATAAATGGGTTCAAAAAGTTGGAACGTTACGTTAACTTACCCTAACCTTAATCCTACCGCCTGAATGTGGAAGGAGTGAAGAGAATTCACCATTCCGTACATTCGACGGGCTGAACTTGAAAATCTTTGTTGAATCTAATCCTAGTGCCATGGTTGAGTTTGCTTGGCTTGCACCTTTTGCGGTTCCGTTACCCTCCAAGACAGCGCAGGTAAAATCTATACGGACTGCCTGGTCGAAGACAAAATTTGCAAAATGCCTCTACGCGATAGCATAGCATTTCTCACTTGAAAGATACCGCTGGACTTCATCAAACGTAAGGTTCCGTTTTTATTTTCGTCTGCACGGAATATATTCTGTGTCACTATAATGGAGGATCGAAAATCCGTGTTCGATGGACAGACGGGCTAGTACCGGAATTTCAATTCTCATTTTAACGTTTCTAGGTCATAGTCGAAAGAACTGTTGGTCGCATGAGATTGACCGGGATCTTTTCGTCAACAAACGGGGCTCGTCCGGGTTCAATTCTCAGTCCAACATTCTAAGACCATGGTCACAAGAGGTGTTGACTGGTTGAGACTAATCGACGAACTGCAAAAAATTTCTTTACGCGATGCTCCTCTACGTGTTCGGTACAAGAATTGAAAGTGGAAAAAAACTGATGATTTAGGGGTTTTGGAACTGGCCAACGCCGTGCCGAGGCTATTGCTAAATTGGATTTTTGCTGAAACAGAATCTTTGGTTCGTTCAACTGGATGAGTGATGCTTTCGAAATCAGTTATTTTGAAGCACTTTATTTTGAAATTCTTTTTAATTTAATAAATTAAACGAGCATATTCGTTTATAATCTGATTTTGGAATTATTTAAATAATAATTCCTGTTGAATTGTTACCAATAATTATTAGTAACACTATCAGTTCTGGTTACATTTTACAATAACCTAATGCTATTGCGAATTAACCGTTACTGACGTTTCAGATTTACAATTTATTAATCTTATATTAATAAGATCTAAAACACTTTAACTGCTGCACAACACGTGCTTTTGTTTTGATTCTGCTTCTTAGCTTGTCTGATGGCTGTGGAAGGAAAGGAGAGGTAGGAGGTAAGGAAACAAAGATGGCTGTCAATGCTTGACACGCGAAAGATGTAGCGGAGCATCAGTAATGAGCTTGTGTATGTTTCGCGTCGTACGACAAAGTCCATGCATGTGGTTGTGATACGTGCGGTGTCCAGAGTGCTGTCCGATGTACTTTACTATTTCGCAATACGGAAAAATGACAAAATGACTTCAAAACTTATGTTTGCGTTCACTCCTTCACTTTGTTTAGGTAAACTATTAGTATTAGACACGAAATCACTTTGTTTTTCACTTCAATAACGCAATTATTTTTTTATTATACACTCGTATTAACTAACTTACTGGCCCAATGAGTTTCCCCCGTTGGGATATACTATATATTTTTTCTAAGTGTTTTTTGCGTCTACAGAACGGCTTGAAATTAGGAGTACTCGCATTTGGCTGGACCACCCGGTATATTGGGTTTTCTCGCCAGTGGAGAGGGAAAACTGTAGAAAAACCTCTTCCTGAATACAACCGGTTTATCGACAGTCGAGTTCTAGTGATCTGCACAAGTCGATTACCGACAGTGCATATCATTATTCCTCGACGTCAAACCTTCCACTGAAGTTATCTCACGAGTTAGAAAAATCCCAGACTCATCGAGGCGCTAACCCAGCAAGCTGGACTTGGCGCGACCGCAGAGTCTAGCATTTAACCAACTGAGCTAACTCCGTGGTTAATAACGCAATTTATTTAAAATAGATCGAACGACACAAAATAGAAAGATGCCACGACGACGCGCTGCAAAGCATGAACAAATTAACGATAGTTCCATGGCGTCTTTTTAATCTGCTGGCATAGGCATTGAACGGCAATAAATTTCTTAAGGCATTGACTACGTTCAGAATTGTTCTCTTGAAGGCATTAAATGGCATTTAATTTGATACATATATAAGAAAGCATTTAATGGCATTTGGATCTAATTCGTGGTGTTTCGCTTGAAGGTAAAGAAACGCATTCAATTTTTTTCATAAAATTTGTGAGCATTCAAAATGATTAAAATGAAACAAATATCAATCAAGATAACGCGTTAAATGGCATTGAGGACAAAAACAAAAGTGGGTATGGCTTTCAACCTAGGTACCCGTACCTGGGACTAAACGGTACCATGGGAGACCGGGTGGCCCGGAAGACGTAAGTCTTCTCCCGGTCATTTGAGGTCGGACTCGTGGTGGCAGTGGTTGGCCTAGTGCCTGGGTCAGACGCTGAAGGAGGCTTGAGCCTGACGTAAAAATGACGTTAAGGAATCAGTGCCTGACGTGTCGGTGTGCGAGTTCCATGTTCTAACTCGGCGATCAGTTGTGCAGAAATTGAGAGGGTGAGGAAGGCACCCGTCCCAAACCATGGGATTTGCACCGGAGGCATCCCACTTTGGTGCGAGAAAATGGTAGGATGATGAGCTTCTGTTGGCCTGATCCTGACTGAAAACTCTTCGCAACACCAAAGTAGTCTGGTCTGGTGTAATTAGAAGGGCCGGATGAATTGACCGGCGGTAAAACGTCGGAAAAGCTTAGAGCTAGTAAGAAGGGTAAAGGTCTCAGACTGCAAGTGAGTGCAAACTCACTTGACTTCATGCAAGATGGTCGAACTGACCCTAATCCTGCTATGGTAGGTGGTGTTGACATACCCTTATGGGGAGATCTAGCACCTAAAACTATTATGATATGAAATCCTCGTTGTTAGTTTCGGGTAACGCAAAGAGCAAGCAAAAAACAACTATAAAATTTTTATTTTGCATATTGAGGTAATCTGCGACTCCAAAAACCCCCGAGAAACAAGTTTTAAGACGAAAGATCGATTTTTGCTTCTGAGTCTGTCATATTGAATCTGCCATTTTGAATTTTTAAAATATATTACCAGATACATTGTCATTGAACTAAAAAAACTCCCGATTAACAAGTTTCAAGAGAATCCGATCGACTTTTTATTTTGTGTACGCTATATTGAGCCCGTAATTTTGAATTACAAAGATGTGTCACAAAGCTTTGTTATAAGCGACCCAAAATAACCCCGTGTGAAATGTTTTCAGTAATTTTGATCAATTTTTAGGGTTCCGTACACCACAAGTGTACGCACGGAACCCTATTGGAAAGACTGTCGAAAATCGTATCCCCCCCCCCCTAGCCGCCAAACTACTTGACTTAGAAAGTTCAAATTTGGCCCACATATGTATTTTCACGTGTAGATGAAAGGAAAATTATAGAGAACATGATTCTAGGGGTTGATCATAGCGTTGTCAAGAAAATAACAAGATTTTTGAGAAATTTTGATATTTTTTGGCTGAAAACTCTTGCCTTTTCTTTTGCACCACTATTACCATCACGATCTCTATATTTTTTTTGTAATCTGCACATAACAATACATTTGTCTATCAAATGTGAACTCTCTAAGTCAAATATTGTGTCAGATAAGAGGGCAATAGGGTCGTTTTTTAGAAAAAATGCGTTTAATTTGTACCATTCCTGCCCTTTATCTGCCAAATTATTGTACTTAGAGTGCTGAAATTTGGTACACATATGTAGTTTGACGTGTAGATTACAGAAAAACTATAGAGAACTTTGTTGCAGATCGTTATCTTAGTGTTTTTAAGCAAAAACCAACAATTTAAAAAAAATGCTTAAAAATGACCGTATCCTCCCTCCCATAACTTCCAAACAATTTGACTTAGAGAGTTCAAATTTGGTACACAAATGTATTTTCACGTGTAGATTATAAAAAAATTGTAGAGAACATGAATGTAGAAGTTGATCATAGCGTTGTTAAGGAAAAAAAATGATTTTTTAGTATTTTTTATGGATATTTGCTAAAATCTTTGGATTTTTCGTTGACAGCGCAATCACCATCACGTTCTCTATAATTTTTATGTAATTTACACCTAACAATACATTCCTGTACAAAATTTGAACTCTCTAAGTAAAATATTTTGAAAGATAGGGGGGGGGTGGTTCATCTTTTTTAAAAAATTCATTATATATTAGATTTTATATATTATATTATATATAATATGTATAATATATTTATATATTATATATTTAATACTATCAAATATATTGAAAATTATTTTGTTTTGTGAACAGAACCCTCGATTTTAGTGCGAGTGTAACTCGAACTTGCCCGATTTTTTTATTTTGTGTTCGTAATATTAGATTTTGAATCTAATATTACCATTTTGAATTTAAAAAATATTTTACTAGATTCGATAACAACGACCGCAAAAACCCTTGAAAAACAAGTTTTAAGAAGATCTGATAGTATTTTGATATTGCTTCCACAATACTGGATTCGCCATTATGAATTTTTTAAAAATATTTCACCAGATATGTTAACAGCGACCTTAAAAAGACCCGAGTAACAAGTTTCAAGCGATTTCAATACATTTTTTTAAATTTGTTCAACATATAGTGTTCACCATACCATATATATTCACCATATTTCAATAAATTGTTATATATCTGTCCGCCATATTAGATACGCTATTTTGAATTTTGAAAATCGGACTTCAGATTCGTAATCAGCGATCCCAAAAACTCCCGAGTAACAAGTTTCAAGCTAATTCAAGGAATTCCAAAAAATTCGTATGCCATATTGGATCCGCAATCTTGAATTTTGAAAATCGAACTTCAGATTCCTAATCAGCGAACCCAAAAACCCCCTAAAACGTACTTGATTGCTAAATTCCTCAAATAGAAAAATTTATGCTTCTAAGAGTTAACACAAATGCTATTGCCTGATTTCTGTATAGACGTTTCGTTTGTCAAAGACAAGATTAATTAGCAAATGATGAATAATTAGAAATAAAAGTGTCGTACAAAGTAACTATTTTTTCTGCTATAAAAAAAGGCTAAATATTTTAAAATTATTTTTCCAAGTTTCATAAATAATGTTTAAGAAATAATATTTAGCTTTTTTTTATAGCAAAAGAATTCAGTTACCCTACTTGTGCGGCTCTATTATTCCTGATTAATCAACAGTTGCTATTTTAATATTGTCTTTTACGATCAAGAAACATCAAATTGATATCAGGTAAAAGCATTTCTGCTCACATCAGGTTCGATCGCAAGTTTTAATTCAAAATAACATTATTAAAGTGCATTAAAATTTCACATAGGACGTTGAAAATTCAATTGTATTAAAACTAATTTTTTTAATTATCAATATTTGAAATAAATTGTATTAAAATTTCCATATTCATACAGGCATTCAAAAGTAATCAAATGAGTTACATTTATTTCCTAAAAAAGGCATTAAAAAGCATTAAAATATATTACTGCAAAATGGCGTCTTTTCATTTGGAATAAGAATGCATTAAATGTACAACAAACTAATCTTAATTTTAGGCATTAAAAATATTTTGCACAATCGGGGATTTAATAAAATTAAAATGAATTAAATATGGCATTAAAGTGTAGAAACTTTAATACTCACTCATGCAAGGCTTTTTACCGGGTATCGCTTGAACGCAGATTCCTGTCACATCGATAAACAGAATAATTATTAGAACCTAATTCTGAAATATTAAAATTAGGAGATAACGAAGTCTCAGAAAAAATTATAATATTTTAAGAAATCAACGCATATAAGAAATCCTTGCTTATTAAAGCAAGGATTCAAGTTTGGTTCGTATGCCCCTGATGTTTTGATAATATATACATATACCACGAGGAACAGATGATGACGCACGACTGCTCGAAATAGAAGATCAAAAATAAGATGAAGAAGGTTCTCCCACCACATTACAACGTGACACTTGCTGCACATGCTGGATATTTAAACCTTTTTTGATGGCACTAATTTCTTGTCGTCCGAATTGACAGGTGCTTCTAAATCCGCAGCGCCGAGAGGGGGTGAGCGTTTCTTGATTATAGAAGGGTTCTTATGTCGATGTAAAATCGTAAGATTTGTTTCTCCAGTCGATATACGCAACTTTAATTCCGTTCTTAGTTGAAGTTTCTGAAGTTGAAGGGCAGGCTATTCCCACTTGACCCAAAGATCTTTCAGACACGTAGAGTGGAGGTTGATTTTCTTGGCAGTTAAAATGACTGGTGAACTGACATTGTAACCTCTGCAGACGTAAATACAATATTGAGGGGACGTGGGCTCTTCTGGTTCTGAACAAAAACACCAAGTCTTGTAGTTTTTAAATTATCAATAAGGCCGGGTTTAATAAAGTTATAAAAAATATTTCTGACAACCGGCACATCATTGTTTATAATAAAATTATTATCAGAAACAGACGGAACAGGTACAGATGGCTCAGGCAGGCCAAACAGGATCGACACAAACAGTTTCTGTTATTACAGGAACTCACGTAAATCTAACTCGATCGAGAATTGTATAGTCGAAATTAATAAATTTCGACTATACAATTCTCAATGGCAATGGAATCCAGTACTGTATTTAAAATAAGAAATAGTACCTTCTAAAATGCCGAGTCTCTTGTTTACATCGTGAAGTCTCGTTTAAGCATTAATAACACGTTCACTTGTTTTCAAAATATCAGAGGTCAAAGTTTTGATATCAGATTTAATGGTTCCAATCTCATTTCTCAAGCCATCAACTGCATCGGAAACAATCTTCAAGTGAGGCTGCAAGGCTTTTATGATATTTTCAATATCTACCAACGATAATAAATAAGAAGGTGATGAAGAAGCAGAGGTAGAGCTCACAGATGTTTGAACAACAATATTAGGAGACTTAGATCTCACGTTACAGCATCTCAAAAATGCACCATTGTCTAATACAGAAAACTTAGTAGTGCAATCCGGATGATAGATAGTACCACATCCAGAACAGAGGGGAACCTCAGAAACAACAATATTCTTACAAACTGCACATATATTATCACCTTGTAATTTCTGAATTTTAGGAACCATATTGCACAGTCAAAAGCACTGAGAATCATCGAAAATCAAAATTCGCTTTCTGATACACAAATGCACAAAATCCGTAAATAAACAATATTAAAAACCATTATTGGCACATTAATAAAGGTGCACGACACAAAATTTTAAATAAAAACAGACAAGATACCACCAAAACAATAAAAGAGTCAAGAGCGGACAAAACACCCGCTTACTAGCCGGCAGTCATTTTCGATTACTAGAATTTACAAAAATGAGATCAATCAAGGAGGCTTTAGCTTTGTAAATATGATTAATCTGACGTAAATCCAAAAAGATCTCATATATCGCATAAAATGTTAATAATGACTCCTCAAGGCGATATGTGCTGAAAGTGCTAGTCGGATGTGGTCATAAGGTACCAAAAAAAATGTTAATAATTTGACGCTTTGAGAGCATAATGACAGGAATACAATGTTACGATGCTGGTGGGGCAAGTATTGTTTTTGAATACTGGCCCATACCTATAGTCGAACCTACAAATAAATACAAAAATCCGAAACATTGTGATTACTCCTCGATGAATCACTAATCGAATCACTAATTCAAATCACTAATCAGCTTGTTATAAGTAACATGGGTAGCATGATCAATCAATCAATCGATCAATTAATAAATATCCAAAAATCAGTTCGAGGTTAGGACTAATCTCAAATGCTATTCAGACGTGCTAAGCGTTCATTCACAAATTTACTCCTGACATACCCTTAGATTGTATGAAAATTGTCTTTAAATACAAGCGACACATAATGGAGGGGGTCGTATACTCTGTCATCGTCGCACAGTGGGACAAAAAACACGGCCGTAGCCAAATTAAATTGTAGATTGCAATTTTTACTATTTTTGACTAAATTGTTTTAAATTAAAGGTAGATAAATTTGGCATCGAACTTTCATCTAGGAATTTTGAAAAAAAATTTTGTTTATTAAATATTTAATTAACAAATTTAAAAACAAATGTTTATTCACTTTTAATCAGTATTATTTTCTTAAATTTACGAAAATTTGTTGAAAAATTATTTGTATTACTTAGACAACTATTATGAAATAGTTTTTAACAGCAATGTTTCATTTTAAAAAATTTATCGATTTTGTTATTAACAAATAAATGAAAAATTACATTTTAGCCGTTTTCGGCAAAATTGTTTAGATACTAATTTGACAAAATTTTAATTATTTAAGGTTTTAAAGTCCATTTTTTAAAAATTAATTTATTATCTATAAAATAATTAACAATTTTTAAATAATTAAACATCACCAAAAATATTATTGTCTGCGGATAATAAGGTGCTATTTGTTATAATTCTGATGATTCATAGAATATATACTAACTTTTTTAAGAATATCTCAAAATTCTTTAAATAAATCTTAATTAACAAATGCATTGTTTCGACATTTGTTAGCGTAAAAGTTCATTTTTTCAGTACTATTTACAAATAAAAGTAAATTTTATAATATTATGCAAAAGTGATTCACCAGTATTTATCTAATAATTATTTAAACAAATATCAATTAACAAATGCACAATTTGGACAGTTTTTAGCGTAAACACTTCGTTCTTTGAATATTATTTGAATAAAATGGTAAAGTTTCATATTATGAAATAGTTGTTTACCAATCTTATAATTGTTTAAACAGATCTTAATTTGAAAATTACTGTTTTGACAATTTTAGGGTACCTAAACAACTATTTTTTAAACCACTATTTTCAAAAAATATTTTTAAATAACTAACTCCTTAATCGCTCCTTAATGAGCAGAGCTTTTGCTTCAGGAAGTGAAGGTTTCTTAGATTTTTTACTAATATTTATAGAGAAGATATATATATCTGCAGAGAATAAAGGATAATGCAGTAAGTCTGTATTTGTATTAATAAGACTCGTTTTTCGTGTATGCATTTCCCTACAATTTTTGAAATCTTTATTTCTGTCTTCTTGAGCCACCACGGATAATTTTTTTTTAGGAACAACAAAACTCTCCTTTATTTCACCGCCATGCACCAAGGCTTTGTGCATGGATTCTGGCATGTTATGATATATATATAATTTTTAGCCGTTTCAAAAGTATAGTCTTTAAATTTCTTTGTTTCAATCGCTTATTACCGGATGATATAGTCTGTAAAACTACATATAATTTTTTAAAAAGTTCTTTATTAAAACCGGTAATTTCAGAAATAATTTCGTAGTTTTTGAAAAACTTTCTTGCTGTGTTTCTATCATTTGAGGTTCCAGCACCTTGTTTAGGAGTATATTATTGGTCCTGACAAACAGCTCCCTCACAGCATGGGATATCTCGTGAATATCTCATTATGATCCCAGGATCTCTCAGGGATAACCCTGGGATATCCCACGGAATATCTCACGGGACGGAAATTGGGATACCCCAGGGACATCCCAGGGATATCCCGGCGGGATATAGCATTTGCAATATCCCATCGAGATATCTTCAAACTATTACTTATTGTTTATTATGACTATAATATTCATTACTTGTAACCAAAATGTATCGTAAAATAATTAGTAGTAACAAATATTTTTATTTGTTTAAGATAATTACTAGATATGTTTAGCTTTTTTTAAAAAATAATTTTTCAAGTTCAACTAATATTCTTTGCATCAAGTACTAATGTTTTTCTCTACTACTTATAACAACCTTTAATGGCTCAGTTAGTTACGGCTACGCTTGCTATCCGCAAGGGCGCGGGTTCGAATCCTCTTACCTCCAAATTTTTATTTTTTATAACAAAACGGCTTCAACTTTGGCTCATCTTATTCAGGATCCAAGTACTTTTAAACCAAATATAGAAAAACGGCCTCATTTTGTATTTTTAAAAACTAACCCTGCATTCGTAATTAGCGACCCCAAAACCTCCCGAGTAACCAATTTCAAGCGATTTTAAACAGTTCTTAAAAATTCGTCCTCCACATTCGATCCGCTATTTGGAAATTGGAAAAATTGATATTAAATTCGTAATCAGCGACCCCAAAAACCCCCGAGTAACAAGTTTGAAGTGAATCTAAACTATTTTTAATTTTTCGTCCGCCATATTGGATCAGCTATTTTGTATTTCTAAAAACTAACACCAAATTCGTAATCAGCGACCCCAAAAAACCCCGTGCAACAAATTTCAGGCGAATAGAAAATGTTTTGAAAATACGTAAATTTTAATAATTATTTATATTTTTTTATAAATAATTTGTTTAAACAATTAAAAATTAATTTATAAATGTAGCAATCCTTGTATTTTGTTTAGTAACAAAATTTTTAAAAAAACGACATAAAAAAATAATATTTGAGACCTATTTACTTATATATGCTGAATTTACGTTTAGGGGTTGTTCTTTAAGGCACCCCTAGAGAGGGTCAGTTTGCAAAAAAAAATAATAATCGATGGTTTTTTCAACTTTGAACATTTATCGAGGTCTCATAAACTTCTGAGCCGTTTTCAATAATATTAAGAACAATTTTTCGCAATTTTTGAAAAAAGTACACTTTTTCCATGTATATCTAATGGGAAAAAAGGGGGTGAAAGCGGCACCCCTTAATATTGTAAGATTAAAAAACAAAAAAATAGGGGTAAATTTTATTTTTATATTTAGTCGATTGCCGAGGGCCTTTAAACAAAATTTGAAAATTTTCATTTTTTAAAACACCCTAATGTATAATATTTTCGTTTTAACACCAAAAATGATTAGTAATATAAAGTTATATTTAATATTTATATATTTTTTATAAATGTATGACATATTGATTTCCTGTTTTTTTTTAGTAAATTATTTTAGGGTGGTCACAAAACTCAATTTACAAATTTCACTGACATTTCCCTGACCTCGTTACTGACTTTACAACAAAATTTACTGACAAAAAATCTTTTGTTCAGAGCAAAAACAAAAATCTGCCAACAACTCAAAAATGAACCAATTTTAATGTTATTTTTTTTTTAATTTTTATAAATGTTTGTACTATAACGCTTAAGTACTAAAAAATCAAAACTTTTATTATTAACTAAAAAAACTGTTAATAACTTTTAAAAATGTAAAAATTTATTTTCTAAAAAAATGATTTCAAGGTATTTCGATATAAAAAACTTTACATACATTATACAGGTGATCAAAATACCTACGATTTACAAATTTTTGGTATGAAAAAAGCAAAAAATAATATTAATTTTTTATTTCTTTTAGACATTATAGTTTAAATAAATTCCAAACGTCAATTAACTCATATTCCAATTTTTTCCAACTTTTAAATTTCAATTAATTTAAACTAAAATGCATATTAAAGAAATAATATGAAATATTTTCCATATTCACAATAATTCTTTTTTTTTTTAATATTCTTATAAGAATTCTGAGAGATTGTACTTTTGCAAAACTGTTTAATTCTTATCATACAATTTTTTATTTGTACAAAATTCTAAGATTTTTTCTCGTTTTGCTTTTGACATTTTTCTTTTTGTATTTGTCTTTTTATTTTAAGATTTTCTTTATTTTTCTTCTTTTTATGCAAATTATTTAATATTATTTTACACAATTTCGTTACTGTAACATTCACTAAACTTTTCTTTTGTTGATTTTCATAATTATTTCTATATTTTTTAAAATAAATAAGCAAATTTCTTTGTATATTTATTCAATTTGTTTTCACGTTTTGTTTATTTTTTGCGAGATTTTTTGCAAACTTAATTCCATAAAATTTTTAGATTTTCTTTATTTTTTTAAATTTATTGTTAAACTTGTTTTCAGTGTAATATTATACAAATGTTTTTGGTTTAATTTGCTTAACCTTTTTTATTTTTTAAGGATTTTTAAATTTTTTTTGTGGACTCTATTTATTTTGATATAACATGTTTTTAATTTATTTTTATTAATTCTGATTTTTTAGTATTTATTTTTATTTGATGCTTTTATCTACTGTAAGGGTAGAGTGTGGTTTTTGAAAAAGATTAAAATAGATTCAAAAACTAGTAATACAAATCTAAAAATTAAATGAATATAATCAGTTATTAAGATTTTAAAACACCCTGTATTACAAAAATTGACTGTGAAAAATATTAAATAAATTAAACAACCAAGAAAAGGTAAGGGATTCGTATTCAAACTACACTTTTATTCAGTGTATCGGCAGAGGGCCGTATTTTCAGTTTAATTTTGATGATGAAAAATTAATCATAAATGAATAATATATATATATGGTCGATTCTTGCGTAACTGCCCGATTTCAAGATAAATTTTGTTAAAAAAAAAATTTTTTATTCATTGTTTCTCTGCACTTATTTTTTTTATTAGGGTGTAATATAAGTATATTTTAAACGGTTTTACTACAACTATATTTATACGAAAATAATAGCAAATTTTTTAAAATTGGCTGCCATGTGAAGCTGAACCGCATCCTTTTATTGCAAATATATTGTACAAAATAAAAATTTCTTTTTGATATTTTGCTAAAACGAAAATAAATAATAAATTCATAAATTATTTAATATTCTTACAGTATTTTAGATATTAGTTAACATATATAAAATTTTATAAAAGAACAGCAAATACAATATTTAATAATGAATATTTCGTTTTATTTTTTGGATAATTTGAAATCGAGATCGAGCAGTGTAATCCGGCATTGTTAAACTACCCGGCAAGAAGCCTTGAAAAGAAAAGAATTACATTTATTTGACATTTACTCAAAATCGCAATGATTTCTTTTATATTTAATACTTGAATTTCCCTCAAATACTTACTTCCAGAAATAGAAAAGAATATTTTTGAAATTGATTCTGCTTTATTCTAAAATGATTTTGTATTCCATGCATCAGAATAGAATTAAAATGTTTTTAATTCCAGAAACTTCTTCTATTCTGTAAAACAGCATACGCATTCATGATTTTTCTATTCCCAATAATTCCTTCTGATTTGAGTCTACAAAATATTTAATTCCGTAATAGAAAATACAGTTCACATTTTTTCTTTCCCTGGCAGTTCTCTTCACACATTCAATTCAAAAGGCTCATTTATGTTTGTATTTTCAAGTCACGTGTAGCTCAGTGGTTACTTTCGTGGACTTGTAACATAAAAATTGGGGATCGATTCTTATATTTATTAAAATTTTTTCAAAAACTGAATTATAAGGAATAGAATTTTGTTATTTTTAATTCATAATGCAGAATCATAAAATGAAGGGAAATTCAAGTATTAAGTAGAATTAATAAAATTAATTCTAGCTTATTCCAGCCTTCTTGACGGGTACTTTATAGAATAATATTTTAAAATAATCACCACAGATAAAAAAGTTTTTCTGCATGAAGCACACTGAACACTTCATATAGGCCATGGAGCTGAAATTTTACGTGATACCATGGAGCTGAAATTTGACATTTATTCTAACCTCACTTCTACAATATTGCAAAACAAATCTATTCCTTCTGCAGATCGCTTGTTTCACATGAAAACTTGAAGAAAATGGTAACAATACTATCAAATAGTTGTTACAGTAATATAATAGTAATGACATTGAACTGAACGCTTTTTTTGTACACATGCGATTTTCACAAAAATAATTTTTTTTTAAGTAAAAATTTTTCTTTTTTAAAACTTTTTTCACATGTGATTTAGTGCTAATGGATCAAAATTGAAATTTAACTTATTAGAAGGCGTAATAACTAATCACATGACACCTTAATTATAAGTTTACAGATTGCGTTCAAAAATTGGAAAAATTGAGGGACAAAATATTTTAAAAGATTTTTAAGTATGAAAAAGGTATTATGAAGTGCAATATAAACCTAAATTGTTCATAAATATAGACACTTTATGCTTGAAAAGGCTGAGTTATAATAATGATATTTTCACCGAAAATTATTAAATTAAAGTTAACATTTTGCAAAAGGGACACGCCACGGAGCTAAAATTTCAGCAGTTATAGTGCAATATAATAGAAGTTATAATATATATATTTATGTATATTTGGTTTTCAGTTACTCTCATATATACCTTTAAAATTCACTAATACACTTCAGAATATATTTTTAATTTAGGTGTATTTTTTCAACGACGCCAATTAGGGCAGTTACGTAAGAATGGCCCATATATATAAAATGTCAATTTATTGGACAACTCTTATATATTAACTTTACATAGATGATACAAAATGTTTTTTATCGGTTAACAAATGGTTTTTCTTAAAACAATAATTTGTTACAAAGTTACTTAATGAAATTTAGCAATTTCAATTCCCAACTGAGAATGTATGTGTTTTGTGTATATATGTAATTTATATTTGTTGCTCACCAAATATGATTTTATGTTTACCTTATTTTTTTGTCTTTATTAATCTTCAATTAAGGAAATTGTTATTCCTATTTCTCTTACTTATGTGAATCGCAAAACTTCTTTAAAATTTGTATTATTTTCTCACAAATATTTTATAAATATTATTGAACTTTTTTCCTCTCAAAATTAATTTAATTTATAATTGTATAATAAGCCACCTGGGCGTTGTCCTGATTTTCTCAAAGGACTAATCAGCGCGTCTTACTAAGGTGACGGCTACCTGCAAAAAGATCCAAACACCGAACTCCGTCTCCTCTTGAGACTCGGCGAAAAGACCACGATTTCACCCTGTTCATTCGTTTTATTAACTCATGTTTTGGGACATCGTAATTTTGCTGATGAACTTTTCATCAGTATTGATGAAATTAGTTCATTTTATTTTGTAATGCTGGTGTAATTCTCGATCAATAATTGAGAGCACCTTATTTTGCATTTTAAATTGTATAACATTGCCTCAATTCTGAAAGTGCAAGTTCTTTTGTTTATTTATTTTATTTTGTTTTTAAAATTCACATATAATAAAAGAAATAGATTTTAATCCAATATTCTGTTACTTAAGTTTTACTTTTCTTTTCAGGTTCAATATAATCATTTTAGTTTCTAATTGTTTATGTATGTTTAGTGAAGTATGTGATTATTTTAACAACGTTGACATTTTTTAATTCAATTAGCTCATGCAATGTTTTGTGTTTCTTGTATTGCACAGTATTCTTAAAAAATAAGATAGAAATTCTTTATGACCTAAACAGGTTTTTAACAAAGTTATAAACTTAATTGCAGAATATTTGACATTAATAATATTATTTAAATTTTGTAAATAATAAATTAAAAGGTTAAAAAATAAGGTCACTGATGCCGATCGTGACAAATGACCCCCTTTTGTGGGCTGACGTCCCTTGTCAGCCGTTAGTTGTTGATTTGGTAGTAGTTGTCAGAGTTTCTGGAAAACAAAACTAAAATTGTGGTTATTTTGAAATTGGCTTCAGTTAATTCAAATATTTTATATAACTGCGATCTACTTTGATTAGGGTATTTTTTAGATTTGAAATTGTTTAGTCTTCAACTGAAACCAATTTGACATATTTCTGGGGGTTGTAAAAATACACAATGTTTGGAAAAATGTTACCGAATGTTTAATTTTCATCGTGAGTACGTATTTGGTTTGACTGGATTGTGCAATGTATTATCTTATACTTTATGTAATTTTAACAATTATTTTCTCATATGTGAACACGTTGAATCTAGCGGTCAGTTTTAGGCTTCTTTTCATCTCCTTTCACAAATGAATTGTTTTGCCTTCAAATAAAATAGAATAAGAAAAGATAAATTGTATGTTTTTACGTTCCTCACGAGAAAAAACAAATATAATGTAAAAAAAAGAAAGAAAAAAAAACTGGGGCTCATCGTCAGTTTTATTACCCCCCTTCTTTGTTGGCTGTCGTCCCTTGACAGTCTGTATCACTTACCATGAATTACCTCCCTTTTTGAAAAAAAATTTTTATAAAAAAATAAAGAGAAGAAAATTTCCATGAATTACCTCCCTTTTTGAAAAAAAAATTTTTATGAAAAAATAAAGAGAAGAAAATTTCTATGAATTACTTACCTTCTTGAAAAAAAATGTTTATGAAAAAATAAAGAAAAGAAAATTTCTATGAATTACTTACCTTCTTGAAAAAAAATGTTTATGAAAAAATAAAGAAAAGAAAATTACCATGATTTACCTCCATTTTTGAAAAAAAAAATTTAAAAAAAAATAAAGAAAAGAAAATATCCGTGATTTACCTCCCTTTCTGAAAAAAAATTTAATGAAAAAAAAATAAAGAAAAGAAAAATCCGATAAATTACCCCCCTTTTTTGGAAAAAAAATTTTATGAGAAAAAGTAAATAATAGAAAAAAAATTTCTATGTACTGCCCACCCTTTTTGAAAAAATTTTTGAAAGAAAGTAAATAATACAATAATATAATTTTCAACAAAAACAAAATGTCAACAAAAATCTTCAACAAAAATTTGTAAAAGTATACAAAGAGAAGGAAATAATAGAAACAAATAAAAATAAAAATACTTGGTTCAAAAACTTAACATCCACTGAAATTCCCCAAAACATTATAGACGTAGTTTCCCTAGGTCAAAAATTTAGTCCTTCCCATGATATAAACACTAAGACAATAATTGAACACATTAACTCTATTGAACAATTTATAAAATTTAATAAAATAAATCAAAACGTAGCAGACAACTTAAGAAATCAATTAACAAAAAATATAGATATTCTCAAAAACAAAACAAAACATATAACCATCAATGATAGAATCTTCGCAAAAAAGTTAATTGAGACAAAAAAATTTATAAAATCCCATGATGATATTATGTTTACAATGGCTGACAAAGGTAACACTACTGTTGCAATTGGAAAATCTGACTATTTTAAAAAAATGACTACACTACTATCTGACAAAAATACATATAATGAAATAAAAAATAACCCACTTAAAACATTACAAACGGACACTCACATGATTCTGACAGATTGGAATGAAAACAACTTTCTTAACAAAAAATATCACAATGATGACCTAACACAAACCGATACAAACCTAGCCAATTGTTATGGTTTACCTAAAAGTCATAAACAGAACGCACCAGTCCGTCCGATGGGACGCATGATTATACCCCAAAGATCATTATTTCGAATTTTCAATAAATAAAATTTCACAATTTCGGAAATCAATTTATGCGAAGTATAAGAATTATAACTGTTTTATATCTGACTTCTTATCTTTTCTAATTATGTTTTCAAAGAACATTAAAAGAAGCGATTTTTTGTTTTATCTAATTATTATTTGCAAGACTATTTTTGTATAAGAAATTGAAAAGTGCAGTCATTGTATTGGATTGAATTTTACATAGTAGGAAATTAAATAAATATAAATTACAAAATAAAGGAACTTTAAAATTACCGAACTTACAATCGTCTGAATTTTGAAATTACCGAACTCACGTTTGGCCGACCTCTTAAATCTCCGAACTTGCATTTGTCACACTCCTTAAGTCACCGACCACGCAAGTCACCGAATTTTCATTTGTCCGAAACTCGGAAAGTAGGTTTTCTAAAGGAGTCTTCTGATTGGCTGGTAATGATACCGATAAATTTACCAGCCAATCAGAAGACTCCTTTAGAAAACCTACTTTCCGAGTTTCGGACAAATGAAAATTCGGTGACTTGCGTGGTCGGTGACTTAAGGAGTGTGACAAATGCAAGTTTGGTGATTTCAAAGTTCGGATAAATGCAAGTTCGGGGATTTAAGAGATCGGCCAAACGTGAGTTCGGTGATTTCAAATTTCGGACGAATGTAAGTTCGGTGATTTTAAAGTTTGGATAAATGCAAGTTCGGTAACTTAAAAGATCGGCCAAATGCAAGTTCGGAGATTTAAGAGGTCGGCCAAATGTGAGTTCGGTAATTTCAAAATTCAGACGATTGTAAGTTCGGTAATTTTAAAGTTCCTTTATTTTGTAATTTATATTTATTTAATTTCCTACTATGTAAAATTCAATCCAATACAATGACTGAACTTTTCAATTTCTTATATAAAAATAGTCTTGCAAAAAATAATTAGATTAAACAAAAAATCGCTTCTTTTAATGTTCTTTGAAAACATTATTAGAAAAGATAAAAAGTCAGATATAAAACAGTTATAATTCTTATACTTCGCATAAATTGATTTCCGAAATTGTGAAATTTTATTAATTGAAAATTCGAAATAATGATCTTTGGGATATAATCATGCGTCCCCGTCCGATTGTATCATTGATTGGTTCACCTACTTACTTCTTATCTAAACAACTATATGATGTTCTATCTAATTCTATACCAAAACCTAAATCACATATAAAAAACAATATCGATCTAATTAAAAAATTGGAAAATATAATAATACCACCAGATCACGTTCTAATCAGTTTGGACGTCACGTCGTTATATACAAATGTCGACATCCCCCTTGATGACGTACTAAATGTAACAGACTTCCTTATGGACAACACCTATTTTAAGTTCAATGGCCGATATTATCAACAAACATTTGGTACACCAATGGGATCTCCCATATCAGGTTTATTTGCAGACATAGTAATGGACGATTTGGGAACTGAATGTATAAATGCATTATCCTTTAAACCAATTTTTTACCATAGATATGTTAACGATATTATCACATGTATACCAAAAGACAAGATTAACGATATTTTACACATTTTTAATAACTACAATGAACGTATCCAATTTACCAATGAAATCGAAATAAATGGACAAATTCATTTCCTTGACATCTTTTTAATCCGATCGAACAACAAACTAATCACTAATTGGTACACAAAACCCACATTTTCTGGACGTATATTAAATTTCAATTCAAATCACCCATTCTCACAAAAAATCGCAATAGTTTATAATATAGTAGACAGAGCAATTAAATTAGCTAACAAAAAAGTTCACAATAATAACCTGAAAATCATAAAAAACATTCTTATTAATAATGATTACCCTGACCACATTATCAAAAAATACACTAAAAAAAGACTAGCCACAATTAGAAAAAATATTGAAATTAATAGAAACAATCAGACATATAAATTAATACCAAAGTTAAAATTACCATATCACAACAAACTCTATGAAAAACTCTCATTCTCAATTAAAAAAATGCAATATACACACAGTTCCATCCATAAATAACAATTTAAACGGTATAATTAAGAAAATTAAAGATAAAACTAACAAAAATGATGTAACACACACTGTTTATAAAATAAATTGTCAACACTGCCCAGCTTCATATGTGGGACAAACAAAAAGAACAATAAGAAAAAGAATTAACGAACATAAAGGCAAAAGACATTCCATAATGGCAATACACAAAAACATAAAAAATAGAAACGACAACTTAAAACACAAATTTGATTGGCAAAATGTTAAAATCCTAGATAAAGAACCTTCAGAAAATAAACGCCTTGTCTCAGAAATGATACACATAAAATTACAAAAATACTCAATTATTCGAAAAGAAGATATCGCAAATTTTAACAAACAATACGATCCATTATTAAGAGAAATAAAATCAAAAATCAACAATTAATTTTTAATCAAAAATATATATAATCAAAACCTTAATTTCTCCTTCTCTTTGTACCACTTAGTAAATATATAAAAGTAAAAAAAATGTAATTAAATTTTCAGAATATTATTGACTTTCAAGTGAAACGTATTCAAATAAAATTTTAAATCACTGACGAATTTTTGTTTCTTTCTCAAAAGAACAAAATGCTTTATTTTATACAAAATAACAAAGTCAATATAAGGCATTTTACGTGTAATGTCCCAAGATCAAAATTAATTTCTTTCAAAAAAATTGAAACTTAGAAAATTTATTGCCCTATCTAGTAGTAATAAAACCCAATAAAAAATTTTGACTTTTTTGAAAAATTAAAGGGGGTAGAGGGGGTCAATTTTGTCAAGTTTGCTTAATACCGTCTTCTTACTTAATTTTCTCTGTCTTGGCGGGCAATGACTAACTATTTATTAATGCTCTTTTCATTCGGAAATTTTATTTTTTGATATTTCAAAAATTTGACCCTAATTTTTTATAATTAATATTTAATTTGCTATTTTCACCAAAATCGATTCGTTTAATTTTAAAATAAAGTATTGCAAACGAAAGCTGAGGTTTTTTCCTATCGATATAGAAATTTTTAAAATGCCCTTTTTTTTGTTTTTCAGATATTAATCCTCAAAGAACAGATTGTAGCGCGCGGCGCGCTGCGACGCGGTCGACTCGCATCAGGCCGCGTCAGCTACTCACTCTTACCAAAAGCACTATTTTTGGACAAAAATCTGCTGACAACTCAAAAATAATCCGTTTTTAACTTTCTTTTTTTTTAAATACTCGAGAATGTTTGTCCTACAACTCTGAACTACTAAAAAATTAAGATTTTTTTTATTAACTGAAATAAATGTTAATAACATTTAAAAATTGAAAAAAATTATTTTTGAAAAAGTGACTTCAAGGTCCTTTGATGTCAGAAACTTTATATACTTATATAAATACACACAAAACTTATCAAAAGTATTTTTAAATGGTTCTTAGTTAATAATAATCAACAATTTTCAAATTGATTAAACAATCTTAGTTAACAAATTAATAACTTTAAAAATATTCATTCCTTAGATTCCGTTTTTGTTTGTGAAATTAATAAATTACTATTTACTTTACTTACGTTTCGTGTCTTTTGTAAAATTAATAACTATTGGCCTAGAATAATGAAAGAGTTAAAGAACGTTCACAAACATTTTTTGAATTGTTTAAACAATCTTAGTTAACAAATTAATAACTTTAAAAGTTTTCCTTCCTCAGATTCCGTTTCTTTTGTGAAATTAATTAATTACTATTAGTCGAGTATTGTATAGCAGTTTAGGATGTCTACTAACAACTATTAAATTGTTTAAACAATCTTAGTCAACAATTGAATATCTTTGCCATTTTCTTCACTTATATTTCGATTGTTTGTGAAATTAATTAATTACTATTTATATCTAAATTTATGAAGTAGTTTAAATATTTACCAACTGTTTTAAATTGTTCCAAAAGTTTTAGTTAATAAATAATAACTTTGAAAGTTATCTTTATTTAGATTTCACTTCGTTACGTAATTAAAATAATTATTCTCGGTTCAGATTTTAAAAATAGTTATGCTCCTTATAAAATATTTTAAAATGTGTTAAAAATATTAGTTAGCAAATAAATAATCTCGGAATTTTTATTTGCTTCGATTTCGTACCTATTCTGAGATAAATTTTTTGACATTTTTTTAGAGTTTTTCAAGCAATCTAAACGCAAAGAATTTTATTTCATCTTTAAGATCATCAGAAAAACAAAAGAAACGAAATAGAAGTGAAGAAAAATGGCGAAGATATTCAATTGTTAACTAAGATTGTTTAAACAATTTAATAGTTGTTAGTAAACATTCTAAACTGCTATACAATACTCGGCCAATAGTAATTTATTAATTTCACAAAAGAAACGGAATCTAAGGAAGGAAAACTTTTAAAGTTATTAATTTGATAACTAAGATTGTTTAAACAATTCAAAAAATGTTTGTGAACGTTCTTTAACTCTTTCATTATTCTAGGCCAATAGTATTTAATTTTACAAAAGACACGAAACGTAAGTAACGTGAATAGTAATTTATTAATTTCACAAAAAAAAACGGAATCTGAGGAAGGAATATTTTTAAAGTTATTAATTTGTTAACTAAGATTGTTTAATTAATTTAAAAATTGTTGATTATTATTAACTAAGAACCATTTAAAAATACTTTTGATAAGTTTTGTGTGTATTTATATAAGTATATAAAGTTTCTGACATCAAAGGACCTTGAAGTCACTTTTTCAAAAATAATTTTTTTCAATTTTTAAATGTTATTAACATTTATTTCAGTTAATAAAAAAAATCTTAATTTTTTAGCAGTTCAGAGTTGTAGGACAAACATTCTCGAGTATTTAAAAAAAAAGAAAGATAAAATCGGATCATTTTTGAGTTGTCAGCAGATTTTTGTCCAAAAATAGTGCTTTTGGTAAGAGTGAGTAGCTGACGCGGCCTGATGCGAGGCGACCGCGTCGCAGCGCGCCGCGCGCCACAATCCGTTCTTTAAGGATTAATATCTTAAAAACAAAAAAAAGGGCATTCTAAAAATGTCTATATCAATAGGAAAAAACCTCAGCTTTCGTTTAAAATACTTTATTTTTAAATTAAACGAATCGATTTTGGTGAAAATAGCAAATTAAATATTAATTATAAAAAATTAGGGTCGAATTTTTGAAATATCAAAAAATAAAATTTACCAATGAAAAGAGCATTAATAAACCTATAAAAATCATAGTCGAAGAAATTTTTTTCATTGCCCGCCAAGACAGAGAAAATTAAGTAAGAAGACGGTATTAAGCAAACTTGACAAAATTGACCCCCCTCTACCCCCTTTAATTTTTCAAAAAAGTCAAAATTTTCTTTTGGGTTTTATTACCACTAAATAGGGCAAGAAATTTCCTAAGTTTCAATTTTTTTTAAAGAAATTAATTTTGAGCTTGGGACATTACACGTAAAATGACTCATACGTTATTCCTTGAGAAAAAATTGTTTAAAGAAAATCTTGTGATTATATTAAGTAAGTACCATTATATTAACTGTTCTATGTTCCGCCATATTTTTGTTATATAAATGCTAAATTACAAAATAAAATTCACAGTTCTGATGAGGGTTGTATTGACAACCGAAACGTTAAAAAAGTATTATTTTATTTAAACAATAATACCTGACATCCTGACTCGGAGAAATCGATAAAGTCTTTTACCTTATTTGAATCACACTGGGTGATAGAGTCATAATTTACAACTTTAATACAAAAGAAAATTTCTATGTACTGACCCCTTTTTTGAAAAATTTTTGAAGGAAAGAAAATAAAATTTCTATATACTGTGGCTATTTCAGGTTTGGGAGGAAAATTCTCTAATGAGACTTTATGCTCTGTTCAAATTATAATGAAGTCTGTTAGACAAAACCTAAATTTTCTTACGACTCAAGCACTTGTACTTCTAAAGATTACGTCCTACGTACCGACAGAATTTGCTCTCTCTAATATACCTCAAAACTTACAAAACTTGGAGCTCGCAGATCCTTTTGTGAGATCCAGTGATCGCATTGATTTATTAATTTGTGCAGATTTATACAGTAGAACTTTATTAAATGGTCTATGTCCTGGCACAAATGGAAATCTCGTAGCTCAATCCACCATCTTCGGATGGATTCTTTCTGGACCGTTATCTCCTTCTATTACTCAAGCATTTCATATTAATGTACATCATTCTATGAATGCTATGATAGATAAATCGTTAAACCGTTTTTGGGAGTTAGAAGAAGTTCCAATTATGAATACTTTAACGAAAAAGGAAAATGAGTGTGAAAATTACTTTGTTAAAACATGTTCTAATTTTCCTAAAACATTCTCCTAATATTCTCGGAAGTTCTCTTCATAACGCCCTTTCTTCATTTACACGATTAGAGAAAAAACTAATACGTGATCCTACACTTAATTCTCAATATAAAGATTTTATGAGTAGCTATCTATGAATCACTAGGCCATATGACGAGGATTGGTCCATTAAGTGATTATCATAAGCAAAATGTATTTATACCTCATCATCCTGTGATACGAGAATCTAGTCAAACAACTAAGTTAAGAGTTGTTTTTAATGCCTCTAGCTCTACTTCGTCTAAAATTTCTCTTAACGAATGTTTACACGCAGGACCTAAATTGCAAAATGAAATTTCATGTATAATATTACGATGGCGTCAACACAAATATGTTTCATGTGCTGATATAGCGAACATGTTTCGACAAATCTTAATATCACCAGATCATCGCAAATTTCAATGTATTCTCTGGCGTGAATCCATTGACATTCCCATTCAAATTTTTGAATTAAACACCGTTACATACGGTATGACTTGCTCCCCGCACTTAGCCATTCGTGTACTGCATCAGTTGGCTCAAGATGAAAGATCTCGATTTCCCCTCGCAGCTCAAATTCTTCAAAATGAATCTTATGTAGATGATATCTTTTTAGGGGTCGCCTGCATTTCCTCCAAAACCCAAATGACCGAACTCGCAATTAACCAAAATTCAAGTGTTCGAAAAGTCAACTACCAGAACTCGCAATTGTCCGAACATCCAATTGCCCGAATTCGAATTTGTCCAAACTTCCAATTAACTGAACTAACATTTGTCTGAATTTTCAATTCCTCTAAATCGTATTTGTCCAAACGTCCAAGTAACTGAACTAGCATTTGTCCGAACTTCTAACTCCTCGATCTCACATTTGTCAAAAGTTTCAACTACCCGAACTCACAATTGTCGAAACGTTCAACTTCTTGATATCGCATTTGTCTAAACCTTAAATCTCCCAAATTTGCACTTGTCCAAACTTTCAACTCTTCGAAATTGCATTTGTCCAAAATTTCAATACTCCAAACTCGCATTTTTTAAAACATTCATCTCCCTGAATTTGCATTTGCTCTAAAATTTAAATCCCTGAAATCGCATTTGTCAGAAAAACTAAATTCTCGAATTCGCGTTTACCCAAACTGTGAAAACCTCGAACTCGCATTTGTTAGAACAACCAAATCCTCGAAATCTCTTTTGCCTGAACTGTCAATTACTTGAACTCGCATTTGTCCAAACTATTAAGTCCCAAAACTCGCATTTGGCCGAGCTCTTAAGTACCCAAACTCGCATTTAGCAGAACTCTTAACTCCCCAAAATCACATTTGTCAAAACTTTTAAGACCCCAAACTCACATTTGTCAAAACTCTTAAGTACCCAAACTCGCATTTGGAGAATTTAGTTTTTCTGACAAATGCGATTTCAAGAAGTTGAACGTTTCGACAATTGTGAGTTCGGGTAGTTGAAACTTTTGACAAATGTGAGATCGAGGAGTTAGAAGTTCGGGCAAATGCTAGTTCAGTTACTTGGACGTTTGGACAAATACGAGTTAGAGGAATTGAAAATTCAGACAAATGTTAGTTCAGTTAATTGGAAGTTTGGACAAATTCGAATTCGGGCAATTGGATGTTCGGACAATTGCGAGTTCTGGTAGTTGACTTTTCGAACACTTGAATTTTGGTTAATTGCGAGTTCGGTCATTTGGGTTTTGGAGGAAATGCAGGCGACCCCTTTTTAGGAGGTCCAGATAAATCATCTACTCTTTTATTAAGAGATCAATTGATTCAGTTAACAAATTCAGGTGGATTCACATTACGCAAATGGTTCACCAATGATCCCGAATTACTCATAGGATTGTCGGATTCGGAACATAGTCTTGCGATGGAAATTCCACTCGATGATTCGTCTGGATTTAAAGTTTTAGATATTTTGTGGGATCTTTCAACTGATTCTTTTATTTACCGATTTTCCAAACTACCTTCAGAAAAGCCTTCAAAACGTTCATTGCTATCCGCAGTGGCAAAACTATTTGATCATATGGGATGGATTTCTCCAGTTGTAATATCAGCTTTAATTTTACTACAAAAACTGTGGCTACGCAAGCTAGATTGGGATGATTTACTTCCTTCTGATTTAGCTAAAGAATGGGATGATTTTCGTACTAAATTACACAAATTATCCAATATTTCCATTCCAAGGTGGATAACACAGGATAACAGACCTCTCTCTTATCAAATTCATGGGTTCTGTGACGCTTCTAGTGTTGCTTATGCTGCGGTGGTATACCTTCGAGTTAAAACTTCATAAGGATCAGTTGCGGTAAGTCTTCTTATGGCTAAAACTAGAGTTGCTCCGTTGAAAACTCTGAGTATCCTTAATTGGAGTTATGTGCAGCCAATCTTCTCACTAATTTACTCTCCTTTACAGTTAAAGCTTTAAATTTGAAGGATATTTCTATTTTTTGTTGGACAGATTCATCTATAGTTCTTAGTTGGTTGCAGAAACAACCAATAACATGGACAGTTTTTGTTGCAAATAGAGTCTCCGCTATTCAAACAGCTTTGCCTACCGCTATTTGTAATCATGTACCATCTAAACAAAATCCAGCAGACTGCGCATCCCGCGGACTTTGTGCTGAAAACTTTTCTACCTTCTCTTTGTGGTGAAATGGTCCAACTTGGCTTTCAGAATCTTCAGAAGCGTGGCGAAAACGAAATAAAAATTCTTCAAATACTGAACAAGAAAAGCGCGTCACTTCGTATAATGTCACACTTGAGAAGCAAGACTGGCAATCGTTATTGTTATCTCGACAGTCATCATGGGTTCGTCTATTACGAGTTACTGCGTATATCTTAAGAGCGATTCTCTCGTTCAAAAGAAAAGTTGTACCTCCCAATACATTATCCTCTGAGGAAATTCATGGAGCATCATTATTCTCGATACGTTATGTTCAAAATAGTGTTTTTTCTCAAGAAATTAAAACAATCAAATTGAATAAACCTCTTGCTAGTGACTCTCGTTCAAGGAAGCTGAACCCATTTATTGATGACAATGGTATTGTTCGGCTAGGTGGCCGGGCACGACAATCCAAGCTTTCAGTTTATCAACAATCACCAGCTATTCTACCTAAGCACTATTTATCTCTACTCATATTAGAGCAGTTCCATCGCAATTTGTTACATGCTGGGCTTCAATTAACGCTCTATATGTCACGCACGCAGTATTGGATCATAGGTGGTCGAAATCTAGCTAAAGAACCCCGCACAAAACGTACACGAAATGGATCCCGGTCGATTTTGATTAAACTACGTCAAAATGTAGTTTTTCTTATCCCAAACAAAAAAGTCCTTTGCCAAAAATAAAAATAATGGACAGATTTCAAGATATAGAGGGTCGAACCACCCCTATATATCAAACTTACTTAAGACAAAAATTCATGTCACTTAACAGGGGTCTAAATAATTTTAAAAAATATTTATAGCCTTCAAATCTTGCAAAGCTAATAAAAATCTCACTCGAAAACCATTAATGATGATTCTGAAAGCGATCCACCCCCACAGAGCCACCCCCTCTAAGGCAGAGAAGGGTGTCTGTCTCTTAAAACATATTCACAATATAAGAAGACATTCAAATAATAGTCAGAATTAATTTAAAAAACAGTTCAATTATACTCATCGTAATTTCTATTGCCACCAACCCCTATAAAACCACCCCTATGTGGAAAACTTAGACATATATCTCGAAATAAATCTTTCATGTAATTAAAAAAATAACTTCGCAATCGCTATCATATCAGAAAAATGTACAGTGGTTTCTACACCAATCAACACCCAAAAAACCACACCCTGAGTAGAAAAAATAAACATTAGCCTTTCAAAAGCCGTTAAAAGAATTAAAAGACTTTCTAACATAATAAAAAATATCAGAGTTTCAAAAAGACTTTTTTTTCAGTAATCAACCTCACAAAGTAACTAAGATCTTTATTGATTGAGAACTCAAATCTAGGGTCAGTTTTAAGGGTGGATTTGCGTAGATAATCACATGTTATCAATCTTACATGACTCTAATATAATTTTCATCTCATTTCTAAACCCTAAAAAATTATTTAACCTCACACCAGTAGCTAAGAACGTTTGGGGTTGAACAACTAAATCTAGGGTTACTTTTAAGGGTTGATTAGCGAAAGTTACCACATGTAATCAATGTTAGGTGACTATTATATAATTTTTATTTTACTTCCAACCCCTAAAAAATTATTTAACCTCACACCAATAGCTAAGAACGTTTGAGAGTAAACAACTAAATCTAGGGTATATGCGTTGGTCGCAAAGGGTTAATTGTTAATGATCATTATTAATCATCATTCTAGGGTGTCCCACTGACATGATGCATACCATAGTCGAGTGTTAAAAAAATCTTGGGGCTAGTGACTCTGAGCCAAGTTTGTACTACATGATTATCTCAATATGGGTTTGTGGGAAAGGGTTAATTGTTGATGATCATCATTGATCATCATTATAGGGTATCTCACTGACATGATGCATACCATAGTCGAGTGATAAAAAATTTTTGGGGCTAGTGAATCTGAGCCAAGATAATGTAGCATGATTATCTCAATATGGGAAGGTCGGAAAGAGTTAATTGTTGATGATCATCATTGATCATCATTCTAAGGTGTCCCACTGACTTAATCCATACTATGTTCGAGTGTTAAAAAAATCTTAGGGCTAGTGAATCTGAGACAAGTTGGTGTAGCTTAATTATCTTAATATGGGTTGGTCGCAGGGGTTGAATTGTTGATGATCATCATTGATCATCATTCTAGGGGGTCCCACTGACATGATCCATATCATGGTCGAGCGTTAAAAAAATCTTAGGGCTAGTGAATATGAGCAAAGTTAGTATGGCTTAATTATTTGAAGATGGGTTGGTCTTAAAAGGTTAATTGTTGATGATTATCATTGATCATCATTCTAAGGGGTCCACTGACATGATCCATTCCATAGTCGAGTGTTAAAAAAAACTTAGGGCTAGTAAATCTGAACCAAGTTGGTATAGCTTGATTATCTCAATACAGGTTAGTCGCAGAGGGTTAATTGTTGATGATCATTATTGATCATCATTCTAGGGTGTCCCACTGACCTGATCTATACTATGTTCAAGTGTTAAAAAAATCTTAGGGCTAGTGAATCTGAGACAAGTTGGTGTAGCTTAATTATCTTAATATGGGTTGATCGCAGGGGATAAATTGTTGATGATCATCATTGATCATCATTCTAGGGGGTCCCACTGACATGATCCATATCATGGTCAAGCGTTAAAAAAATCTTAGGGCTAGTGAATCTGAGCCAAGATGGTATAGCATGATTATCTCAATATAAGTCGGTTGAAAAGGGTCAATTGTTGATGATTATCCTTGATCATCATTCTAAAGTGTCTCACTGACATGATGCATACTATAGTCGAGTGTTAAAAAATCTTTGGGCTACTAAATCTGAGCCAAGTTGGTATAGCTTGATTATCTCAGTATAAGTTGGTCGCAGAGGGTTAATTGTTGATGATCATCATTGATCATTATTCTAAGGGGTCCCACTGACTTGATCCCTACCATAGTCGAGTGTTAAAAAAATCTTAAGGCTAGTGAATATGAGCAAAGTTAGTATGGCTTAATTATTTGAAGATGGGTTGGTCTTAAAAGGTTAATTGTTGATGATTATCATTGATCATCATTCTAAGGGGTCCACTGACATGATCCATTCCATAGTCGAGTGTTAAAAAAAACTTAGGGCTAGTAAATCTGAACCAAGTTGGTATAGCTTGATTATCTCAATACAGGTTAGTCGCAGAGGGTTAATTGTTGATGATCATTATTGATCATCATTCTAGGGTGTCCCACTGACCTTATCTATACTATGTTCAAGTGTTAAAAAAATCTTAGGGCTAGTGAATCTGAGACAAGTTGGTGTAGCTTGATTATCTTAATATGAGTTGGTTGCAGGGAGCTACTTGTTGATGATCATCATTGATCATCATTCTAGGGGGTCCCACTGACATGATCCATATCATAGTCAAGCGTTAAAAAAATCTTAGGGCTAGTGAACCTGAGCCAAGATGGTATAGAATGATTATGTCAATATGGCTCGGTCGGAAAGGAATAATTGTTGATGACCATCATTGATCATCATTCTAGGGTATTTTACTGACATGATGCATACCATAGTCGAGTGTTAAAAAAATCTTAGGGCTAGTGAATCTGAGCCAAGTTTGTATAGCATGAATATCTCAATATGGGTTGGTCGGAAAGAGTTAATTGTTGATGATCATGATTGATCATCATTCTAGGGGTCCCACTAACATTATCTATACCATAGTCGAGTGTTAAAAAAATCTTAGGGCTAGTAAATCTGAACCAAGTTGGTATAGCTTGATTATCTTAATATGGGTCGGATGGAAAGGGTTAATTGTTGATGATCATCATTGATCATCATTCTAGGCGTCCCACTAACATTATTAATACCATAGTCGAGTGTTAAAAAATTCTTAGTGCTAGTGAATCTGAGACAAGTTCGTGTAGCATGATTATCTTAATATGGGTTGGTCGGAAAGCGTTAATTGTTGATGATCATGATTGATCATCATTCTAGGGGTCCCACTAACATTATCCATACCATAGTCGAGTGTTAAAAAAATCTTAAGGCTAGTAAATCTGAACCAAGTGGGTATAGCTTGATTATCTTAATATGGGTCGGTTGGAAAGGGTTAATTGTTGATGATCAATAATGATCATCATTCTAAAGTGTCCCACTGACATGATCCATACCATAGTCGGGTGTTAAAAAAATCTTAGGGCTAGTGAATCTGAGCCAAGTTTGTATAGCATGAATATCTCAATATGGGTTGGTCGGAAAGAGTTAATTGTTGATGATCATCATTGATCATCATTCTAGGGGGACCTACTGACATGATCCATACCATGGTCGAGTGCTAAAAAAATCTTAGGGCTAGTGAACCTGAGCCAAGATGGTATAGCATGATTATGTCAATATGGGTCGGTCGAAAAGGAATAATTGTTGATGATCATCATTGATCATCATTCTAGACGTCCCCTAACATTATTAATACCATAGTCGAGTGTTAAAAAATTCTTAGTGCTAGTGAATCTGAGACAAGTTCGTGTAGCATGATTATCTTAATATGGGTTGGTCGGAAAGCGTTAATTGTTGATGATCATCATTGATCATCATTCTAGGGGGACATCCTAACATAAGCCATACCATAGTCGAGTGTTAAAAAAATCTTAAGGATAGTGAATCTGAGCCAAGATAATATAACATGATTATCTCAATATGGGTTGGTCGGAAAGGGTTAATTGTTGATGATCATCATTGATCATTATTCTAGGGTGTCCCACTGATATGATCCATACCATAGTCGGGTGTTAAAAAAATCTTAGGGCTAGTGAATCTGAGACAACTTGGTGTAGCTTAATTATCTTAATATGGGTTGGTCGCAAGGGGTTAATTGTTGATGATCATCATTGATCATCATTCTAGGGGGACCTACTGACATGATCCATACCATGGTCGAGTGTTAAAAAAATCTTAGGGCTAGTGAATCTGAGACAAGTCGGTGTAGCTTGATTATCTTAATATGGGTTGGTCGCAAGGGGTTAATTGTTGATGATCATCATTGATCATCATTCTAGAGGGACCTACTGACATGATCCATACCATAGTCAAGCGTTAAAAAAATCTTAGGGCTAGTGAACCTGAGCCAAGATGGTATAGCATGATTGTGTCAATATGGGTCGGTCGGAAAGGAATAATTGTTGATGATCATAATTGATCATCATTCTAAGGGGTCCCACTGACTTGATCCCTACCATAGTCGAGTGTTAAAAAAATCTTAGGGCCAGTGAATATGAGCAAAGTTAGTATGGCTTAATTATTTGAAGATGGGTTGGTCTTAAAAGGTTAATTGTTGATGATTATCATTGACCATCATTCTAAGGGGTCCACTGACATGATCCATTCCATAGTCGAGTGTTAAAAAAAACTTAGGGATAGTAAATCTGAACCAAGTTGGTATAGCTTGATTATCTCAATACAGGTTAGTCGCAGAGGGTTAATTGTTGATGATCATTATTGATCATCATTCTAGGGTGTCCCACTGACCTGATCTGTACTATGTTCAAGTGTTAAAAAAATCTTAGGGATAGTGAATCTGAGACAAGTTGGTGTAGCTTAATTATCTTAATATGGGTTGGTCGCAGGGGGTAAATTGTTGATGATCATCATTGATCATCATTCTAGGGGGTCCCACTGACATGATCCATATCATGGTCGAGCGTTAAAAAAATCTTAGGGCTAGTGAATCTGAGCCAAGATGGTATAGCTTGATTATCTCAGTATAAGTTGGTCGCAGAGGGTTAATTGTTGATGATCATCATTGATCATTATTCTAAGGGGTCCCACTGACTTGATCCCTACCATAGTCGAGTGTTAAAAAAATCTTAGGGCTAGTGAATATGAGCAAAGTTAGTATGGCTTAATTATTTGAAGATGGGTTGGTCTTAAAAGCTTATTGTTGAAGATTATCATTGATCATCATTCTAAGGGGTCCACTGATATGATCCATTCCATAGTCGAGTGTTAAAAAAAACTTAGGGCTAGTAAATCTGAGACAAGTTCGTGTAGCATGATTATCTTAATATGGGTTGGTCGAAAAGCGTTAATTGTTGATGATCATCATTGATCATCATTCTAGGGGGACATCCTAACATAAGCCATACCATAGTCGAGTGTTAAAAAAATCTTAAGGATAGTGAATCTGAGCCAAGATAATATAACATGATTATCTCAATATGGGTTGGTCGGAAAGGGTTAATTGTTGATGATCATCATTGATCATCATTCTAGGGGGACATCCTAACATAAGCCATACCATAGTCGAGTGTTAAAAAAATCTTAAGGATAGTGAATCTGAGCCAAGATAATATAACATGATTATCTCAATATGGGTTGGTCGGAAAGGGTTAATTGTTGATGATCATCATTGATCATTATTCTAGGGTGTCCCACTGACATGATCCATACCATGGTCGAGTGTTAAAAAAATCTTAGGGCTAGTGAATCTGAGACAAGTTGGTGTAGCTTGATTATCTTAATATGGGTTGGTCGAAAAGCGTTAATTGTTGATGATCATCATTGATCATCATTCTAGGGGGACATCCTAACATAAGCCATACCATAGTCGAGTGTTAAAAAAATCTTAAGGATAGTGAATCTGAGCCAAGATAATATAACATGATTATCTCAATATGGGTTGGTCGGAAAGGGTTAATTGTTGATGATCATCATTGATCATTATTCTAGGGTGTCCCACTGACATGATCCATACCATGGTCGAGTGTTAAAAAAATCTTAGGGCTAGTGAATCTGAGACAAGTTGGTGTAGCTTGATTATCTTAATATGGGTTGGTCGCAAGGGGTTAATTGTTGATGATCATCATTGATCATCATTCTAGAGGGACCTACTGACATGATCCATACCATAGTCAAGCGTTAAAAAAATCTTAGGGCTAGTGAACCTGAGCCAAGATGGTATAGCATGATTATGTCAATATGGGTCGGTCGGAAAGGAATAATTGTTGATGATCATAATTGATCATCATTCTAGGGTATGTCACTGACATGATGCATACCATAGTCAAGCGTTAAAAAAATCTTAGGGCTAGTGAACCTGAGCTAAGATGGTATAGCATGATTATGTCAATATGGGTTGGTCGCAGGGTGTTAATTGTTGATGATCATCATTGATCATCATTCTAGGGGGACCCACTAACATGATCCATACCATGGTGAAGTGTTAAACAAAACTTAGGGCTAGTGAATCTGAGTCAAGATAATATAGCATGATTATCTCAATATGGGTTGGTCGGAAAGTATTAATTGTTGATGATCATCATTGATCATCATTCTAGGGGGACCCACTGACATGATCTATACCATGGTGAAGTGTTAACAAAATCGTAGGGCTAGTGAATCTAAGCCAAGTTGGTATAGCATGATTATCTCAATATGGGTTGGTCGGAAATGGTTAATTGTTGATGATCATCATTGATCATCATTTTAGGGGGATCCACTAAAATGATCCATACCATAGTCGAGTGTTAAAAAAATCTTAGGGCTAGTGAATCTGAGACAAGTTGGTTTAGCTTGATTATCTTAATATGGGTTGGTCGCAGGGGGTTAATTGTTGATGATCATCATTGATCATCATTCTAGGGGGACCCACTAACATGATCCATACCATGGTGAAGTGTTAAAAAAATCTTAGGGCCAGTGAATATGAGCCAAGTTTGTGTAGCATGATTATCTCAATATGGGTTGGTCGGAAAGGGTTAATTGTTGATGATCATCATTGATCATCATTCTAGGGTGTCCCACTGACATGATCCATACCATAGTCGGGTGTTGAAAAAATCTTAGGGCTAGTGAATCTGAGCCAAGTTTGTATAGCATGAATATCTCAATATGGGTTGGTCGGAAAGAGTTAATTGTTGATGATCATCATTGATCATCATTCTAGGGGGACCTACTGACATGATCCATACCATGGTCAAGTGTTAAAAAAATCTTAGGGCTAGTGAACCTGAGCCAAGATGGTATAGCATGCTTATGTCAATATGGGTCGGTCGGAAAGGAATAATTGTTGATGATCATCATTGATCATCATTCTAGGCGTCCCACTAACATTATTAATACCATAGTCGAGTGTTAAAAAATTCTTAGTGCTAGTGAATCTGAGACAAGTTCGTGTAGCATGATTATCTTAATATGGGTTGGTCGGAAAGCGTTAATTGTTGATGATCATCATTGATCATCATTCTAGGGGGACATCCTAACATAAGCCATACCATAGTCGAGTGTTAAAAAAATCTTAAGGATAGTGAATCTGAGCCAAGATAATATAACATGATTATCTCAATATGGGTTGGTCGGAAAGGGTTAATTGTTGATGATCATCATTGATCATTATTCTAGGGTGTCCCACTGACATGATCCATACCATGGTCGAGTGTTAAAAAAATCTTAGGGCTAGTGAATCTGAGACAAGTTGGTGTAGCTTGATTATCTTAATATGGGTTGGTCGCAAGGGGTTAATTGTTGATGATCATCATTGATCATCATTCTAGAGGGACCTACTGACATGATCCATACCATAGTCAAGCGTTAAAAAAATCTTAGGGCTAGTGAACCTGAGCCAAGATGGTATAGCATGATTATGTCAATATGGGTCAGTCGGAAAGGAATAATTGTTGATGATCATAATTGATCATCATTCTAGGGTATGTCACTGACATGATGCATACCATAGTCGAGCGTTAAATAAATCTTAGGGCTAGTGAACCTGAGCTAAGATGGTATAGCATGATTATGTCAATATGGGTTGGTCGCAGGGTGTTAATTGTTGATGATCATCATTGATCATCATTCTAGGGGGACCCACTAACATGATCCATACCATGGTGAAGTGTTAAACAAAACTTAGGGCTAGTGAATCTGAGTCAAGATAATATAGCATGATTATCTCAATATGGGTTAATCGGAAAGTATTAATTGTTGATGATCATCATTGATCATCATTCTAGGGGGACCCACTGACATGATCTATACCATGGTGAAGTGTTAACAAAATCGTAGGGCTAGTGAATCTAAGCCAAGTTGGTATAGCATGATTATCTCAATATGGGTTGGTCGGAAATGGTTAATTGTTGATGATCATCATTGATCATCATTTTAGGGGGATCCACTAAAATGATCCATACCATAGTCGAGTGTTAAAAAAACCTTAGGGCCAGTGAATCTAAGCCAAGATAATATAGCATGATTACGTCAATATGGGTCGGTCGGAAAGAGCTAATTGTTGATGATCATCATTGATCATCATTCTAGGGTGTCCCACTGACATGATCCATACCATAGTCGAGTGTTAAAAAAATCTTAGGGCTAGTGAATCTGAGACAAGTTGGTTTAGCTTGATTATCTTAATATGGGTTGGTCGCAAGGGGTTAATTGTTGATGATCATCATTAATCATCATTCTAGGGGGACCTACTGACATGATCCATACCATAGTCGAGTGTTAAAAAAATCTTAGGGCTAGTGAATCTGAACCAAGTTTGTGTAGCATGATTATATCAATATAGGTTGTTCGGAAAGGGTTAATTGTTGATGATCATCATTGATCATCATTCTAGGGTGTCCCACTGACATGATCCATACCAAAGTCGGGTGTTAAAAAAATCTTAGGGCTAGTGAATCTAAGACAAGTTGGTGTAGCTTAATTATCTTAATATGGGTTGGTCGCAAGGGGTTAATTGTTGATGATCATTATTGATCATCATTCTAGGGGGACCCATTGACATGATCCATATCATAGTCAAGCGTTAAAAAAATCTTAGGGCTATTGAATGTGAGCCAAGATGGTATAGCATGATTATGTCAATATGGGTCGGTCGGAAAGAAATAATTGTTGATGATCATCATTGATCATCATTCTAAGGTATCTCACTGACGTGATGCATACCATAGTCAAGTGTTGAAAAAATCTTAGGGCTAGTGAATCTAAGCCAAGTTTGTATAGCATGAATATCTCAATATTGGTTGGTCGGAAAGAGTTAATTGTTGATGATTATCATTGATCATCATTCTAGGGTTACCTACTGACATAATTCATACCATGGCCGAGTGTTAAAAAAATCTTAGGGCTAGTGAATCTAAGCCAAGTTGGTATAGCATGATTATCTCAATATGGGTTGGTCGGAAAGCGTTAATTGTTGATGATCATCATTGAACATGATTCAAGGGTGTTCCACTTACATGATCCATACCATAGTCGGGTGTTAAAAAAATCTTAGGGCTAGTGAATCTGAGACAAGTTGGTGTAGCATGATTATCTCAATATGGGTTGGTCGGAAAGGGTTAATTGTTGATGATCATCATTGATCATCATTCTAGGGTGTCCCACTGACATGATCCATACCATAGTCGAGTGTTAAAAAAATCTTAGAGCTAGTGAATCTGAGACAAGTTGGTTTAGCTTGATTATCTTAATATGGGTTGGTCGCAGGGGGTTAATTGTTAATGATCATCATTGATCATCATTCTAGGGGGACCCACTAACATGATCCATACTATGGTGAAGTGTTAAAAAAATCTTAGGGCTAGTGAATCTGAGTCAAGATAATATAGCATGATTATCTGAATATGGGTTGGTCGGAAAGTATTAATTGTTGATGATCATCATTGATCATCATTCTAGGGGGACCCACTGACATGATCTATACCATAGTGAAGTGTTAACAAAATCTTAGTGCTAGTGAATCTGAGACTAGTTGGAGTAGCATGATTATCTTAATATAAGTTGGTCGCAGGGGGTTAATTGTTGATGATCATTATTGATCATCATTCTAGGGGGACCTACTGACATGATCCATACTATGGTGAAGTGTTAAAAAAATCTTAGGGCCAGTGAATCTGAGACAAGTTGGTTTAGCTTGATTATCTTAATAAGGGTTGGTCGCAGAGAGTTAATTGTTGATGATCATCATTGATCATCATTCTAGGGGGACCTACTAACATGATCCATACCATGGTGAAGTGTTCAAAAAATCTTAGGGCCAGTAAATATGAGCCAAGTTTGTGTAGCATGATTATCTCAATATGGGTTGGTCGGAAAGCGTTAATTGTTGATGATCATCATTGATCATCATTCTAGGGGGACATCCTAACATAAGCCATACCATAGTCGAGTGTTAAAAAAATCTTAAGGATAGTGAATCTGAGCCAAGATAATATAACATGATTATCTCAATATGGGTTGGTCGGAAAGGGTTAATTGTTGATGATCATCATTGGTCATTATTCTAGGGTGTCCCACTGACATGATCCATACCATGGTCGAGTGTTAAAAAAATCTTAGGGCTAGTGAATCTGAGACAAGTTGGTGTAGCTTGATTATCTTAATATGGGTTGGTCGCAAGGGGTTAATTGTTGATGATCATCATTGATCATCATTCTAGAGGGACCTACTGACATGATCCATACTATGGTGAAGTGTTAAAAAAATCTTAGGGCCAGTGAATCTGAGACAAGTTGGTTTAGCTTGATTATCTTAATAAGGGTTGGTCGCAGAGAGTTAATTGTTGATGATCATCATTGATCATCATTCTAGGGGGACCCACTAACATGATCCATACCATGGTGAAGTGTTAAAAAAATCTTAGGGCCAGTGAATATGAGCCAAGTTTGTGTAGCATGATTATCTCAATATGGGTTGGTCGGAAAGCGTTAATTGTTGATGATCATCATTGATCATCATTCTAGGGGGACATCCTAACATAAGCCATACCATAGTCGAGTGTTAAAAAAATCTTAAGGATAGTGAATCTGAGCCAAGATAATATAACATGATTATCTCAATATGGGTTGGTCGGAAAGGGTTAATTGTTGATGATCATCATTGATAATCATTCTAGGGTATCTCACTGACATGATGCATAGCATAGTCGAGTGTTTAAAGAAATCTTAGGGCTAGTGAACCTGAGCCAAGATGGTATAGCATGATTATGTCAATATGGGTCGGTCGGAAAGGAATAATTGTTGATGATCATAATTGATCATCATTCTAGGGTATGTCACTGACATGATGCATACCATAGTCAAGCGTTAAAAAAATCTTAGGGCTAGTGAACCTGAGCTAAGATGGTATAGCATGATTATGTCAATATGGGTTGGTCGCAGTGTGTTAATTGTTGATGATCATCATTGATCATCATTCTAGGGGGACCCACTAACATGATCCACACCATGGTGAAGTGTTAAACAAAACTTAGGGCCAGTGAATATGAGCCAAGTTTGTGTAGCATGATTATCTCAATATGGGTTGGTCGGAAAGCGTTAATTGTTAATGATCATCATTGATCATCATTCTAGGGGGACCCACTAACATGATCCATACTATGGTGAAGTGTTAAAAAAATCTTAGGGCTAGTGAATCTGAGTCAAGATAATATAGCATGATTATCTGAATATGGGTTGGTCGGAAAGTATTAATTGTTGATGATCATCATTGATCATCATTCTAGGGGGACCCACTGACATGATCTATACCATGGTGAAGTGTTAACAAAATCGTAGGGCTAGTGAATCTAAGCCAAGTTGGTATAGCATGATTATCTCAATATGGGTTGGTCGGAAATGGTTAATTGTTGATGATCATCATTGATCATCATTTTAGGGGGATCCACTAAAATGATCCATACCATAGTCGAGTGTTAAAAAAATCTTAGGGCCAGTGAATCTGAGCCAAGATAATATAGCATGATTACGTCAATATGGGTCGGTCGGAAAGAGCTAATTGTTGATGATCATCATTGATCATCATTCTAGGGTGTCCCACTGACATGATCCATACCATAGTCGAGTGTTAAAAAAATCTTAGGGCTAGTGAATCTGAGACAAGTTGGTTTAGCTTGATTATCTTAATATGGGTTGGTCGCAGGGGGTTAATTGTTGATGATCATCATTGATCATCATTCTAGGGGGACCCACTAACATGATCCATACCATGGTGAAGTGTTAAAAAAATCTTAGGGCCAGTGAATATGAGCCAAGTTTGTGTAGCATGATTATCTCAATATGGGTTGATCGGAAAGGGTCAATTGTTGATGATCATCATTGATCATCATTCTAGGGTGTCCCACTGACATGATCCATACCATAGTCGAGTGTTAAAAAAATCTTAGGGCTAGTGAATCTGAACCAAGTTTGTGTAGCATGATTATATCAATATAGGTTGTTCGGAAAGGGTTAATTGTTGATGATCATCATTGATCATCATTCTAGGGTGTCCCACTGACATGATCCATACCAAAGTCGGGTGTTAAAAAAATCTTAGGGCTAGTGAATCTAAGACAAGTTGGTGTAGCTTAATTATCTTAATATGGGTTGGTCGCAAGGGGTTAATTGTTGATGATCATTATTGATCATCATTCTAGGGGGACCCATTGACATGATCCATATCATAGTCAAGCGTTAAAAAAATCTTAGGGCTAGTGAATCTGAACCAAGTTTGTGTAGCATGATTATATCAATATAGGTTGTTCGGAAAGGGTTAATTGTTGATGATCATCATTGATCATCATTCTAGGGTGTCCCACTGACATGATCCATACCATAGTCGAGTGTTAAAAAAATCTTAGGGCTAGTGAATCTGAGTCAAGATAATATAGCATGATTATCTCAATATGGGTTGGTCGGAAATGGTTAATTGTTGATGATCATCATTGATCATCATTTTAGGGGGACATCCTAACATGAGCCATACCATAGTCGAGTGTTAAAAAAATCTTAAGGATAGTGAATCTGAGCCAAGATCATATAACATGATTATCTCAATATGGGTTGGTCGGAAAGGGTTAATTGTTGATGATCATCATTGATCATTATTCTAGGCTGTCCCACTGACGTGATCCATACCATAGTCGGTTGTTAAAAAAATCTTAGGGCTAGTGAATCTGAGACAACTTGGTGTAGCTTGATTATCTTAATATGTGTTGGTCGCAAGGGGTTAATTGTTGATGATCATTATTAATCATCATTCTAGGGGGACCTACTGACATGATCCATACCATAGTCGAGTGTTAAAAAAATCTTAGGGCTAGTGAATCTGAACCAAGTTTGTGTAGCATGATTATATCAATATGGGTCGGTCGGAAAGGAATAATTGTTTATGACCATCATTGATCATCATTCTAGGGTATCTCACTGACGTGATGCATACCATAGTCAAGTGTTGAAAAAATCTTAGGGCTAGTGAATCTAAGCCAAGTTTGTATAGCATGAATATCTCAATATTGGTTGGTCGGAAAGAGTTAATTGTTGATGATTATCATTGATCATCATTCTAGGGTTACCTACTGACATAATTCATACCATGGCCGAGTGTTAAAAAAATCTTAGGGCTAGTGAATCTAAGCCAAGTTGGTATAGCATGATTATCTCAATATGGGTTGGTCGGAAAGCGTTAATTGTTGATGATCATCATTGAACATGATTCAAGGGTGTTCCACTTACATGATCCATACCATAGTCGGGTGTTAAAAAAATCTTAGGGCTAGTGAATCTGAGACAAGTTGGTGTAGCATGATTATCTCAATATGGGTTGGTCGGAAAGGGTTAATTGTTGATGATCATCATTGATCATCATTCTAGGGTGTCCCACTGACATGATCCATACCATAGTCGAGTGTTAAAAAAATCTTAGGGCTAGTGAATCTGAGACAAGTTGGTTTAGCTTGATTATCTTAATATGGGTTGGTCGCAGGGGGTTAATTGTTAATGATCATCATTGATCATCATTCTAGGGGGACCCACTTACATGATCCATATAATGGTCAAGTGTTAAAAAAATCTTAGGGCTAGTGAATCTGAGTCAAGATAATATAGCATGATTATCTCAATATGGGTTGGTCGGAAAGTATTAATTGTTTATGATCATCATTCTAGGGGGACCCACTAACATAATCCATACCATAGTCGAGTGTTAAATAAATCTTAGTGCTAGTGAATCTGAGACAAGTTGGTGTAGCTTGATTATCTTAATATGGGTTGGTCGCAGGGGGTTAATTGTTGATGAGCATCATTGATCATCATTCTAGGGGGACCCACTTACATGATCCATATAATGGTCAAGTGTTAAAAAAATCTTAGGGCTAGTGAATCTGAGTCAAGATAATATAGCATGATTATCTCAATATGGGTTGGTCGGAAATTATTAATTGTTTATGATCATCATTCTAGGGGGACCCACTAACATAATCCATACCATAGTCGAGTGTTAAATAAATCTTAGTGCTAGTGAATCTGAGACAAGTTGGTGTAGCTTGATTATCTTAATATGGGTTGGTCGCAGGGGGTTAATTGTTGATGATCATTATTGATCATCATTCTAGGGGGACCTACTGACATGATCCATACTATGGTGAAGTGTTAAAAAAATCTTAGGGCCAGTGAATCTGAGACAAGTTGGTTTAGCTTGATTATCTTAATAAGGGTTGGTCGCAGAGAGTTCATTGTTGATGATCATCATTGATCATCATTCTAGGGGGACCCACTAACATGATCCATACCATGGTGAAGTGTTAAAAAAATCTTAGGGCCAGTGAATATGAGCCAAGTTTGTGTAGCATGATTATCTCAATATGGGTTGGTCGGAAAGGGTTAATTGTTGATGATCATCATTGCTCATCATTCTAGGGTGTCCCACGGAGATGATCCATACCATAGTCGGGTGTTAAAAAAATCTTAGGGCCAGTGAATCTGAGACAAGTTGGTGTACCTTGATTATCTTAATATGGGTTGGTCGCAAGGGGTTATTTGTTGATGATCATCATTGATCATCATTCTAGGGGGACCCACTAACATGATCCATACCATAGTTGAGTGTTAAAAAAATCTTAGGGCTAGTGAATCTGAGACAAGTTGGTTTAGCTTGATTATCTTAATATAGGTTGGTCGCAGGGGGTTAATTGTTAATGATCATCATTGATCATCATTCTAGGGGGACCCACTTACATGATCCATATAATGGTCAAGTGTTAAAAAAATCTTAGGGCTAGTGAATCTGAGTCAAGATAATATAGCATGATTATCTCAATATGGGTTGGTCGGAAAGTATTAATTGTTTATGATCATCATTCTAGGGGGACCCACTAACATAATCCATACCATAGTCGAGTGTTAAATAAATCTTAGTGCTAGTGAATCTGAGACAAGTTGGTGTAGCTTGATTATCTTAATATGGGTTGGTCGCAAGGGGTTAATTGTTGATGATCATCATTGATCATCATTCTAGGAGGACCCACTGACATGATCCATACCATGGTGAAGTGTTAACAAAATCTTAGTGCTAGTGAATCTGAGACAAGTTGGTGTAGCATGATTATCTTAATATAAGTTGGTCGCAGGGGGTTAATTGTTGATGATCATTATTGATCATCATTCTAGGGGGACCTACTGACATGATCCATACTATGGTGAAGTGTTAAAAAAATCTTAGGGCCAGTGAATCTGAGACAAGTAGGTTTAGCTTGATTATCTTAATAAGGGTTGGTCGCAGAGAGTTAATTGTTGATGATCATCATTGATCATCGTTCTAGAGGGACCCACTAACATGATCCATGCCATAGTCGAGTGTTAAAAAAATCTTAGTGCTAGTGAATCTGAGACAAGTTGGTGTAGCATGATTATCCTTATATAAGTTGGTCGCAGGGGGTTAATTGTTAATGATCATTATTGATCATCATTCTAGGGGGACCTACTGACATGATCCATACCATGGTGAAGTGTTAAAAAAATCTTAGGGCCAGTGAATATGAGCCAAGTTTGTGTAGCATGATTATGTCAATATGGGTCGGTCGGAAAGGAATAATTGTTGATGATCATAATTGATCATCATTCTAAAGTGTCCCACTGACATGATCCATACCATAGTCGGGTGTTAAAAAAATCTTAGGGCTAGTGAATCTGAGACAAGTTGGTTTAGCTTGATTATCTTAATATGGGTTGGTCGCAGGGGGTTAATTGTTGATGATCATCATTAATCATCATTTTAGGGGGACCCACTAGCATGATCCATACCATGGTAAAGTGTTAAAAAAATCTTAGGGCCAGTGAATCTGAGCCAAGATAATATAGCATGATTATCTCAATATGGGTTGGTCGGAAATAGTTAATTGTTGATGATCATCATTGATCATCGTTTTAGAGGGACCCACTAACATGATCCATGCCATAGTTGAGTGTTAAAAAAATCTTAGGGCTAGTGAATCTGAGTCAAGATAATATAGCATGATTATCTCAATATGGGTTGGTCGGAAATAGTTAATTGTTGATGATCATCATTGATCATCGTTCTAGAGGGACCCACTAACATGATCCATGCCATAGTCGAGTGTTAAAAAAATCTTAGTGCTAGTGAATCTGAGACAAGTTGGTGTAGCATGATTATCCTTATATAAGTTGGTCGCAGGGGGTTAATTGTTAATGATCATTATTGATCATCATTCTAGGGGGACCTACTGACATGATCCATACCATGGTGAAGTGTTAAAAAAATCTTAGGGCCAGTGAATCTGAGACAAGTTGGTTTAGCTTGATTATCTTAATATAGGTTGGTCGCAGGGGGTTAATTGTTGATGATCATCATTGATCATCATTCTAGGGGGACCCACTAACATGATCCATACTATGGTGAAGTGTTAAAAAAATCTTAGGGCCAGTGAATCTGAGCCAAGATAATATAGCATGATTATCTCAATATGGGTTGGTCGGAAAGGGTTAATTGTTGATGATCATCATTGATAATCATTCTAGGGTATCTCACTGACATGATGCATAGCATAGTCGAGTGTTTAAAGAAATCTTAGGGCTAGTGAATCTGAGCCAAGTTTGTATAGCATGAATATCTCAATATAGGTTGGTCGGAAAGAGTTAATTGTTGATGATCATCATTGATCATCATTCTAGGGTGTCCCACTGACATGAACAATACCATAGTCGAGTTTTAAAAAAATCTTAGGGCTAGTGAATCTAAGCCAAGTTGGTATAGCATGATTATCTCAATATGGGTTGGTCGGAAAGGGTTAATTGTTGATGATCATTATTGATCATCATTCTAGGGTGTCCCACTGACATGATCCATACCATAGTCGAGTGTTAAAAAAATCTTAGGGCTAGTGAATCTAAGACAAGTTGGTGTAGCTTAATTATCTTAATATGGGTTGGTCGCAAGGGGTTAATTGTTGATGATCATTATTGATCATCATTCTAGGGGGACCCATTGACATGATCCATACCATAGTCGAGTGTTAAAAAAATCTTAGGGCTAGTGAATGTGAGACAAGTTGGTTTAGCTTGATTATCTTAATATGGGTTGGTCGCAGGGGGTTAATTGTTGATGATCATCATTGATCATCATTCTAGGGGGACCCACTAACATGATCCATACCATAGTCGAGTGTTAAAAAAATCTTAGGGCCAGTGAATCTGAGCCAAGATAATATAGCATGATTACGTCAATATGGGTCGGTCGGAAAGAGCTAATTGTTGATGATCATCATTGATCATCATTCTAGGGTGTCCCACTGACATGATCCATACCATAGTCGGGTGTTAAAAAAATCTTAGGGCTAGTGAATCTGAGACAAGTTGGTTTAGCTTGATTATCTTAATATGGGTTGGTCGCAGGGGGTTAATTGTTGATGATCATCATTGATCATCATTCTAGGGGGACCCACTAACATGATCCATACCATGGTGAAGTGTTAAAAAAATCTTAGAGCCAGTGAATATGAGCCAAGTTTGTGTAGCATGATTATCTCAATATGGGTTGATCGGAAAGGGTCAATTGTTGATGATCATCATTGATCATCATTCTAGGGTGTCCCACTGACATGATCCATACCATAGTCGAGTGTTAAAAAAATCTTAGGGCTAGTGAATCTGAACCAAGTTTGTGTAGCATGATTATATCAATATAGGTTGTTCGGAAAGGGTTAATTGTTGATGATCATCATTGATCATCATTCTAGGGTGTCCCACTGACATGATCCATACCAAAGTCGGGTGTTAAAAAAATCTTAGGGCTAGTGAATCTAAGACAAGTTGGTGTAGCTTAATTATCTTAATATGGGTTGGTCGCAAGGGGTTAATTGTTGATGATCATTATTGATCATCATTCTAGGGGGACCCATTGACATGATCCATATCATAGTCAAGCGTTAAAAAAATCTTAGGGCTAGTGAATCTGAACCAAGTTTGTGTAGCATGATTATATCAATATAGGTTGTTCGGAAAGGGTTAATTGTTGATGATCATCATTGATCATCATTCTAGGGTGTCCCACTGACATGATCCATACCATAGTCGAGTGTTAAAAAAATCTTAGGGCTAGTGAATCTGAGTCAAGATAATATAGCATGATTATCTCAATATGGGTTGGTCGGAAATGGTTAATTGTTGATGATCATCATTGATCATCATTTTAGGGGGACATCCTAACATGAGCCATACCATAGTCGAGTGTTAAAAAAATCTTAAGGATAGTGAATCTGAGCCAAGATCATATAACATGATTATCTCAATATGGGTTGGTCGGAAAGGGTTAATTGTTGATGATCATCATTGATCATTATTCTAGGCTGTCCCACTGACATGCTCCATACCATAGTCGGTTGTTAAAAAAATCTTAGGGCTAGTGAATCTGAGACAACTTGGTGTAGCTTGATTATCTTAATATGTGTTGGTCGCAAGGGGTTAATTGTTGATGATCATCATTAATCATCATTCTAGGGGGACCTACTGACATGATCCATACCATAGTCGAGTGTTAAAAAAATCTTAGGGCTAGTGAATCTGAACCAAGTTTGTGTAGCATGATTATATCAATATGGGTCGGTCGGAAAGGAATAATTGTTTATGACCATCATTGATCATCATTCTAGGGTATCTCACTGACGTGATGCATACCATAGTCAAGTGTTGAAAAAATCTTAGGGCTAGTGAATCTAAGCCAAGTTTGTATAGCATGAATATCTCAATATTGGTTGGTCGGAAAGAGTTAATTGTTGATGATTATCATTGATCATCATTCTAGGGTTACCTACTGACATAATTCATACCATGGCCGAGTGTTAAAAAAATCTTAGGGCTAGTCAATCTAAGCCAAGTTGGTATAGCATGATTATCTCAATATGGGTTGGTCGGAAAGCGTTAATTGTTGATGATCATCATTGAACATGATTCAAGGGTGTTCCACTTACATGATCCATACCATAGTCGGGTGTTAAAAAAATCTTAGGGCTAGTGAATCTGAGACAAGTTGGTGTAGCATGATTATCTCAATATGGGTTGGTCGGAAAGGGTTAATTGTTGATGATCATCATTGATCATCATTCTAGGGTGTCCCACTGACATGATCCATACCATAGTCGAGTGTTAAAAAAATCTTAGGGCTAGTGAATCTGAGACAAGTTGGTTTAGCTTGATTATCTTAATATGGGTTGGTCGCAGGGGGTTAATTGTTAATGATCATCATTGATCATCATTCTAGGGGGACCCACTTACATGATCCATATAATGGTCAAGTGTTAAAAAAATCTTAGGGCTAGGGAATCTGAGTCAAGATAATATAGCATGATTATCTCAATATGGGTTGGTCGGAAAGTATTAATTGTTTATGATCATCATTCTAGGGGGACCCACTAACATAATCCATACCATAGTCGAGTGTTAAATAAATCTTAGTGCTAGTGAATCTGAGACAAGTTGGTGTAGCTTGATTATCTTAATATGGGTTGGTCGCAGGGGGTTAATTGTTGATGAGCATCATTGATCATCATTCTAGGGGGACCCACTTACATGATCCATATAATGGTCAAGTGTTAAAAAAATCTTAGGGCTAGTGAATCTGAGTCAAGATAATATAGCATGATTATCTCAATATGGGTTGGTCGGAAATTATTAATTGTTTATGATCATCATTCTAGGGGGACCCACTAACATAATCCATACCATAGTCGAGTGTTAAATAAATCTTAGTGCTAGTGAATCTGAGACAAGTTGGTGTAGCTTGATTATCTTAATATGGGTTGGTCGCAGGGGGTTAATTGTTGATGATCATTATTGATCATCATTCTAGGGGGACCTACTGACATGATCCATACTATGGTGAAGTGTTAAAAAAATCTTAGGGCCAGTGAATCTGAGACAAGTTGGTTTAGCTTGATTATCTTAATAAGGGTTGGTCGCAGAGAGTTCATTGTTGATGATCATCATTGATCATCATTCTAGGGGGACCCACTAACATGATCCATACCATGGTGAAGTGTTAAAAAAATCTTAGGGCCAGTGAATATGAGCCAAGTTTGTGTAGCATGATTATCTCAATATGGGTTGGTCGGAAAGGGTTAATTGTTGATGATCATCATTGCTCATCATTCTAGGGTGTCCCACGGAGATGATCCATACCATAGTCGGGTGTTAAAAAAATCTTAGGGCCAGTGAATCTGAGACAAGTTGGTGTACCTTGATTATCTTAATATGGGTTGGTCGCAAGGGGTTATTTGTTGATGATCATCATTGATCATCATTCTAGGGGGACCCACTAACATGATCCATACCATAGTTGAGTGTTAAAAAAATCTTAGGGCTAGTGAATCTGAGACAAGTTGGTTTAGCTTGATTATCTTAATATAGGTTGGTCGCAGGGGGTTAATTGTTAATGATCATCATTGATCATCATTCTAGGGGGACCCACTTACATGATCCATATAATGGTCAAGTGTTAAAAAAATCTTAGGGCTAGTGAATCTGAGTCAAGATAATATAGCATGATTATCTCAATATGGGTTGGTCGGAAAGTATTAATTGTTTATGATCATCATTCTAGGGGGACACACTAACATAATCCATACCATAGTCGAGTGTTAAATAAATCTTAGTGCTAGTGAATCTGAGACAAGTTGGTGTAGCTTGATTATCTTAATATGGGTTGGTCGCAAGGGGTTAATTGTTGATGATCATCATTGATCATTATTCTAGGAGGACCCACTGACATGATCCATACCATGGTGAAGTGTTAACAAAATCTTAGTGCTAGTGAATCTGAGACAAGTTGGTGTAGCATGATTATCTTAATATAAGTTGGTCGCAGGGGGTTAATTGTTGATGATCATTATTGATCATCATTCTAGGGGGACCTACTGACATGATCCATACTATGGTGAAGTGTTAAAAAAATCTTAGGGCCAGTGAATCTGAGACAAGTAGGTTTAGCTTGATTATCTTAATAAGGGTTGGTCGCAGAGAGTTAATTGTTGATGATCATCATTGATCATCGTTCTAGAGGGACCCACTAACATGATCCATGCCATAGTCGAGTGTTAAAAAAATCTTAGTGCTAGTGAATCTGAGACAAGTTGGTGTAGCATGATTATCCTTATATAAGTTGGTCGCAGGGGGTTAATTGTTAATGATCATTATTGATCATCATTCTAGGGGGACCTACTGACATGATCCATACCATGGTGAAGTGTTAAAAAAATCTTAGGGCCAGTGAATATGAGCCAAGTTTGTGTAGCATGATTATGTCAATATGGGTCGGTCGGAAAGGAATAATTGTTGATGATCATCATTGATCATCATTCTAAAGTGTCCCACTGACATGATCCATACCATAGTCGAGTGTTAAAAAAATCTTAGGGCTAGTGAATCTGAGACAAGTTGGTTTAGCTTGATTATCTTAATATGGGTTGGTCGCAGGGGGTTAATTGTTGATGATCATCATTGATCATCATTTTAGGGGGACCCACTAGCATGATCCATACCATGGTAAAGTGTTAAAAAAATCTTAGGGCCAGTGAATCTGAGCCAAGATAATATAGCATGATTATCTCAATATGGGTTGGTCGGAAATAGTTAATTGTTGATGATCATCATTGATCATCGTTTTAGAGGGACCCACTAACATGATCCATGCCATAGTTGAGTGTTAAAAAAATCTTAGGGCTAGTGAATCTGAGTCAAGATAATATAGCATGATTATCTCAATATGGGTTGGTCGGAAATAGTTAATTGTTGATGATCAACATTGATCATCGTTCTAGAGGGACCCACTAACATGATCCATGCCATAGTCGAGTGTTAAAAAAATCTTAGTGCTAGTGAATCTGAGACAAGTTGGTGTAGCATGATTATCCTTATATAAGTTGGTCGCAGGGGGTTAATTGTTAATGATCATTATTGATCATCATTCTAGGGGGACCTACTGACATGATCCATACCATGGTGAAGTGTTAAAAAAATCTTAGGGCCAGTGAATCTGAGACAAGTTGGTTTAGCTTGATTATCTTAATATAGGTTGGTCGCAGGGGGTTAATTTGTTGATGATCATCATTGATCATCATTCTAGGGGGACCCACTAACATGATCCATACTATGGTGAAGTGTTAAAAAAATCTTAGGGCCAGTGAATCTGAGCCAAGATAATATAGCATGATTATCTCAATATGGGTTGGTCGGAAAGGGTTAATTGTTGATGATCATCATTGATAATCATTCTAGGGTATCTCACTGACATGATGCATAGCATAGTCGAGTGTTTAAAGAAATCTTAGGGCTAGTGAATCTGAGCCAAGTTTGTATAGCATGAATATCTCAATATAGGTTGGTCGGAAAGAGTTAATTGTTGATGATCATCATTGATCATCATTCTAGGGTGTCCCACTGACATGAACAATACCATAGTCGAGTTTTAAAAAAATCTTAGGGCTAGTGAATCTAAGCCAAGTTGGTATAGCATGATTATCTCAATATGGGTTGGTCGGAAAGGGTTAATTGTTGATGATCATTATTGATCATCATTCTAGGGTGTCCCACTGACATGATCCATACCATAGTCGAGTGTTAAAAAAATCTTAGGGCTAGTGAATCTGAGACAAGTTGGTTTAGCTTGATTATCTTAATATGGGTTGGTCGCAGGGGGTTAATTGTTAATGATCATCATTGATCATCATTCTAGGGGGACCCACTGACATGATCCATACCATGGTGAAGTGTTAACAAAATCTTAGTGCTAGTGAATCTGAGACAAGTTGGTGTAGCATAATTATCTTAATATAAGTTGGTCGCAGGGGGTTAATTGTTGATGATCATTATTGATCATCATTCTAGGGGGACCTACTGACATGATCCATACCATGGTGAAGTGTTAAAAAAATCTTAGGGCCAGTGAATCTGAGACAAGTTGGTTTAGCTTGATTATCTTAATATAGGTTGTTCGGAAAGGGTTAATTGTTGATGATCATCATTAATCATCATTCTAGGGTGTCCCACTGACATGATCCATACCATAGTCGAGTGTTAAAAAAATCTTAGGGCTAGTGAATCTGAGTCAAGATAATATAGCATGATTATCTCAATATGGGTTGGTCGGAAATGGTTAATTGTTGATGATCATCATTGATCATCATTTTAGGGGGACATCCTAACATGAGCCATACCATAGTCGAGTGTTAAAAAAATCTTAAGGATAGTGAATCTGAGCCAAGATAATATAACATGATTATCTCAATATGGGTTGGTCGGAAAGGGTTAATTGTTGATGATCATCATTGATCATTATTCTAGGCTGTCCCACTGACATGATCCATACCATAGTCGGTTGTTGAAAAAATCTTAGGGCTAGTGAATCTGAGACAACTTGGTGTAGCTTGATTATCTTAATATGTGTTGGTCGCAAGGGGTTAATTGTTGATGATCATCATTAATCATCATTCTAGGGGGACCTACTGACATGATCCATACCATAGTCGAGTGTTAAAAAAATCTTAGGGCTAGTGAATCTGAACCAAGTTTGTGTAGCATGATTATATCAATATGGGTCGGTCGGAAAGGAATAATTGTTGATGACCATCATTGATCATCATTCTAGGGTATCTCACTGACGTGATGCATACCATAGTCAAGTGTTGAAAAAATCTTAGGGCTAGTGAATCTAAGCCAAGTTTGTATAGCATGAATATCTCTATATTGGTTGGTCGGAAAGAGTTAATTGTTGATGATTATCATTGATCATCATTCTAGGGTGTCCCACTGACATGATCCATACCATAGTCGAGTGTTAAAAAAATCTTAGGGCTAGTGAATCTGAGACAAGTTGGTTTAGCTTGATTATCTTAATATGGGTTGGTCGCAGGGGGTTAATTGTTAATGATCATCATTGATCATCATTCTAGGGGGACCCACTTACATGATCCATATAATGGTCAAGTGTTAAAAAAATCTTAGGGCTAGTGAATCTGAGTCAAGATAATATAGCATGATTATATCAATATGGGTCGGTCGGAAAGGAATAATTGTTGATGACCATCATTGATCATCATTCTAGGGTATCTCACTGACGTGATGCATACCATAGTCAAGTGTTGAAAAAATCTTAGGGCTAGTGAATCTAAGCCAAGTTTGTATAGCATGAATATCTCAATATGGGTTGGTCGGAAAGGGTTAATTGTTGATGATCATCATTGATCATCATTCTAGGGTGTCCCACTGACATGATCCATACCATAGTCGAGTGTTAAAAAAATCTTAGGGCTAGTGAATCTGAGACAAGTTGGTTTAGCTTGATTATCTTAATATGGGTTGGTCGCAGGGGGTTAATTGTTAATGATCATCATTGATCATCATTCTAGGGGGACCCACTTACATGATCCATATAATGGTCAAGTGTTAAAAAAATCTTAGGGCTAGTGAATCTGAGTCAAGATAATATAGCATGATTATCTCAATATGGGTTGGTCGCAAAGTATTAATTGTTTATGATCATCATTCTAGGGGGACCCACTAACATAATCCATACCATAGTCGAGTGTTAAATAAATCTTAGTGCTAGTGAATCTGAGACAAGTTGGTGTAGCTTGATTATCTTAATATGGGTTGGTCGCAGGGGGTTAATTGTTGATGAGCATCATTGATCATCATTCTAGGGGGACCCACTTACATGATCCATATAATGGTCAAGTGTTAAAAAAATCTTAGGGCTAGTGAATCTGAGTCAAGATAATATAGCATGATTATCTCAATATGGGTTGGTCGGAAATTATTAATTGTTTATGATCATCATTCTAGGGGGACCCACTAACATAATCCATACCATAGTCGAGTGTTAAATAAATCTTAGTGCTAGTGAATCTGAGACAAGTTGGTGTAGCTTGATTATCTTAATATGGGTTGGTCGCAGGGGGTTAATTGTTGATGATCATTATTGATCATCATTCTAGGGGGACCTACTGACATGATCCATACTATGGTGAAGTGTTAAAAAAATCTTAGGGCCAGTGAATCTGAGACAAGTTGGTTTAGCTTGATTATCTTAATAAGGGTTGGTCGCAGAGAGTTCATTGTTGATGATCATCATTGATCATCATTCTAGGGGGACCCACTAACATGATCCATACCATGGTGAAGTGTTAAAAAAATCTTAGGGCCAGTGAATATGAGCCAAGTTTGTGTAGCATGATTATCTCAATATGGGTTGGTCGGAAAGGGTTAATTGTTGATGATCATCATTGATCATCATTCTAGGGTGTCCCACGGAGATGATCCATACCATAGTCGGGTGTTAAAAAAATCTTAGGGCCAGTGAATCTGAGACAAGTTGGTGTACCTTGATTATCTTAATATGGGTTGGTCGCAAGGGGTTATTTGTTGATGATCATCATTGATCATCATTCTAGGGGGACCCACTAACATGATCCATACCATAGTTGAGTGTTAAAAAAATCTTAGGGCTAGTGAATCTGAGACAAGTTGGTTTAGCTTGATTATCTTAATATAGGTTGGTCGCAGGGGGTTAATTGTTAATGATCATCATTGATCATCATTCTAGGGGGACCCACTTACATGATCCATATAATGGTCAAGTGTTAAAAAAATCTTAGGGCTAGTGAATCTGAGTCAAGATAATATAGCATGATTATCTCAATATGGGTTGGTCGGAAAGTATTAATTGTTTATGATCATCATTCTAGGGGGACCCACTAACATAATCCATACCATAGTCGAGTGTTAAATAAATCTTAGTGCTAGTGAATCTGAGACAAGTTGGTGTAGCTTGATTATCTTAATATGGGTTGGTCGCAAGGGGTTAATTGTTGATGATCATCATTGATCATCATTCTAGGAGGACCCACTGACATGATCCATACCATGGTGAAGTGTTAACAAAATCTTAGTGCTAGTGAATCTGAGACAAGTTGGTGTAGCATGATTATCTTAATATAAGTTGGTCGCAGGGGGTTAATTGTTGATGATCATTATTGATCATCATTCTAGGGGGACATACTGACATGATCCATACTATGGTGAAGTGTTAAAAAAATCTTAGGGCCAGTGAATCTGAGACAAGTTGGTTTAGCTTGATTATCTTAATAAGGGTTGGTCGCAGAGAGTTAATTGTTGATGATCATCATTGATCATCGTTCTAGAGGGACCCACTAACATGATCCATGCCATAGTCGAGTGTTAAAAAAATCTTAGTGCTAGTGAATCTGAGACAAGTTGGTGTAGCATGATTATCCTTATATAAGTTGGTCGCAGGGGGTTAATTGTTAATGATCATTATTGATCATCATTCTAGGGGGACCTACTGACATGATCCATACCATGGTGAAGTGTTAAAAAAATCTTAGGGCCAGTGAATATGAGCCAAGTTTGTGTAGCATGATTATGTCAATATGGGTCGGTCGGAAAGGAATAATTGTTGATGATCATCATTGATCATCATTCTAAAGTGTCCCACTGACATGATCCATACCATAGTCGAGTGTTAAAAAAATCTTAGGGCTAGTGAATCTGAGACAAGTTGGTTTAGCTTGATTATCTTAATATGGGTTGGTCGCAGGGGGTTAATTGTTGATGATCATCATTGATCATCATTTTAGGGGGACCCACTAGCATGATCCATACCATGGTAAAGTGTTAAAAAAATCTTAGGGCCAGTGAATCTGAGCCAAGATAATATAGCATGATTATCTCAATATGGGTTGGTCGGAAATAGTTAATTGTTGATGATCATCATTGATCATCGTTTTAGAGGGACCCACTAACATGATCCATGCCATAGTTGAGTGTTAAAAAAATCTTAGGGCTAGTGAATCTGAGTCAAGATAATATAGCATGATTATCTCAATATGGGTTGGTCGGAAATAGTTAATTGTTGATGATCATCATTGATCATCGTTCTAGAGGGACCCACTAACATGATCCATGCCATAGTCGAGTGTTAAAAAAATCTTAGTGCTAGTGAATCTGAGACAAGTTGGTGTAGCATGATTATCCTTATATAAGTTGGTCGCAGTGGGTTAATTGTTAATGATCATTATTGATCATCATTCTAGGGGGACCTACTGACATGATCCATACCATGGTGAAGTGTTAAAAAAATCTTAGGGCCAGTGAATCTGAGACAAGTTGGTTTAGCTTGATTATCTTAATATAGGTTGGTCGCAGGGGGTTAATTGTTGATGATCATCATTGATCATCATTCTAGGGGGACCCACTAACATGATCCATACTATGGTGAAGTGTTAAAAAAATCTTAGGGCCAGTGAATCTGAGCCAAGATAATATAGCATGATTATCTCAATATGGGTTGGTCGGAAAGGGTTAATTGTTGATGATCATCATTGATAATCATTCTAGGGTATCTCACTGACATGATGCATAGCATAGTCGAGTGTTTAAAGAAATCTTAGGGCTAGTGAATCTGAGCCAAGTTTGTATAGCATGAATATCTCAATATAGGTTGGTCGGAAAGAGTTAATTGTTGATGATCATCATTGATCATCATTCTAGGGTGTCCCACTGACATGAACAATACCATAGTCGAGTTTTAAAAAAATCTTAGGGCTAGTGAATCTAAGCCAAGTTGGTATAGCATGATTATCTCAATATGGGTTGGTCGGAAAGGGTTAATTGTTGATGATCATTATTGATCATCATTCTAGGGTGTCCCACTGACATGATCCATACCATAGTCGAGTGTTAAAAAAATCTTAGGGCTAGTGAATCTGAGACAAGTTGGTTTAGCTTGATTATCTTAATATGGGTTGGTCGCAGGGGGTTAATTGTTAATGATCATCATTGATCATCATTCTAGGGGGACCCACTTACATGATCCATATAATGGTCAAGTGTTAAAAAAATCTTAGGGCTAGTGAATCTGAGTCAAGATAATATAGCATGATTATCTCAATATGGGTTGGTCGGAAAGTATTAATTGTTTATGATCATCATTCTAGGGGGACCCACTAACATAATCCATACCATAGTCGAGTGTTAAATAAATCTTAGTGCTAGTGAATCTGAGACAAGTTGGTGTAGCTTGATTATCTTAATATGGGTTGGTCGCAGGGAGTTAATTGTTGATGATCATCATTGATCATCATTCTAGGGGGACCCACTAACATGATCCATACCATGGTGAAGTGTTAAAAAAATCTTAGGGCTAGTGAATCTGAGTCAAGATAATATAGCATGATTATCTGAATATGGGTTGGTCGGAAAGTATTAATTGTTGATGATCATCATTGATCATCATTCTAGGGGGACCCACTGACATGATCCATACCATGGTGAAGTGTTAACAAAATCTTAGTGCTAGTGAATCTGAGACAAGTTGGTGTAGCATAATTATCTTAATATAAGTTGGTCGCAGGGGGTTAATTGTTGATGATCATTATTGATCATCATTCTAGGGGGACCTACTGACATGATCCATACCATGGTGAAGTGTTAAAAAAATCTTAGGGCCAGTGAATCTGAGACAAGTTGGTTTAGCTTGATTATCTTAATATAGGTTGTTCGGAAAGGGTTAATTGTTGATGATCATCATTAATCATCATTCTAGGGTGTCCCACTGACATGATCCATACCATAGTCGAGTGTTAAAAAAATCTTAGGGCTAGTGAATCTGAGTCAAGATAATATAGCATGATTATCTCAATATGGGTTGGTCGGAAATGGTTAATTGTTGATGATCATCATTGATCATCATTTTAGGGGGACATCCTAACATGAGCCATACCATAGTCGAGTGTTAAAAAAATCTTAAGGATAGTGAATCTGAGCCAAGATAATATAACATGATTATCTCAATATGGGTTGGTCGGAAAGGGTTAATTGTTGATGATCATCATTGATCATTATTCTAGGCTGTCCCACTGACATCATCCATACCATAGTCGGTTGTTAAAAAAATCTTAGGGCTAGTGAATCTGAGACAACTTGGTGTAGCTTGATTATCTTAATATGTGTTGGTCGCAAGGGGTTAATTGTTGATGATCATCATTAATCATCATTCTAGGGGGACCTACTGACATGATCCATACCATAGTCGAGTGTTAAAAAAATCTTAGGGCTATTGAATCTGAACCAAGTTTGTGTAGCATGATTATATCAATATGGGTCGGTCGGAAAGGAATAATTGTTGATGACCATCATTGATCATCATTCTAGGGTATCTCACTGACGTGATGCATACCATAGTCAAGTGTTGAAAAAATCTTAGGGCTAGTGAATCTAAGCCAAGTTTGTATAGCATGAATATCTCAATATTGGTTGGTCGGAAAGAGTTAATTGTTGATGATTATCATTGATCATCATTCTAGGGTTACCTACTGACATAATTCATACCATGGCCGAGTGTTCAAAAAATCTTAGGGCTAGTGAATCTAAGCCAAGTTGGTATAGCATGATTATCTCAATATGGGTTGGTCGGAAAGCGTTAATTGTTGATGATCATCATTAAACATGATTCAAGGGTGTTCCACTTACATGATCCATACCATAGTCGGGTGTTAAAAAAATCTTAGGGCTAGTGAATCTGAGACAAGTTGGTGTAGCATGATTATCTCAATATGGGTTGGTCGGAAAGTATTAATTGTTTATGATCATCATTCTAGGGGGACCCACTAACATAATCCATACCATAGTCGAGTGTTAAATAAATATTAGTGCTAGTGAATCTGAGACAAGTTGGTGTAGCTTGATTATCTTAATATGGGTTGGTCGCAGGGGGTTAATTGTTGATGAGCATCATTGATCATCATTCTAGGGGGACCCACTTACATGATCCATATAATGGTCAAGTGTTAAAAAAATCTTAGGGCTAGTGAATCTGAGTCAAGATAATATAGCATGATTATCTCAATATGGGTTGGTCGGAAATTATTAATTGTTTATGATCATCATTCTAGGGGGACCCACTAAAATAATCCATACCATAGTCGAGTGTTAAATAAATCTTAGTGCTAGTGAATCTGAGACAAGTTGGTGTAGCTTGATTATCTTAATATGGGTTGGTCGCAGGGGGTTAATTGTTGATGATCATTATTGATCATCATTCTAGGGGGACCTACTGACATGATCTATACTATGGTGAAGTGTTAAAAAAATCTTAGGGCCAGTGAATCTGAGACAAGTTGGTTTAGCTTGATTATCTTAATAAGGGTTGGTCGCAGAGAGTTCATTGTTGATGATCATCATTGATCATCATTCTAGGGGGACCCACTAACATGATCCATACCATGGTGAAGTGTTAAAAAAATCTTAGGGCCAGTGAATATGAGCCAAGTTTGTGTAGCATGATTATCTCAATATGGGTTGGTCGGAAAGGGTTAATTGTTGATGATCATCATTGATCATCATTCTAGGGGGACCCACTAACATGATCCATACCATAGTTGAGTGTTAAAAAAATCTTAGGGCTAGTGAATCTGAGACAAGTTGGTTTAGCTTGATTATCTTAATATGGGTTGGTCGCAAGGGGTTATTTGTTGATGATCATCATTGATCATCATTCTAGGGGGACCCACTAACATGATCCATACCATAGTTGAGTGTTAAAAAAATCTTAGGGCTAGTGAATCTGAGACAAGTTGGTTTAGCTTGATTATCTTAATATGGGTTGGTCGCAGGGGGTTAATTGTTGATGATCATCATTGATCATCATTCTAGGGGGACCCACTAACATGATCCATACCATAGTTGAGTGTTAAAAAAATCTTAGGGCTAGTGAATCTGAGACAAGTTGGTTTAGCTTGATTATCTTAATATGGGTTGGTCGCAGGGGGTTAATTGTTAATGATCATCATTGATCATCATTCTAGGGGGACCCACTTACATGATCCATATAATGGTCAAGTGTTAAAAAAATCTTAGGGCTAGTGAATCTGAGTCAAGATAATATAGCATGATTATCTCAATATGGGTTGGTCGCAAGGGGTTAATTGTTGATGATCATCATTGATCATCATTCTAGGAGGACCCACTGACATGATCCATACCATGGTGAAGTGTTAACAAAATCTTAGTGCTAGTGAATCTGAGACAAGTTGGTGTAGCATGATTATCCTTATATAAGTTGGTCGCAGGGGGTTAATTGTTAATGATCATTATTGATCATCATTCTAGGGGGACCTACTGACATGATCCATACCATGGTGAAGTGTTAAAAAAATCTTAGGGCCAGTGAATATGAGCCAAGTTTGTGTAGCATGATTATGTCAATATGGGTCGGTCGGAAAGGAATAATTGTTGATGATCATCATTGATCATCATTCTAAAGTGTCCCACTGACATGATCCATACCATAGTCGAGTGTTAAAAAAATCTTAGGGCTAGTGAATCTGAGACAAGTTGGTTTAGCTTGATTATCTTAATATGGGTTGGTCGCAGGGGGTTAATTGTTGATGATCATCATTGATCATCATTTTAGGGGGACCCACTAGCATGATCCATACCATGGTAAAGTGTTAAAAAAATCTTAGGGCCAGTGAATCTGAGCCAAGATAATATAGCATGATTATCTCAATATGGGTTGGTCGGAAATAGTTAATTGTTGATGATCATCATTGATCATCGTTTTAGAGGGACCCACTAACATGATCCATGCCATAGTTGAGTGTTAAAAAAATCTTAGGGCTAGTGAATCTGAGTCAAGATAATATAGCATGATTATCTCAATATGGGTTGGTCGGAAATAGTTAATTGTTGATGATCATCATTGATCATCGTTCTAGAGGGACCCACTAACATGATCCATGCCATAGTCGAGTGTTAAAAAAATCTTAGTGCTAGTGAATCTGAGACAAGTTGGTGTAGCATGATTATCCTTATATAAGTTGGTCGCAGGGGGTTAATTGTTAATGATCATTATTGATCATCATTCTAGGGGGACCTACTGACATGATCCATACCATGGTGAAGTGTTAAAAAAATCTTAGGGCCAGTGAATCTGAGACAAGTTGGTTTAGCTTGATTATCTTAATATGGGTTGGTCGCAGGGGGTTAATTGTTGATGATCATCATTGATCATCATTCTAGGGGGACCCACTAACATGATCCATACTATGGTGAAGTGTTAAAAAAATCTTAGGGCCAGTGAATCTGAGCCAAGATAATATAGCATGATTATCTCAATATGGGTTGGTCGGAAAGGGTTAATTGTTGATGATCATCATTGATAATCATTCTAGGGTATCTCACTGACATGATGCATAGCATAGTCGAGTGTTTAAAGAAATCTTAGGGCTAGTGAATCTGAGCCAAGTTTGTATAGCATGAATATCTCAATATAGGTTGGTCGGAAAGAGTTAATTGTTGATGATCATCATTGATCATCATTCTAGGGTGTCCCACTGACATGAACAATACCATAGTCGAGTTTTAAAAAAATCTTAGGGCTAGTGAATCTAAGCCAAGTTGGTATAGCATGATTATCTCAATATGGGTTGGTCGGAAAGGGTTAATTGTTGATGATCATTATTGATCATCATTCTAGGGTGTCCCACTGACATGATCCATACCATAGTCGAGTGTTAAAAAAATCTTAGGGCTAGTGAATCTGAGACAAGTTGGTTTAGCTTGATTATCTTAATATGGGTTGGTCGCAGGGGGTTAATTGTTAATGATCATCATTGATCATCATTCTAGGGGGACCCACTTACATGATCCATATAATGGTCAAGTGTTAAAAAAATCTTAGGGCTAGTGAATCTGAGTCAAGATAATATAGCATGATTATCTCAATATGGGTTGGTCGGAAAGTATTAATTGTTTATGATCATCATTCTAGGGGGACCCACTAACATAATCCATACCATAGTCGAGTGTTAAATAAATCTTAGTGCTAGTGAATCTGAGACAAGTTGGTGTAGCTTGATTATCTTAATATGGGTTGGTCGCAGGGAGTTAATTGTTGATGATCATCATTGATCATCATTCAAGGGGGACCCACTAACATGATCCATACCATGGTGAAGTGTTAAAAAAATCTTAGGGCTAGTGAATCTGAGTCAAGATAATATAGCATGATTATCTGAATATGGGTTGGTCGGAAAGTATTAATTGTTGATGATCATCATTGATCATCATTCTAGGGGGACCCACTGACATGATCCATACCATGGTGAAGTGTTAACAAAATCTTAGTGCTAGTGAATCTGAGACAAGTTGGTGTAGCATGATTATCTTAATATAAGTTGGTCGCAGGGGGTTAATTGTTGATGATCATTATTGATCATCATTCTAGGGGGACCTACTGACATGATCCATACCATGGTGAAGTGTTAAAAAAATCTTAGGGCCAGTGAATCTGAGACAAGTTGGTTTAGCTTGATTATCTTAATATGGGTTGGTCGCAGGGGGTTAATTGTTGATGATCATCATTGATCATCATTCTAGGGTGTCCCACTGACATGATCCATACCATAGTCGAGTGTTAAAAAAATCTTAGGGCTAGTGAATCTGAGTCAAGATAATATAGCATGATTATCTCAATATGGGTTGGTCGGAAATAGTTAATTGTTGATGATCATCATTGATCATCGTTCTAGAGGGACCCACTAACATGATCCATGCCATAGTCGAGTGTTAAAAAAATCTTAGTGCTAGTGAATCTGAGACAAGTTGGTGTAGCATGATTATCCTTATATAAGTTGGTCGCAGGGGGTTAATTGTTAATGATCATTATTGATCATCATTCTAGGGGGACCTACTGACATGATCCATACCATGGTGAAGTGTTAAAAAAATCTTAGGGCCAGTGAATCTGAGACAAGTTGGTTTAGCTTGATTATCTTAATATGGGTTGGTCGCAGGGGGTTAATTGTTGATGATCATCATTGATCATCATTCTAGGGGGACCCACTAACATGATCCATACTATGGTGAAGTGTTAAAAAAATCTTAGGGCCAGTGAATCTGAGCCAAGATAATATAGCATGATTATCTCAATATGGGTTGGTCGGAAAGGGTTAATTGTTGATGATCATCATTGATAATCATTCTAGGGTATCTCACTGACATGATGCATAGCATAGTCGAGTGTTTAAAGAAATCTTAGGGCTAGTGAATCTGAGCCAAGTTTGTATAGCATGAATATCTCAATATAGGTTGGTCGGAAAGAGTTAATTGTTGATGATCATCATTGATCATCATTCTAGGGTGTCCCACTGACATGAACAATACCATAGTCGAGTTTTAAAAAAATCTTAGGGCTAGTGAATCTAAGCCAAGTTGGTATAGCATGATTATCTCAATATGGGTTGGTCGGAAAGGGTTAATTGTTGATGATCATTATTGATCATCATTCTAGGGTGTCCCACTGACATGATCCATACCATAGTCGAGTGTTAAAAAAATCTTAGGGCTAGTGAATCTGAGACAAGTTGGTTTAGCTTGATTATCTTAATATGGGTTGGTCGCAGGGGGTTAATTGTTAATGATCAACATTGATCATCATTCTAGGGGGACCCACTTACATGATCCATATAATGGTCAAGTGTTAAAAAAATCTTAGGGCTAGTGAATCTGAGTCAAGATAATATAGCATGATTATCTCAATATGGGTTGGTCGGAAAGTATTAATTGTTTATGATCATCATTCTAGGGGGACCCACTAACATAATCCATACCATAGTCGAGTGTTAAATAAATCTTAGTGCTAGTGAATCTGAGACAAGTTGGTGTAGCTTGATTATCTTAATATGGGTTGGTCGCAGGGGGTTAATTGTTGATGATCATCATTGATCATCATTCTAGGGGGACCCACTAACATGATCCATACCATGGTGAAGTCTTAAAAAAATCTTAGGGCTAGTGAATCTGAGTCAAGATAATATAGCATGATTATCTGAATATGGGTTGGTCGGAAAGTATTAATTGTTGATGATCATCATTGATCATCATTCTAGGGGGACCCACTGACATGATCCATACCATGGTGAAGTGTTAACAAAATCTTAGTGCTAGTGAATCTGAGACAAGTTGGTGTAGCATGATTATCCTTATATAAGTTGGTCGCAGGGGGTTAATTGTTAATGATCATTATTGATCATCATTCTAGGGGGACCTACTGACATGATCCATACCATGGTGAAGTGTTAAAAAAATCTTAGGGCCAGTGAATCTGAGACAAGTTGGTTTAGCTTGATTATCTTAATATGGGTTGGTCGCAGGGGGTTAATTGTTGATGATCATCATTGATCATCATTCTAGGGGGACCCACTAACATGATCCATACTATGGTGAAGTGTTAAAAAAATCTTAGGGCCAGTGAATCTGAGCCAAGATAATATAGCATGATTATCTCAATATGGGTTGGTCGGAAAGGGTTAATTGTTGATGATCATCATTGATAATCATTCTAGGGTATCTCACTGACATGATGCATAGCATAGTCGAGTGTTTAAAGAAATCTTAGGGCTAGTGAATCTGAGCCAAGTTTGTATAGCATGAATATCTCAATATAGGTTGGTCGGAAAGAGTTAATTGTTGATGATCATCATTGATCATCATTCTAGGGTGTCCCACTGACATGAACAATACCATAGTCGAGTTTTAAAAAAATCTTAGGGCTAGTGAATCTAAGCCAAGTTGGTATAGCATGATTATCTCAATATGGGTTGGTCGGAAAGGGTTAATTGTTGATGATCATTATTGATCATCATTCTAGGGTGTCCCACTGACATGATCCATACCATAGTCGAGTGTTAAAAAAATCTTAGGGCTAGTGAATCTGAGACAAGTTGGTTTAGCTTGATTATCTTAATATGGGTTGGTCGCAGGGGGTTAATTGTTAATGATCATCATTGATCATCATTCTAGGGGGACCCACTTACATGATCCATATAATGGTCAAGTGTTAAAAAAATCTTAGGGCTAGTGAATCTGAGTCAAGATAATATAGCATGATTATCTCAATATGGGTTGGTCGGAAAGTATTAATTGTTTATGATCATCATTCTAGGGGGACCCACTAACATAATCCATACCATAGTCGAGTGTTAAATAAATCTTAGTGCTAGTGAATCTGAGACAAGTTGGTGTAGCTTGATTATCTTAATATGGGTTGGTCGCAGGGGGTTAATTGTTGATGATCATCATTGATCATCATTCTAGGGGGACCCACTAACATGATCCATACCATGGTGAAGTGTTAAAAAAATCTTAGGGCTAGTGAATCTGAGTCAAGATAATATAGCATGATTATCTGAATATGGGTTGGTCGGAAAGTATTAATTGTTGATGATCATCATTGATCATCATTCTAGGGGGACCCACTGACATGATCCATACCATGGTGAAGTGTTAACAAAATCTTAGTGCTAGTGAATCTGAGACAAGTTGGTGTAGCATGATTATCTTAATATAAGTTGGTCGCAGGGGGTTAATTGTTGATGATCATTATTGATCATCATTCTAGGGGGACCTACTGACATGATCCATACCATGGTGAAGTGTTAAAAAAATCTTAGGGCCAGTGAATCTGAGACAAGTTGGTTTAGCTTGATTATCTTAATATGGGTTGGTCGCAGGGGGTTAATTGTTGATGATAATCATTGATCATCATTCTAGGGGGACCCACTAACATGATCCATACTATGGTGAAGTGTTAAAAAAATCTTAGGGCCAGTGAATCTGAGCCAAGATAATATAGCATGATTATCTCAATATGGGTTGGTCGGAAAGGGTTAATTGTTGATGATCATTATTGATCATCATTCTAGGGTGTCCCACTGACATGATCCATACCATAGTCGAGTGTTAAAAAAATCTTAGGGCTAGTGAATCTGAGTCAAGATAATATAGCATGATTATCTCAATATGGGTTGGTCGGAAATAGTTAATTGTTGATGATCATCATTGATCATCGTTCTAGAGGGACCCACTAACATGATCCATGCCATAGTCGAGTGTTAAAAAAATCTTAGTGCTAGTGAATCTGAGACAAGTTGGTGTAGCATGATTATCCTTATATAAGTTGGTCGCAGGGGGTTAATTGTTAATGATCATTATTGATCATCATTCTAGGGGGACCTACTGACATGATCCATACCATGGTGAAGTGTTAAAAAAATCTTAGGGCCAGTGAATCTGAGACAAGTTGGTTTAGCTTGATTATCTTAATATGGGTTGGTCGCAGGGGGTTAATTGTTGATGATCATCATTGATCATCATTCTAGGGGGACCCACTAACATGATCCATACTATGGTGAAGTGTTAAAAAAATCTTAGGGCCAGTGAATCTGAGCCAAGATAATATAGCATGATTATCTCAATATGGGTTGGTCGAAAAGGGTTAATTGTTGATGATCATCATTGATAATCATTCTAGGGTATCTCACTGACATGATGCATAGCATAGTCGAGTGTTTAAAGAAATCTTAGGGCTAGTGAATCTGAGCCAAGTTTGTATAGCATGAATATCTCAATATAGGTTGGTCGGAAAGAGTTAATTGTTGATCATCATCATTGATCATCATTCTAGGGTGTCCCACTGACATGAACAATACCATAGTCGAGTTTTAAAAAAATCTCAGGGCTAGTGAATCTAAGCCAAGTTGGTATAGCATGATTATCTCAATATGGGTTGGTCGGAAATAGTTAATTGTTGATGATCATCATTGATCATCGTTCTAGAGGGACCCACTAACATGATCCATGCCATAGTCGAGTGTTAAAAAAATCTTAGTGCTAGTGAATCTGAGTCAAGATAATATAGCATGATTATCTGAATATGGGTTGGTCGGAAAGTATTAATTGTTGATGATCATCATTGATCATCATTCTAGGGGGACCCACTGACATGATCCATACCATGGTGAAGTGTTAACAAAATCTTAGTGCTAGTGAATCTGAGACAAGTTGGTGTAGCATGATTATCTTAATATAAGTTGGTCGCAGGGGGTTAATTGTTGATGATCATTATTGATCATCATTCTAGGGGGACCTACTGACATGATCCATACCATGGTGAAGTGTTAAAAAAATCTTAGGGCCAGTGAATCTGAGACAAGTTGGTTTAGCTTGATTATCTTAATATGGGTTGGTCGCAGGGGGTTAATTGTTGATGATAATCATTGATCATCATTCTAGGGGGACCCACTAACATGATCCATACTATGGTGAAGTGTTAAAAAAATCTTAGGGCCAGTGAATCTGAGCCAAGATAATATAGCATGATTATCTCAATATGGGTTGGTCGGAAAGGGTTAATTGTTGATGATCATTATTGATCATCATTCTAGGGTGTCCCACTGACATGATCCATACCATAGTCGAGTGTTAAAAAAATCTTAGGGCTAGTGAATCTGAGTCAAGATAATATAGCATGATTATCTCAATATGGGTTGGTCGGAAATAGTTAATTGTTGATGATCATCATTGATCATCGTTCTAGAGGGACCCACTAACATGATCCATGCCATAGTCGAGTGTTAAAAAAATCTTAGTGCTAGTGAATCTGAGACAAGTTGGTGTAGCATGATTATCCTTATATAAGTTGGTCGCAGGGGGTTAATTGTTAATGATCATTATTGATCATCATTCTAGGGGGACCTACTGACATGATCCATACCATGGTGAAGTGATAAAAAAATCTTAGGGCCAGTGAATCTGAGACAAGTTGGTTTAGCTTGATTATCTTAATATGGGTTGGTCGCAGGGGGTTAATTGTTGATGATCATCATTGATCATCATTCTAGGGGGACCCACTAACATGATCCATACTATGGTGAAGTGTTAAAAAAATCTTAGGGCCAGTGAATCTGAGCCAAGATAATATAGCATGATTATCTCAATATGGGTTGGTCGAAAAGGGTTAATTGTTGATGATCATCATTGATAATCATTCTAGGGTATCTCACTGACATGATGCATAGCATAGTCGAGTGTTTAAAGAAATCTTAGGGCTAGTGAATCTGAGCCAAGTTTGTATAGCATGAATATCTCAATATAGGTTGGTCGGAAAGAGTTAATTGTTGATCATCATCATTGATCATCATTCTAGGGTGTCCCACTGACATGAACAATACCATAGTCGAGTTTTAAAAAAATCTCAGGGCTAGTGAATCTAAGCCAAGTTGGTATAGCATGATTATCTCAATATGGGTTGGTCGGAAATAGTTAATTGTTGATGATCATCATTGATCATCGTTCTAGAGGGACCCACTAACATGATCCATGCCATAGTCGAGTGTTAAAAAAATCTTAGTGCTAGTGAATCTGAGACAAGTTGGTGTAGCATGATTATCCTTATATAAGTTGGTCGCAGGGGGTTAATTGTTAATGATCATTATTGATCATCATTCTAGGGGGACCTACTGACATGATCCATACCATGGTGAAGTGTTAAAAAAATCTTAGGGCCAGTGAATCTGAGACAAGTTGGTTTAGCTTGATTATCTTAATATGGGTTGGTCGCAGGGGGTTAATTGTTGATGATCATCATTGATCATCATTCTAGGGGGACCCACTAACATGATCCATACTATGGTGAAGTGTTAAAAAAATCTTAGGGCCAGTGAATCTGAGCCAAGATAATATAGCATGATTATCTCAATATGGGTTGGTCGGAAAGTATTAATTGTTTATGATTATCATTCTAGGGGGACCCACTAACATAATCCATACCATAGTCGAGTGTTAAATAAATCTTAGTGCTAGTGAATCTGAGACAAGTTGGTGTAGCTTGATTATCTTAATATGGGTTGGTCGCAGGGGGTTCATTGTTGATGATCATCATTGATCATCATTCTAGGGGGACCCACTAACATGATCCATACCATGGTGAAGTCTTAAAAAAATCTTAGGGCTAGTAAATCTGAGTCAAGATAATATAGCATGATTATCTGAATATGGGTTGGTCGGAAAGTATTAATTGTTGATGATCATCATTGATCATCATTCTAGGGGGACCCACTGACATGATCCATACCATGGTGAAGTGTTAACAAAATCTTAGTGCTAGTGTATCTGAGACAAGTTGGTGTAGCATGATTATCCTTATATAAGTTGGTCGCAGGGGGTTAATTGTTAATGATCATTATTGATCATCATTCTAGGGGGACCTACTGACATGATCCATACCATGGTGAAGTGTTAAAAAAATCTTAGGGCCAGTGAATCTGAGACAAGTTGGTTTAGCTTGATTATCTTAATATGGGTTGGTCGCAGGGGGTTAATTGTTGATGATCATCATTGATCATCATTCTAGGGGGACCCACTAACATGATCCATACTATGGTGAAGTGTTAAAAAAATCTTAGGGCCAGTGAATCTGAGCCAAGATAATATAGCATGATTATCTCAATATGGGTTGGTCGGAAAGGGTTAATTGTTGATGATCATCATTGATAATTATTCTAGGGTATCTCACTGACATGATGCATAGCATAGTCGAGTGTTTAAAGAAATCTTAGGGCTAGTGAATCTGAGCCAAGTTTGTATAGCATGAATATCTCAATATAGGTTGGTCGGAAAGAGTTAATTGTTGATGATCATCATTGATCATCATTCTAGGGTGTCCCACTGACATGAACAATACCATAGTCGAGTTTTAAAAAAATCTTAGGGCTAGTGAATCTAAGCCAAGTTGGTATAGCATGATTATCTCAATATGGGTTGGTCGGAAAGGGTTAATTGTTGATGATCATTATTGATCATCATTCTAGGGTGTCCCACTGACATGATCCATACCATAGTCGAGTGTTAAAAAAATCTTAGGGCTAGTGAATCTGAGACAAGTTGGTTTAGCTTGATTATCTTAATATGGGTTGGTCGCAGGGGGTTAATTGTTAATGATCATCATTGATCATCATTCTAGGGGGACCCACTTACATGATCCATATAATGGTCAAGTGTTAAAAAAATCTTAGGGCTAGTGAATCTGAGTCAAGATAATATAGCATGATTATCTCAATATGGGTTGGTCGGAAAGTATTAATTGTTTATGATCATCATTCTAGGGGGACCCACTAACATAATCCATACCATAGTCGAGTGTTAAATAAATCTTAGTGCTAGTGAATCTGAGACAAGTTGGTGTAGCTTGATTATCTTAATATGGGTTGGTCGCAGGGGGTTAATTGTTGATGATCATCATTGATCATCATTCTAGGGGGACCCACTAACATGATCCATACCATGGTGAAGTGTTAAAAAAATCTTAGGGCTAGTGAATCTGAGTCAAGATAATATAGCATGATTATCTGAATATGGGTTGGTCGGAAAGTATTAATTGTTGATGATCATCATTGATTATCCATCTAGGGGGACCCACTGACATGATCCATACCATGGTGAAGTGTTAACAAAATCTTAGTGCTAGTGAATCTGAGACAAGTTGGTGTAGCATGATTATCTTAATATAAGTTGGTCGCAGGGGGTTAATTGTTGATGATCATTATTGATCATCATTCTAGGGGGACCTACTGACATGATCCATACCATGGTGAAGTGTTAAAAAAATCTTAGGGCCAGTGAATCTGAGACAAGTTGGTTTAGCTTGATTATCTTAATATGGGTTGGTCGCAGGGGGTTAATTGTTGATGATCATCATTGATCATCATTCTAGGGGGACCCACTAACATGATCCATACTATGGTGAAGTGTTAAAAAAATCTTAGGGCCAGTGAATCTGAGCCAAGATAATATAGCATGATTATCTCAATATGGGTTGGTCGGAAAGGGTTAATTGTTGATGATCATTATTGATCATCATTCTAGGGTGTCCCACTGACATGATCCATTCCATAGTCGAGTGTTAAAAAAATCTTAGGGCTAGTGAATCTGAGTCAAGATAATATAGCATGATTATCTCAATATGGGTTGGTCGGAAATAGTTAATTGTTGATGATCATCATTGATCATCGTTCTAGAGGGACCCACTAACATGATCCATGCCATAGTCGAGTGTTAAAAAAATCTTAGTGCTAGTGAATCTGAGACAAGTTGGTGTAGCATGATTATCCTTATATAAGTTGGTCGCAGGGGGTTAATTGTTAATGATCATTATTGATCATCATTCTAGGGGGACCTACTGACATGATCCATACCATGGTGAAGTGTTAAAAAAATCTTAGGGCCAGTGAATCTGAGACAAGTTGGTTTAGCTTGATTATCTTAATATGGGTTGGTCGCAGGGGGTTAATTGTTGATGATCATCATTGATCATCATTCTAGGGGGACCCACTAACATGATCCATACTATGGTGAAGTGTTAAAAAAATCTTAGGGCCAGTGAATCTGAGCCAAGATAATATAGCATGATTATCTCAATATGGGTTGGTCGGAAAGGGTTAATTGTTGATGATCATCATTGATAATCATTCTAGGGTATCTCACTGACATGATGCATAGCATAGTCGAGTGTTTAAAGAAATCTTAGGGCTAGTGAATCTGAGCCAAGTTTGTATAGCATGAATATCTCAATATAGGTTGGTCGGAAAGAGTTAATTGTTGATGATCATCATTGATCATCATTCTAGGGTGTCCCACTGACATGAACAATACCATAGTCGAGTTTTAAAAAAATCTTAGGGCTAGTGAATCTAAGCCAAGTTGGTATAGCATGATTATCTCAATATGGGTTGGTCGGAAAGGGTTAATTGTTGATGATCATTATTGATCATCATTCTAGGGTGTCCCACTGACATGATCCATACCATAGTCGAGTGTTAAAAAAATCTTAGGGCTAGTGAATCTGAGACAAGTTGGTTTAGCTTGATTATCTTAATATGGGTTGGTCGCAGGGGGTTAATTGTTAATGATCATCATTGATCATCATTCTAGGGGGACCCACTTACATGATCCATATAATGGTCAAGTGTTAAAAAAATCTTAGGGCTAGTGAATCTGAGTCAAGATAATATAGCATGATTATCTCAATATGGGTTGGTCGGAAAGTATTAATTGTTTATGATCATCATTCTAGGGGGACCCACTAACATAATCCATACCATAGTCGAGTGTTAAATAAATCTTAGTGCTAGTGAATCTGAGACAAGTTGGTGTAGCTTGATTATCTTAATATGGGTTGGTCGCAGGGGGTTAATTGTTGATGATCATCATTGATCATCATTCTAGGGGGACCCACTAACATGATCCATACCATGGTGAAGTCTTAAAAAAATCTTAGGGCTAGTGAATCTGAGTCAAGATAATATAGCATGATTATCTGAATATGGGTTGGTCGGAAAGTATTAATTGTTGATGATCATCATTGATCATCATTCTAGGGGGACCCACTGACATGATCCATACCATGGTGAAGTGTTAACAAAATCTTAGTGCTAGTGAATCTGAGACAAGTTGGTGTAGCATGATTATCCTTATATAAGTTGGTCCAGGGGGTTAATTGTTAATGATCATTATTGATCATCATTCTAGGGGGACCTACTGACATGATCCATACCATGGTGAAGTGTTAAAAAAATCTTAGGGCCAGTGAATCTGAGACAAGTTGGTTTAGCTTGATTATCTTAATATGGGTTGGTCGCAGGGGGTTAATTATTAATGATCATCATTGATCATCATTCTAGGGGGACCTACTGACATGATCTATACCATAGTTGAGTGTTAAAAAAATCTTAGGGCTAGTGAATCTGAGTCAAGATAATATAGCATCATTATCTCAATATGGGTTGGTCGGAAATAGTTAATTGTTGATGATCATCATTGATCATCGTTCTAGAAGGACCCACTAACATGATCCATGCCATAGTCGAGTGTTAAAAAAATCTTAGTGCTAGTGAATCTGAGACAAGTTGGTGTAGCATGATTATCTTAATATAAGTTGGTCGCAGGGGGTTAAATTGTTGATGATCATCATTGATCATCATTCTAGGGGGACCCACTAACATGATCCATACCATAGTCGAGTGTTAAAAAAATCTTAGGGCTAGTGAATCTGAGACAAGTTGGTTTAGCTTGATTATCTTAATATGGGTTGGTCGCAGGGGGTTAATTGTTAATGATCATCATTGATCATCATTCTAGGGGGACCCACTTACATGATCCATATAATGGTCAAGTGTTAAAAAAATCTTAGGGCTAGTGAATCTGAGTCAAGATAATATAGCACGATTATCTCAATATGGGTTGATCGGAAAGTATTAATTGTTTATGATCATCATTCTAGGGGGACCCACTAACATAATCCATACCATAGTCGAGTGTTAAATAAATCTTAGTGCTAGTGAATCTGAGACAAGTTGGTGTAGCTTGATTATCTTAATATGGGTTGGTCGCAGGGGGTTAATTGTTGATGATCATCATTGATCATCATTCTAGGAGGACCCACTGACATGATCCATACCATGGTGAAGTGTTAACAAAATCTTAGTGCTAGTGAATCTGAGACAAGTTGGTGTAGCATGATTATCTTAATATAAGTTGGTCGCAGGGGGTTAATTGTTGATGATCATTATTGATCATCATTCTAGGGGGACCTACTGACATGATTCATACTATGGTGAAGTGTTAAAAAAATCTTAGGGCCAGTGAATATGAGCCAAGTTTGTGTAGCTTGATTATCTTAATATGGGTTGGTCGCAGGGGGTTAATTGTTGATGATCATTATTGATCATCATTCTAGGGGGACCCACTAACATGATCCATACCATGGTGAAGTGTTAAAAAAATCTTAGGGCCAGTGAATATGAGCCAAGTTTGTGTAGCATGATTATGTCAATATGGGTCGGTCGGAAAGGAATAATTGTTGATGATCATCATTGATCATCATTCTAGGGTGTCCTACGGAGATGATCCATACCATAGTCGGGTGTTAAAAAAATCTTAGGGCTAGTGAATCTGAGACAAGTTGGTGTAGCTTGATTATCTTAATATGGGTTGGTCGCAGGGGGTTAATTGTTGATGATCATCATTGATCATCGTTCTAGAGGGACCCACTAACATGATCCATGCCATAGTCGAGTGTTAAAAAAATCTTAGTGCTAGTGAATCTGAGACAAGTTGGTGTAGCTTGATTATCTTAATATGGGTTGGTCGCAGGGGGTTAATTGTTGATGAGCATTATTGATCATCATTCTAGGGGGACCCACTAACATGATCCATACCATGGTGAAGTGTTAAAAAAATCTTAGGGCCAGTGAATATGAGCCAAGTTTGTGTAGCATGATTATGTCAATATGGGTCGGTCGGAAAGGAATAATTGTTGATGATCATCATTGATCATCATTCTAGGGTGTCCTACGGAGATGATCCATACCATAGTCGGGTGTTAAAAAAATCTTAGGGCTAGTGAATCTGAGACAAGTTGGTGTACCTTGATTATCTTAATATGAGTTGGTCGCAAGGGGTTATTTGTTGATGATCATCATTGATCATCATTCTAGGGGGACCTACTGACATGATCTATACCATGGTCGAGTGTTAAAAAAATTTTAGGGCTAGTGAATCTGAGCCAAGTTTGTGTAGCATGATTATCTCAATATGGGTTGGTCGGAAAGGGTTAATTGTTGATGATCATCATTGATCATCATTCTAGGATAAATCATTTATGCGGATAAATTGCAATAAAAACCACCGTACACTTTTTTCAATCAGTCGATGTATACTTTTAAGACTTTTCATTGTGAAAGAAAGTCTTTGAATTAATATAAAATACTGTTAAGAAAGAAATGTCGAATTTTCCTACACAGAGGGCAGCTTTTATAGGCGTAAATTGCAAACGAAATTACGACGCACCCTGTTAAACTGTCATTATTTCTTAAAACTCGCGCCACATCCATATTCTTGTTCACTGAATAATTTTGCGAATTCACTTAAGTTCAGTATTTTCTTAGGAGTTGCTAATGAAATAGTAATAATTAGCTGACCACCTGAAATTGATCACAAATGATAACCCAAATTTATCATTCCTTAACCATAACGGTGCATCACTATTTTTATCCACAATGTCAGATTGTTACTTCTGTAATATTCACAACTTTTTTAAGGCTTGATAAAGAAATAAAAATCATTTGTTAATCACCCTTCCTGATAACAAGTTTTAAAAGCAAGTCACAAATTCTTATAACTTATCCTACACTCTAATTTCTATTTCCAAAGTTTTATAGTTACTTTTGTGAAATTCAGGATTCCTTTAAGGAGTTGCCAATTAAATGAAAATTATTGGAAGATAATTATACGTTAACAAAAAGTGAAAACCTAAGTCATAAGCCATAAAACTTTTCCTAATATCAGATTTTCAACAACAGATGCTCTTCGTTGATTTTATTAAGCTTGAAAATTTTAAAAAGGATGCCAATAAGATAAAAATCAGAAATCCGTGTAGAATACTCCACCTGTCATCACTTCGAACTACGCTGATGATCGAACGGTTGGGGGGGGGGGGTTCTCACCCCTTTCGATTTGTCGGCTCATCAAGATCTGATGCTGGGCTGAGGGATCTATAAGTATAGGTAGAGTGAGCACTTGGCAATGTTGGTTGCTTAGTTCAATCGTCCCGCTAAATATAAAATACTCCTTAAAGCGAGAAAGGTTTAGTGGGTATTACCCAAAGACAAACTAACTGGAGAATATTTATATTTCTAAGTAAGGGGCCATCCATAAATTACGTAACACGTTTTTTTAAAATTTCAGACCCCCTCTCCCCATGTAACACGTCGTTACATACATTAGCGCCATTTTTTCTGATGGTCAAACTGCTTGACCCCCCCCCCCCATAAGAAACATTACGTAATTTATGGATGGCCCCTAAACTATTCACTGGTCCTGAGTCCCACAAACAGGGAGCATTATCTTTTAATGATACTTTAATAATTCATTGTCATTCATACCTTAAAACTCACCCTAGATTCAGTTGTTTACCACCAAATTTTCTTAGCCATTTTGTGAAGATAAATAACTTTTCAGGGTTTAGAAATGAGGTGAAGATTGTTTAATAGTCACCTGACATTGATAACATGTGAAAACCTACGATTATCAACCCTAAAAAGTCAGCCTAGTTTTAGATTTACACTCCCAAAAATCATTAGTTACTTTTGTAAGGCTTAATAATTTTTTAGGGGTTGGAAGTTAGATAAAAATTATATAATAGTCATTTGACAATGATAACATGTGATAACCTATGTTTATCAACCCTTAAAACTCACCCTGGCTTCAGATTTACACCCCCAAAAGATTTTAGTTACTTTTGTTATGTTTAATTATTTTTTAGGAGTTAAAACTAAAATGAAAATTATTTATTAGTCACCTAACATTGATAACATGTAATAACCTACGCTAATAAATCCTAAAAACTTACCATCTCTATTGAAAAAGTCGTCGTCGTACTATGTTTGTAGTTTCTTTCCTCTCATGAAGAAGTATGTCAGGAAAAGAATGATAAACTAAATGTTTCGGGCGAAAAAAGTGCACGACGTCGTACACGACGTCATACAGGACGTGGTACACGACGATGTACACGACAACGTACAGGACGTGGTACATGACGTCGTACAGGACGTCGTACACGACGCGACGTAGTACAGGATGTCGTACACGACGCGACGTAGTACAGGATGTCGTACACGACGCGACGTAGTACAGGACGTCGTACACCACTTCGTATACTTTCTGAAAATGCGTCACAGGAAACGACGTCGTTTACTGCGTCGTGGTTGACGTAGTACACGACGTCGACATTTTCGATAGGGCTAGATTCAGTCATTCACCCTTAAAAGATCTTAGCTACTGTTGTGAGGTTAAATAATTTTTTAAGGTTTGGAAATGAGATGTAAGTTATATAGTTCTCATCTCACATTGATAACATATAGGTTATCAACCCTTAAAACTCACCCTAGATTCAGAGTTACAGCCCTAAACGATCTTTTTAGCTTTTGTGAGGTTTAATTATTTTTTAGGGGTTAGAACTAAAATAAAAATTGTATAATTGTCACCTAACATTGATAATATGTGATAACCTACACTGATAAACCCTTAAAACTTACCCTAGATTTAGTAGTTTACCCCCAAAAGATCTTAGCTACTGTTGTAAGGTTAAATAATTTTTTAGGGTTTCGAAATGAAATGACAATTATATAATAGTTGTCTCACATTGATAACAAGTGATAACCTAAGGTAATCAACTCTTAAAACTCACTCTAGTTTCACATTTACACTCCCAAAAGATCTTAGTTGCTTTTGTGAGGATTAATTATTTTTTAAGGGTTAGAACAAAAATAAAAATTACATAATAGTCACCTAACATTAAAAACATGTAATAACCTACGTTAATCAACCCTTAAAAGTAACCCTAGATTTAGTTGTTCACACCCAAACGTTCTTAATTACTGTTCTGAAGTTAAATAATTTGTAAGGGTTTGGAAATAAAAGAAAAATTATATAATAGTCATCCGACATTGATAACATGTGATAAACTATGGTTATTAACCCTTAAAACTCGCCCTAAATTCAGATTTACACCCCTAAACAATATTATTAGCTTTTGTAAAATTAAATTATTTTTAAGGGATTGGGAACGAGATGAAAATTATCGAATAGTCATCTGACAGTAACAACATATAATATCCTATGGTTATCAACCTTTAAAACTCACCCTAGATTTAGTTGTTTACTCTCAAACGTTCTTAGCTATTGGTGTGAGGTTAAATAATTTTTTAGGGGTTGGAAGTAAAATAAAAATTATATAATAGTCACCTAACATTGATTACATGTGGTAACTTTCGCTAATCAACCCTTAAAAGTAACCCTAGATTTAGTTGTTCAACCACAAACGTTCTTAGCTACTGGTGTGAGGTTAAATAATTTTTTAGGGTTTGGAAATGAGATGAAAATTATTTCATTGTCACCTGACATTAATAACATGTGATATCCTAAGCAAATCAACCCTTAAATCTCACCCAAGATTTAGATTTACAGCCCTACAAAATCTTAGTTCTTTTGGTGAGGTTTAATGATTTTTAGGGGTTGGATCTGAGATGAAAATTATACTAGAGTCACGTAAGATTGATAACATGTGATTATCTACGCTAATCCACCCTTAAAACTGACTCTAGATTTAAGTTCTCAATCAATAAAGATCTTAGTTACTTTGTAACGTTAATTACTCAAAAAAAAATTCTTTTTGAAACTCTGACATTTTTTATTATGTTAGAAAGTCTTTTAATTCATTTAACGGCTTTTGAAAGGCTAATGTTTATTTTTTCTACTCAGGGTGTGGTTTTTTGGGGGTTGATTGGGGTAGAAACCACTGTACATTTTTCTGATATGATAGTGATTGCGAAGTTATTTTTTTAATTACATGGAAGATTTATTTCGAGATATATGTCTAAGTTTTTCACATAGGGGTGGTTTTATAGGGGTTGGTTGCAATAGAAATTACGATGAGTATAATTGAACTGTTTTTTAAATTAATTCTGACTATTATTTGAATGTCTTCTTATATTGTGAATATGTTTTAAGAGACAGACACCCTTCTCTGCCTTAGAGGGGGTGGCTCTGTGGGGGTGGATCGCTTTCAGAATTATCATTAATGGTTTTCGAGAGAGATTTTTATTAGCTTTGCAAGATTTGAATGCTATAAATATTTTTTAAAATTATTTAGACCCCTGTTAAGTGACATGAATTTTTGTCTTAAGTAAGTTTGATATATAGGGGTGGTTCGACCCTCTATATCTTGAAATCTGTCCATTATTTTTATTTTTGGCAAAGGACTTTTTTGTTTGAGATAAGAAAAACTACATTTTGACGTAGTTTAATCAAAATCGACCGGGATCCATTTCGTGTACGTTTTGTGCGGGGTTCTTTGTAATTAATCGTTGCGTGATTTGTGTTCAAGAAAGAGCTCGAACAGAAACTCAAATTATGGGTGAGCTTCCTGCTCCTAGAGTTTCCCCATCTCGTCCTTTTGCTCATACCGGTCTTGACTATGCAGGGCCATTTTTGGTTAGGTCTAGTTCAAGTCGTGGATCTAAAGCACATAAAACCTGGATCGCAGTTTTTGTATGCCTTGCCGTGAAGGCAATTCATTTAGAACTTGTCCATGATTATTCTACAACGACCTTTATTGCGGCCTTCAGGCGCTTCACTTCTCGTCGTGGGGTGCCAACTGATCTGTACAGCGATAATGGCACTAATTTTCGATGTGCCAATCGACAGTTATCACAGACTTTCCGGAATCTTTTGAAAGATCCTAATTTCGCTGCTTATCTTGCGCAGGATGGTACTACTTGGCATTTTATGCCTCCTGTAACTCCCAATTTCGGTGGATTATGGGAGGCAGTTGTCAAAAGCGTTAAAGGACAATTGCGTAAACTTTTGTCACATTTAACACCAACTTCTGAAGAATTCGCCACTCTTCTATGTCAAATAGAGTGTTGCCTTAATTCTCGGACATTGGTTCCGATTACTGAAGATCCGGAAAGCTGTGAAGTGCTTACTCCGGGTCATTTTTTGATTGGTTCAGCGTTAAAAACTGTACCCGCTCCATCTTTTTAGCATGTGCCAGAAAATCATTTGACCCGTTGGCAATTTTATCAGGGAATACTTGAGCATTTTTGGAGATATTGGTCTCGCATATACCTTCAGACTTTATAGCAGCGGACCAAATGGTTTTCTGTTCAACCTAACGTTAAACAAGGCGATCTTGTATTATTAAAAAATGTAAATTCTCCCCCTTCAAAGTGGGATTTAGCACGTATTACGAAATGTATTCCTGGGAGAGATGGGAATATTAGAGTAGTAAGTTTGAAAACTGCGAAATCAGAATTTGTCCGTTCTATTTCTCAAATTGTTCTTTTACCTACTTCTATTGAAAACAAGATTTTGTAAAATGTTTTATCTTCTTCGTTTAGCAGATTTATTTATTATGTATAATAATTAAAAAAAAAAAAAAAAAAAAAAAGAATCGGAGATTTATTTTTTTTTGTATTTTATTTATCTAAATTTGCAATCGTCCCCAAAGCTTGCAAGGTGTCCGGTATGTTTATGAAAGTTTTAATAATTACTTTTAATCATCCCGCTATTAAGTGCGTCATCGAATGTAAAAAATTTGAATCGTTTACGTTATCTATCTGAATGTAGTCACTCTCGATTGTCAAGCTTCTTTTATAAAAAAAACAATTATTATTTATTTATCTGTCATCTTGTACAACCGCTTTTATTAAAAGAAAATAAAAACAGATTTTGATTTTTGAAGTTCAACGAAAACTAATGAGAATTCTGTCTACCTTTTATTTAATTTCTAAAAACAATTATTAAATCATTTAATTATGATTTTTTTTTAAATTATTTGTAATAATAATAATAATAATAATAATAGTAAAAAAGAATATTTCAAATATACTACAATTCTTTAGTTCATCTAGTTTTTACACTCAATACAGCCAGTTTTATTTGACTTTATAGAAAATAAATTTTATAAAAAGAATGAGTTGTTTGTTTTTCTTGTAACGAAAAATTGGTTACCTTGGTTATATGATTTAATTAAACTCTCTTTTGATTTTAAGCTGTTTGTAATTTAAACTCAATTTTGCTGGTTAATAATTTTATACTCGTTAATTTCCAGATTAAAATTATCCCTATATCTCAACATGTTATAACCTTTTGTGATTCTAGTTTTATGTTTTTTTAAAATTTGTTTGTTTCTAAGTAATGCTTGTAATTGTTGTATTTTTTGTTAATTTATTACTTATATTTTCATTAGCATTAATAATTCCTTATTAATTGAAATACATGTTTGTTTATGTACCCTTTAAAATTATACAATAAGGTATATTGTTTATTTGTTTTATTTGTTATCTGTTAATTTGGCCCTACGACACGAATTTGTGTCTGTTTTCAGTTCTATATTTGAAAGTGGTTTGTTATCGCATTTTTTATATATTCCTTTTACTACTCTTTACATACCTAATCATAAAAAAAAATTGTTAGATTCCACCCTATTTAAACATTATCCATTTTGTTAGTTTATAAATTAGAAACGACTGTTACGTTAAATCAATTTCTGATCTGTACTCTTTTCTGGTGAGCCTAGATTAACTATAACATCTTCTTCTTCTTCTTTTTCTTTATGGTCAGCAGTGTTCTCAGTCTCGTTTAGATTGGTTACTGTTTGGTCATCTTTAAAATTTTTAAATTCGTTTTTACTGTTATAAAACCCTTCTTTTACATTAGGATCATCATTGCAAGCGTTCATTTGTTCATTAACGGCTGTGTCTCTTATTTTGTTTCTCATATTTAATTGATTCTCTTTTCTCGAAGCACTTTGCATTGCAATCGATTGTTGATTTCTTCCAATTCTTGCTATTCCAACTTTCATTTTAACTGGCAGCTCTTCTTTTTTTTCTCAAGATGTTGGTCTACAACTGCTGTTTTTCTTAAGTGTTCTGATATTGACATAGTTCTAACTTGACATGTTTGATCCTTATTTGAAATTTTGTTACTCGTTTTTATTGGATTTAAATTGTCTTCACTTTCAAATGCTGAACTTGATTCTTCGTTTTGACTTATCGTATTACTTACAAAAATGTCTCTCCTTCCTACCACACTAAGTTCACCTTTACATACTGAAGCATTATTCGAGGCTTGTTCTACAATATTTTCTATTTGCTCGAACTTCTTGTTCTTTTGTAAAGTTTCTTGTCTATCGATAGATTTATTAAACGAATTTGTTAAGCACACTTTCATTTCATTTGATTCACATTCCAGATTATACTGAAAATTCTGAAAATTTGTCGCTGTCTCTAAAGACTTAGAGTCTAAAATGCCATCAGTTGTATGGGACCTATCAAAATTATCTCGTATTTCTTCTCTATACGTTTTTTTCATGTATCTATCAGATGTGTTGTAGTTTCTGTGTCCATTGCTAAAATAATCTTTTGATTCTTCGTTCCTTGTTTCTCGTTTCGTTATACTGAAAATTCTGAAAATTTGTCTGCTGTTAACAATGCTTCGCAAGATGGAGTAACGCATGAAGATGCATTAACTATATCTTGAATAAAATCCCTTACAGACATATTTCTGCCATCAAAAATAGGTATATTATTTCACAGCTTGTTGTAATGCTAGCGAATCAGCGATTGCTTGTACCGCCATTATAGCTGCGTTTTCCGAATTTAACCCCGACATATTACTTGTATTCAGGGGCGGCTCTAGGCAAAGTGTTCGGGAGGGGCGATATATGGGATAGTACCATAGTGCTATCTCTCTCTCTCTCTTATACAAATATAAGATTCTCGGGGGGGGGGCGGTCGCCCCATTCGACCCCCTGTAAACCCGCCACTGCTTGTATTCCTAACTATCGGAAAAAATCCTAAGTCTTTACTATTTTAATATTTTTCGACTAGTATGGGTGCGTTTAAATTTTCTTCGAATTTATCCTCGAAGTGGTTACTACGTACTCTGTCATTATTACTACCATTATTATTTCTTTGATTGGACATTTTCGGATTAACCTTTCTTTTAAAAAAAAATTGATGTGTCTTCTGTTTGTATATTAAAATATTGTGCTATGATTTCTTATTCACTTTTGTAAAAAAATGTTCTAATCTCTTTGACAAAAAAAAACCTTTGTTTAAAAATAAAAAAAAATATTTAAAAAGACTAAGAAAATTGTTTTAATAACGGTTATACATAATTCCTGATTTAAGTAAGCACGATTGATTTAATTTCCTCGAGCATTTTTATTATGATGATGCAATATTTTGAAATTTACTTCAACTTATTTCTTAGTGGACATGTCACCTGAGATGCTCCTGACCTAGAGTCGCGTTATCTAAATGCCGAGTTCGCGGACCTACTTATTTCTCATTAGGTTATTATATCATCGCTTAATTTGCAATATTGGACTTTTTTAGTTTGAGGCTATTTTTTATTCTTTAAACCGAAGATTTTTGTAACGTCTCTGTTCAATACAATACAATTATAATTTAATGTTTATATCTTCATTTACTACACTTTCGTCATCGGAATGGTAACTTGACCCGGTTTAATATTTCTCACACTTAAAGTTCGCAAACCTACTTCGAATTATTTATTCGCTAATCCACATTTCTGTTTATATTTGATTTTACTTTAATTTTAAAGAACGCATTCTTCTGACCTACTCAATTCACTTTCGTTTTTTTGTTTTTGTTTAGTAAATCTTTTTTCTTTATATTATCTGTAATATTAATTTCCTGTTTCGTATTCCTTAAAAAACATAACCCGATTATATTTTTTTTTAGATATTCTCAATAAATTAACATTATATTTTTTTTTATTATCCATTAATCCTCTTAAATCCAACTTATTTTTCACTCAATTTTTCAAACTATGGTAATGTTTTATTTCATTTTTCGACCGTAAATTCGCAATGATTATTTCAAAACATAAAATCTGTACACATTTTCAATTTACATCTTCTTCACACGTACATTAAATGTCTGCTTTACTTTCCTCATATTCGATAACTAGCTTTCGAGCCAGCCTTCGGCGGGCACGAAATCTAGTGGCGTGCCATCAACAGTATTTTTTTACAAAAAGTATTTTCTCACAGAAAGAATTTTTTTACAGATAGTATTTTTTGACAAGAATGATTTTCTGACAGAAAGTATTTTTTGCCAATAAGTATTTTCTGACAGAAATGATTTAAAAAAGAATTTTATAAAAGCAACATAGTTATCTTCCAAAAATTATTAAATTCTAATATATTTTATTAGATATACTTCCCATTAGCACATACCCGAACAGCACTGGATGTTCCAGCAATATTGGCAAGGTTGAGGCAAGTCATTTTTACTTTGAATCAACCTTGCCAAGTTGTTGATCTGATAAAAATACGCATGTCATGATGTAAAATTTGTTTTCATCAAAATAAATATTTTTCGAGAAAAACCTAGAACCAAATTAGCCTGCATCCCATTCAGCCTAAAACCATCTTACCGAAAATGCATTCAGTTTAATCCCATTTACCCTAAAATGTATTAAGCCTACATCCCCTTTAACCTAAAACGCATTTAGCAAGAAACCCATTTAACCTAAAATGCATTCAGCCTAAATCCCACTTAAACTAAAATGCATTCAGCCTAAAACCCATTTAACTTTAATCCCATTAAACCTAAAATGCATACATCCTAAATCCCATTTAACCTAAAATGCATTCACCGATTAAAACCAATTTATCCTAAAATGCATTTAGCCTAAATCCTATGTATCCCCAAAAGCATTTATCCTACATCTCATTTAACCTAAATCTTATTTAACCTGAATACCATTTAACCTAACTCTTATTTTAAACTAATTCCTATTTAACTTCAATTGTATTAAACCTAAATTCCTTTTAACCTCATATGCATTCATCCTCAATCTCATTTAACCTAACATGGAACCATCATAAACCTCATTTAACCTAAAATGCAATCAGCCTAAATCCCATCTAAACAAAAATGCTTTTATTCTAAAACCCTTTTAACCTAAAATACATTTAGCCCAAATTCTATTTAATCTCAAATGCATTCATCCTAAATCCCATTTAACCTTAAATGCATTCAACCTACATCTCATTTAACCTAAAATGCATTCAGCCTAAATCCCATTTCACCAAAAATGCATTCCGCCTAAATCCAATTTAACCTAAAATGCAATCAGCCCAAATTCTGTTTTACCTAAAATGCATATAGCTTAAAAAAATTTGGCTTAAATCCCATTGAACGAAATTTACAATGTAAAATTTAGGCTAAACGGGATTTAGGACAAATAGTTATAGGCTGAATGCCTTTTTGGATTTAATGGGTCATAGTCTGAATGCATTTTAGGTTGAATGAGATTTAGGTTAAATGGGATTTAGGCTTAATGCATTCTAGGTTTAATGGGATTTAGGCTAAATAAAATTTAGGTTAAATAAGATTTATTATTATTTTAAAAGAATTTATCACTCGGTGAAGTTATTAATTCCATAGGAATTTATCAATCACTCCGAGTCAATAAAACACACATATGTTTTTTTACGTTTCGGCAGCTATGCTGTCCTCATCAGAAACATTAACAGATTAACAGTTGATAGCCTTGTGCCGTTGTGCCAACTTGTCTACAATATTTATATTTAAAATTTATTGACTTCATAATGATTGTACTTTATATATATTTTTTTAACAAATCTGTTAATGTTTCTGATGAGGACAGCATAGCTGCCGAAACGTAAAAAAACATATGTGTGTTTTATTGACTCGGAGTGATTGATAAATTCCTATGAATTAAGATTTATTATGTTTAATGGGTTTTAGGCAGAATGCCTTTTAGTTCAAATGGGATTTAGGTTAAATAAGTTTTAGGTTTAATGTGTTTTAGACTGAATGCATTTTAGTTTAAATGGGATTTTGGTTAAATGTAATTTAGGTTAAATAAGATTTATTATGTGTAATGGGTTTTAGGCAGAATGCTTTTTAGGTTAAAAAAAAACTAAGGGAACTAAGGGAATAAATTCCTCTTAGTTGTGCAGGTACCTGAGAGTCAGGCGAGGGCTCTAGCAGTCCTCGACTGCAGGCCATTCTATTACCTGTGCAGAGTGACTTTTAAAGTCACTGGCCGAGTGGAGAATGAGCCCGGGACGAGTGAAAGAAGTGATCAGCTACCTTAATGGCAACTGATGCACTTAAATTTCTTCAAATTAACTTGCATCCTTGCAAAGACGTCTCAGCAGTACTGATGAGGGATATGGCAAGGATGCACACAGGTATCTCGTTGATCCAAGAACCTTGGGTTGTACGAGATACTATTAGAGGGCTTCGGGGAAAAAGTTTCATTTGTTACAGGGACCCCAAGGCTAAGAGACCAAGATCGTGCATCCCAGTGAAAAGTGTGTCAGTTACTCCTTTGTTGAACATGTGCACTGGAGACTTAATGGCGGTGATCACTGACTTTGAGGGAATTGGAAAGACCGTCATTGGATCTGGTTACTTCCCCTACGACGGCAGGACCAATCCACCAGTAGAGGTTGCAAAACTGGTTGAGTACTGTACGGTAAGGGCGCTTCTCCTGGTGTTAGGGTGTAATGTCAATTCGCACCACACACTATGGGGGAGCTCTGATATTAATCAAAGAAGTTTGAATTTGTTGGACTATCTAATTAATACAAATTTAGACATCCTAAATACAGGTTCAACACCGACTTTCAGGACTAAGAATAGAGAGGAGGTGTTAGATATTACACTCTGCTCTGATTCCATATCCAATAAGATAACAAAGTGGAGAGTATCTGATGAACCTTCACTTTCTGACCATTTACAGATAACCTTCGAGCTGATGACCACGGTAAGTTCCACACCTAAATGGTTCCGTAATCCCAGGAAAACGGATTGGGCTGGCAATGGGACTGAGCTTAAGAAAGCGATGCCTGGATTTCCAAGGAAAAACAGGGATACTGAGACTCTTGATAGGGCGGCGGAGATTTTTACAAAAGCCCTTCAAACGGCCTTTGAGCGTAGTTATGTTTTAACTAAACCTCATAGGGCTACTACCACCTGTTGGTGGAATAATAAATTGGACAACCTCCGTAACGAAACTAGGAGGTTGTTCAGACGTGCTAATTTAAGTCGCACGGAGGTAAGTTGGGCCATCTATTCCAAAACAAGAAACAACTATAGGGATGCAATTAGGAAGGCTAAGCAAGATAGCTGGACTTCCTTTTGCTCCAATATAAACAAGGAAAGGGACGTGTCCAGATTGGATAAGTTGCTTTCTAAAAATCCTGACTCAATCATGGGCACTATGAAATTACCCGATGGAACCTTCTCCGAGTCGGATGAGGTGACATTGGTGCACCTAATCCGGACACACTTTCCGGGCTTCACAAGATCTGGTAGTGGTGATCCCGTATCCTGGCCTACGTCTGATCTCCCGAGGGCTAATTATGGTCCTCGGAGAGGGTTGGCTAACAGGATCGTGACCGCAGACGGGATCAGGTGGGCCATTGAATCCTTTAGTCCCTATAAGTCTCCCGGACCGGACGGCATCTCTCCCGTTCTCTTACAAAGGGCGGGCGAAAGTGTAGTTGGCCCGTTGGTAAGGCGTGCTAGGGCGAGTTTGACTCTGGGATATGATCCAGAGATATGGAGGGGTACGAAAGTGGTTTTCATACCTAAAGCAGAAAGAATTGATTACACCTTACCGAAGGACTTTCGACCGATTAGCCTAACATCTTTCGTCTTAAAAACAGTAGAATGACTAGTGGATAGATATATCCGCTGTGAGATTCTGTCTAGACATCCGCTTCACACGCCTATAGAGCAGGACGCTCTACAGAAACAGCCTTAACTAGAGCTGTGTATCTAATTGATGGTCAGCTAGAAGTAAAGGGTTTTGCTATTGGGGTTTTTATAGATATCGAGGGGGCCATTAATTACACCTATAGAGATGTAATACAAAGGGCTATGCGCGTCTACGAAATTCCAGAGACAATCGTTGACTGGACCTGCCGCATGTTAGGCAATAGGAACCTTATTACGAGTAAAGGTGATACCACCCTGCGGGGGGTCGTTGATTCCGGCTGTCCGCAGGGAGGAGTTATCTCACCTCTGCACCTCGTTTATTTTCCTGCGCGAGGCTCTAACTCCCACGAATAGACGTATCTACTCAACTGCGTTCGCGCTTAAAAAGGAGGGCAAAATTAAATCACTCTGGACATCAGGAGGGAGGATCTTTTGTCGCAAGGAGGACGGTGGTACAAAGTATCAACTTTTCAACCTGGAAGTTGTCCAGAAAATCAAATAGCAACTAATCGCCACATGTTTGATCTTCTTCATTATCTTTAATTTCTTTATTTTGGTTGGCTCTTTGATAACCTTTTTGATACTAACTATTAACGTCTTTTTACTAATTATGTATTTTATGAATATTAATTTATTGAATCTCAAAAGGCTATTTATACTGCTCTTCAAATATATTGAGATCTATTTTCTTATCTTTTTGTTAAATTTCATTGTTATCATCTTATTTTATAATATTGTTAAAACACTAGGCCTTTGTTTAAACAAATTTATGATAAATAATCTTTATTTCGTCATTAGCTTGAATTACAATTGTATCTTTTTATTTCAAGTTTTATTAAATTGGGTTCATTAGATATATGTCACATCAATGCACAGTCGCTTCCTGCTCATTTTGTTGAATTTCATAGATTTTTCAGTTCCTGTTCCTACCAAATTATCGTAATTTCTGAAACGTGGCTTTCACCTTTATTCTCATCTGATTTATATCAGATTGATAATTATGTGCTCTTTCGTAGGGATAGAAATGAGCAAAGGGGGGAGGGGTCTGTCTTTACGTGCATTCAAGCCTTAGGGGAAGCATAGTTTCTATGAGCTCTCTGTAGGATATGAGTGTTCATATCCTACAGCGGAATTGGATATCAAAATGATAAAGTTTTTATAGGAGTAATCTATAAACCTCCAAAAGCTTCATACGGAAATGAATTTGAGTTACAAGTATCATCTTTTGCTTCGCAATATAGCAATATCATTTTATCAGGGGATTTTAATACCAACTTAGATATTTCTAGCCCGCAATCCAATTATCTTTGCTCAGTTTTCCATTCAACATGTCTTTCTATTGTACCACACAATCCTACACATCATGTTGGGAATTCAAGCACAAGAATTGATATGTTTGCGGTTGACGATTTAGGGAGAATCTCCTTTTTTTCACAACAGTCAATATCATTCTTGACAAAACATGACTTAATCAACATTAAGTATAAGTGCAATAGCTTTGATAGTGGAGATTCTTTTTTTAATACAATTCGTAACTTAAACAATGTAAATGAAACGGAACTTTTAACTTATCTGAGCTCTTATAATTGGGGGGGATCTGTCTGGATGTTGACATTAAAGGTAAAGTTGCAAAACTGAATTCTCTTATCACCAACGCGTTTGATATATTTGCCCCTTTACACGTTCCTAGTCGTCGGAGAAAAAAATTCACCCTGGATGACTGATGAGATTAAATTATTGATAAAAGAAAGAAACAAATTGTGGCGCAGTTATAAAAAATCAAAGAATTTGTGGGTAGAGGAGAGTTATTGAAGGGTACGTAACTTGGTTCAAACTAAGATTAGAGACGAACAGAACAGATATAATTATAAAAAAATTGTGAATAAAAGTAAAACTGAGAATGTTTGGCACTTGCTAAAAAAACTTAAACTCATTTCATCAAAAGAAGTTGCTACTGATGATAACTATCCTATTCATGATTTCCTTAATAATTTCTCCGTAACACCAATATTACCTAAATCCTATTCACTTCCCTCCACTGACAATAACACTTACTATGACGATAGCAAATTTTTTTTCTCCGACATTTCCTCGGAACTATTGCTTAATATAATATACCACATTAAAACTAATTCTTTGGAAAATGATGACATCTCCATTAGAATGATTTTTATGGCTTTGCCTGTTATTTTTCCAGTTCTGGTACATATATATAAAACTATTCTCTTCAGGTGTCAGTGTTTCCTGATCAGTAGAAAAAAGTCATCATACGCCCTATTCCCAAGGTTCCCACTCCTATCAAAGTTTCTAACTTTAGACCCATTTCAATTCTATGTGCGTTGTCGAAGCCTTTGGAAAGGGCTGTTTTTGAGCAAGTGACCAGCCATCTGAAATCTGCTAATCTGTTTGAACCAATGCAATCGGGATTTCGCCACTAAACATAGTACCAGCACTGCCTGCATTAAATTTCCAACTGATGTCAAAATAGCAATGGATAATAAAGAGGTTACAATTGCAGTGTACTTTGACTTCACCAAGGCCTTTGACTTGGTGGATCACAACTTACTCGTCCGTAAACTTGGCTCCTTAAATCTTTCCAAATCAGTCATTGCTTGGTTTGAATCATATCTTAAGGGACGTTCACGTAGAGTGCGTAATAGTAAGGGTGAATATTCTTTGGAGAAGCATGAAAATGTTCCAAAGCAAATTTGTTAGAATAATGATTTGATAGAATTTTTTATTGGTAGAATCTTAATTTTACAGAACATCAACATGAACGAATATTGATTTTGCAGAAAACCAAATATACAGAATATTAATATTGCAGAATCGTTATTTGGCCGAATATTAATTTTACCGAAAGTCATTTTGATCGAAACTTAATTTGTGCGAATCGGATTTTGGTAGAATAACAATTTTGCAGAATATGAATTTTGCACAATCTAAATTTTGAAGAATACTAATTTTATAGAATATCAATTTCACAGAATATCAATTTTACAGAATGTTAATTTTGCCGAATATTAATTTTGCAGAAAATCAAATGAATAGAATATTAATCTTGCAGAATCGTCATTTGGTCGAAAATCAAATTTACAGAAAGTCATTTTGTTCGAAACTCAATTTGGCCGAATCGAATTTTGATAGAATACCGATTTTGCAGAATAATAATTTTGTAAATTCAAAATTTCGTAGAATATTAATTTTACAGAATAATAATATTGCCGAATATTAATTTTGCAGAAAAAGTAAATGTGCAGAATATTAATATTACAGAATAGTTGTTTGGTCGAAAATCAATTTTACCGAAAGTCATTTTGATCGAAACTCGATTTGCTCGAATCGCACTTGATAGAATATCAATTTTTTAGAATGTTAATTTAACCGAAACTAAATTTTGCAGATTGCTAATTTTACAGAATATCAATTCTGCAGAATGTTAATTTTGTCCGATTCGCACAAATTAAGTTTTGATCAAAATGACTTTCGGTAAAATTAATATTCGGCCAAATAACGATTCTGCAATATTAATATTCTGTATATTTGGTTTTCTGCAAAATCAATATTCGTTCATGTTGATGTTCTGTAAAATTAAGATTCTACCAATAAAAAATTCTATCAAATCATTATTCTAACAAATTTGCTTTAGAACATTTTCATGCTTCTCTCTTTATTTAAAAGACCATGCTATTTTCGGTTCAACAGGAAGATTTGAGTGAAGCAAATTTTAAGTTATAAATAATAAATCCTATAATTATATACGATTGTTAGCTAGTGTTGCTTTTTTTCGCTATAAAAGACGCATCGTACGTCTGCCTATGGAACTAGCGTCTAAAAAAATGTAGATTTTTCGTTGACAATGTAAATGTGAAAGAGGCAGCTAGTGAAAGTCGTGAAGAATTTGTGTTATATAATAGGAAATTAATTTTCGTTGGAAGCTCGATTGTAAGGGTAAATATAAAAATAAATAATAAAAACAAGTATTATTCTAGAAAGAGTGAATAAATGTATTTTATGTGTTTTTTGTTTGTTTATAGGATTGTAATTATGAGGATTGGTTTTTTCCGTCAGGAGAAAGGATGTCAGAGGAAGACACTAAGGTGGAAATAGAAATTTATGGAACCAAATTTTATTTACCTTTTGAGTGGCGATTAGGTTTCCATTGTACGGAAGAAGAAGGGATTGCAAGTTTAAAACTTCACCTCGAGACTAGTCCTGATCCTTACCATATGCCTTTCCAGGTGTTATATGTTAATATAATTTTAAAGGCAAAATTGATAAATTTGTTGATTTTGAAAACAAAAAATTTTAAATACCTGTCAAATAAATTTTTTGATTTTAAGAATACAAATATTTTCACTTAGAGAAGTTTAAAAAACAGGTTTGTACTTGATAAATTGAATGACGTTTTTAAAGGCAAAATAGATGAATTACTTGATCTTAAAATTGAAAAAAGTAATTACCAAGTAAATAAATTTTTTAATTTTAAAAATACAAATATCTTTACTTAGAGAAGTTTAAAAAACATGTTTGTACTTGATAAATAAAATAACGTTAATTTTAAAAACAAAATTGATGAATTTGTTAATTTTAAAAACGAAAAAAAATAAATACCGGCAAATAAAGTTTATTATTATTCAAAGATAACAAATGTGTTTACACAGAGATATTTAAAAAACATGTTTGTACTTGATAAATTAAATTATGTTAATTTTAAAGGCAAAATTGACGAATTATGTGATATTAAAAACGACAAAAATTAATTACTGGCAAACAAAGTTTTTATTTTTTAAAATTGCAAATATTTTTAACTGAAATAAGATTAAAAAAAACGACTGTACTCGAGAAATTTAATTATTATAATTTTAAAGGCAAAATTGATGAATTATGTGATTTTAACGATAAAAAAATTAATCACTGGTCAAATAAAGTTTATAATTATAAAATTTAAAATTGTCTTACTCAGGGAAGTTCAAAAAACGTGTTTGTACTTAATAAATTTAATTATGTTAATTTTATTTAAAAAATTAATGAATTATGTGATTTTAAAAACGAAAAAAAGTAATTACCGGGCAAATAAATTTTTGTGTTTTAAGACTACAAAAAATTTTAACTGAAATAAGATTAAGAAAAATGATTGTTCTTGAGAAATTTAATTATCATAATTTTAAAGGCTAAATTAATGAATTATGTAATTCTAAAAACGAAAAAAATTAAGGGGAGGTTACCGTTCTCAATGGTGAAACATTCATGAAATTTGAGGATTTTTTTTTCATAGGCGGAAATATTTTTTGAATTGCGGTTTTTCTTATTTTAATAGTACATAATTATATAAACTTTTAATATCTATATTGAAAAACAAAAATTAAAAATGGCGGCTGTAGCTTAACTTATCGTAGACCCTGCGCGCCGTATTTTTTTTATGCGCCGTACGTTCCACAGCCTCGCCAGGTTATCTGAAGCAAAAATTCCTGATAAATTATTAAACTAGTGTTACGTCAAGTAACGTATTTTATAATTTTTTCAAAATGAAATTGTATTATTATAAAAATCAATGTTTAAATAATTAACGTTTTGGCTATCGACCGAAGTAACCCTCTTGTTTAAAGACAAAATCAATCGGAACGTTAATAGGGGAGATATGATGCTCGAGAAACATGCATATTACCCTAAATTAAATGTGCTAAGTGGTTCCTGCCACCCACTGGGAGATGGAAAACACCATCGATTACTTTTCTAAATAAAAGCTCCAGGGACCAGCAGAACAAGTCAGTCTAATTCAAACCCCGAAACTCTAATTGTTAAAATCTTCGTATCAGTTATCAACTCTTCGTACAAGTATAACTCAAGACCAGAAACTCTGTTCATCAACCATCTCAATTGACTAGTTGTCAATTTTCTACGAATCTTATTTCAACGAATTGTATTCTTCAAAATCTACGCATCTTTTAATCAAATTTGAATACAAGACAATTTCCTGCCAACGTTCGCCCAGTACTGGTTGCCAGTATCCTGCCAACATTCAACCAACATCGCTTCTACTACTCAGCTGGTTGGTTGCCAGTTTCTTGCCAGTGTTTGGCCAACATCACAGCGACGTCTCAGCTGATTGGTTCTCAAGACCTCGCCAGGACTCACCCAACATCTTGCCGATCTCTCAGCTGGCTGGTCGCCAATTTCCTGCCAGGATTCAGCCAGCATTCAATTAGTCTCTCAGCTGACTGATTGCCAGATTCCACCCAAGGTTCGACCATCATTACTCAACTCTTGTTCCTGAGCTTGGTCTAAGAATCTTCACATTAAATTTAAAAGGTTAGTTCCAAATATTTTTTTAATCCCTTGTCGCTTTCCCAAACCCTTATCTATTTCCTTTGTAAAAAGATAAAACCTGTTTCAGATTGTCCATATTCTGACACCAGTTCTCGCCGCTCTCTCAACACCTCAGCTTGTAGGTTTCTAACGTCGATTAGCCTTTGTGTAAACAATAAATTTAGATATTTGTACAACTGTCTCTCGATTCATTTACTCGTACACCTAACCCTCACTGTTCAAACCACCGATAGATTTAAAAAATAATTTTCGTATGTTATGTTATTTATGACGTAACACTAGGATAAATTTAGGGGGCCTTATCGTTTTCCTTTTATTGAAAAAAAATTTTTTTAATATTTTTTTTGACTCATAAAGTAAAAAGAAAAAAGCTTAAAAATTAAGTTTTCTCTTTAAACAGCCGCCATTTTCCTAAAAAATTTTTTAAAAAAAAAAGGAAAACGATAAGGCCCCCTAAATTTATCTTAGTTTAATAATTTATTAGAAATTTTTATTTCTGATAACCTGACGAGGCTGTGGAACGTACGGCGCATAAAAAAATACGGCGCGCAGGGTCTTCTATAAGTTAAACTACAGCCGCCATTTTTAATTTTTTTTTTAATATAAATATGTAAAAAGTTTATATAATTATGTACTATTAAAATAAAAAAAACCGCATTTCCAAAAATATTTCCGTCTATGAAAAAAAAATTCCCAAACTTCATGCATTTTTCACCATTGAGAACGGTAACCTCCCCTTAATTACCCGGCAAAGAAAGTTTCTAATTTTTAGATTAAAAATTGTTTTACTCAGAGAAGTTGAAAAATCATGTTTAAACTTAATATATTTAATTAAGTTAATTTTATTTACAAAATTGGTAAATTATGTGATTTTAAAAACGAAAAAAATTAATTAACGGGCAAATAAAGTTTATAATTTTAAGATTAAAAATTGTTTTACTCAGAGAAGTTCAAAAAACTTGTTTGTACGTAATAAATTTAATTATGTTAATTTTATTTAAAACATTAATGAATTATGTGATTTTAAAAACGAAAAAAATTAATTAACGAGCAAATAAATCTTTGTATTTTAAAACTACAAATATTTTTACTTCGAGGTGAAAAAACATGTTTGTACTTGAGAAATTGAATTACGTTAATTTCAAAGGCGAATTTGATGAATTATGTGATTTTAAGAACGAAAAAAATTAATTATTGAGTAATTTCTTTATTCTGCTTTAATTTCAAATGATTTGCTCTTTGCGATTTTGTTGTATTTCTGATCCTTTGATTTTTTTAATTTCTTTTTTATTTGTAGGTACCAATTTGGATGGTTTTGTCTTATGTTAAACGTAGATTCTGGAATTTAAGCTGCATGATATTCATAGACCCTCGGACGTCTTCCTGTTTCTTGACTTCCTGTAATATTATTAAATATTATTAATTGCTCCTTATATTGTTAAAATAATCATTTTAGTTTAATAATAAATATATTTAAATATTTAATATGATTCATGTTAATATTTAATATTCAACATATTTTTGTATTACGTAAATATCATTTTAAAACTTAGAAATCTTTAAGGATAGAGAAAGTTGTGAGTTTGAAGCTTTTAAAATCCATCATATTTTGGAGTTTTGTCAAGAAAACTGGTCTTCAACGTCTGGTTACATATTTCTTGTTTAGAAATATTTTCTGGAAAAAATAATGACATTTTTTTTATTACAATTAGTATTTATTTTAATGTATTTTAGCATTAAGAGTTTCAATAAAAAATATTTTTAAAAAATAGTTATCTGTTCCTGTAATAATTAATATTAAATAAAGGCTTTTCAAATAATCTTACTAAATTAATGATTTTTTATTAAAATTAAATAATTTAAGCAGATAATATGATATATTTATTAACGTTAATTTATTTCAAAACAATAACCTTACTTTCATTAAAATGTATTAAACATATTTATTTCAGAAAAACTTACCAATATGTGTCGATTCAGGGTGAAAGGGACCTTAGCTGCAGAACTGAGTTTTACGCGTACGGCCGTTTGAAGTTGAGCCTCGCTATGTTACTGTTAGGTTATGCCTATGTTTCACCTCTAATAACACAAAAACTAATAGACATAAACAAGTTTTGATTTATGTACGTGAAAAAGCAACTCAAATTCTATCGATTCATATTAACAATTAAAAATCAAATGTTTTGAATTTTACAAGAAGGGAGTTTGAACTTGTGCCTGCCTATGTTATTGTTAGGTTATGTCTATGTTTCATCGCTAATAACAGAAAAACTAATAGACATAAACAAGTTTTGTTTACTGTATGTGAAAGAGCAACTCAAATTCTATCGATTCATAATAAAAATTAAAAATCGAATGTTTTGAAGTTAAGGTCCCTCTCACCCTGAATCGACACATATTATGACCGCCATAAATAATTCTTATCCCGTGTAATAATTAAAACGAATATTAAAGTTAAATACTCTGAAAAGGATTATATTATTTCATTAAACTTTAATGTTTACAAAATTTTATAACCTTAATTTAATCAACATTTAAAAATATGATTTATTTATAAAAACTTACCAATATTATGCTCACCTTAAATAATTATTGTCCCATACATAATTTCTAATGTGATGAAACATTTCACTTTATTTAATTTGAGTAAAATCAAATTTCAAACTTTTAAAAAGTGTAAACGTAAACATTCATACACTTTACACGTTTATTTTACACAAAAAACGCCCGTCTTTTATGTTTATATTTCAAGGTGATTCTCCAATACAAATATTCACGTCGACGTCGCGTCGACGCGGCGTCGATTGGCAATGCAAAAGTCACTGTTGCCAACTATCTTGAAAATTTATTTTTCACGTGTGGTTCAAATTCCGATATTCCTGTTAGTTAGCAGTGTCAGTGTATTTGATATCTTTTATCAAAGATACTTTTATAAATATAAATCAAGGCATGTATATACATATTTTGAAGTTTATGTATACATATGTCGATTATTTGTGATTGTGTTGTATATTTACCAATTATTATTTATATTATTTACCAATTATTGGTAAATTAACAACACAATCACAAATAATCGACATATGCATACATAACCTTCAAAATGTGTATATACATGCCTTCACTGTAAAAAAAGTTGATGGATTTTTACATCATTATGCGATTAGTGAAATAAGTCGATTCACGTCTAATGTAGGAAAAGTTCAGACGTTATGGAATATAACACGTCTAACCTAGGAAATCTTCAGATCAATCCGAAAAATTCCTAGGTAAGACGTGTTATATTCCATAACGTCTGAACTTTTCCTACGTTAGATGTGAATCGATTTATTTCACTAATCGCATAACGATGTGAAAATCCATCAACTTTTTTTAAAGTGTTGATTATTTTTTCATCTTTTTCATATTACTTTAACACTTGTTACTGATATTTCCTTATCAGAAAATGTTATAGGAGGCCTCTACATATTTACAATTACATAGGTTATGCGTTACACACACTTTGTATAATTACAAATGTAACAATAAATAAGGTGCACTTGTTGAGAACATATTACGATTCATGTTCTCAACAAATCTGTCTCAGTGCTTAATAAAAAATAAAATTACCTGAATACTTGAAAATCCGAGAAAATTAGCTTATATTTAGGAGAATCCATATATTTTTATAATTGGCAAATTCTTTCATTCATTCATTCATTTTGTCTGTCGACAAATCAAGTTTGGCACTCAGATATTTTACGTTTTAAATCAGCTACTTTTTAAAAAATGTATTATTTACATTCATCAACTTTTTAATTTAAAAATATCAGTTGAAATAATTTTAATTTTGTTATTAATGAATCTATAATTCTTTCTATAATTGCCAAGCTTCCAAATTACAATTATTCTCCTAAAATTTTGTGATTTTATTCTTAAATTTTTTTAATTAATTTCTTCTGTTGTCGATTATTTTCGTCAGTTTTAGAATTTTTTTCAATATTGTCAATTAGTTTCCTCATTTCTCAATTATTGTCTTTAATATACAAATATTTTCGTCATTTTTTAATCTTTTTTTTCATTGTCAACTACCTATTTTCTTAGTATTTAAATTTAATTCTCTAATCTTCAATTTACTTTTTTTAATTTTTAATTTCTTTCGTCAATTCTCAATTATTTTCCTCAATTTTTAATTATTTTATTCACTATTCTCGCCTCTGTTCAATTATCAATTATTTTCTTGAAATTTCAATACATTTCTAAAATTTCCAGTCGATTTCTTCACTTTTAATTTCTTTCCTACATTTTTGTCGTTAATTATTATCTACAGTTTTTAATTGACAATTTATTATTATCCCTCAATTATATAGTTGTTCTTTAATCCTTAAAATTATTTCTTTCTGATGCCCATTAATCTAGCCATTTATCGAATTTTTTATCATTTGACAATTATTTTCCATAATATTTCATTATTTTCGTTATTTTGAAATAATTAAATTAACTGAAATTAAAAGTGAAGAAATCGACTGGAAATTTTAGAAATGTATTGAAATTTCAAGAAAATAATTGATAATTGAACAGAGGCGAGAAAAGTGTATAAAATAATTAAAAATTGAGGAAAATAATTTTGAATTGACGAAAGAAATTAAAAATTAAAAAAAGTAAATTGAAGATTAGAGAATTAAAATTAAAAAATCACAAAATTTTAGGAGAATAATTGTAATTTGGAAACTGTTGGCAATTATAGAAAGAATTATAGATTTATTAGTAACAAAATTAAAATTATTTCAACTAATATTTTTAAATTAAAAAGTTGATGAATGTAAATAATACATTTTTTAAAAAGTAGCTGATTTAAAACGTAAAATATCTGAGTGCCAAACTTGAGTTGTCGACAGACAAAATGAATGAATGAATGAAAGAATTTGCCAATTATAAAAATATATGGATTCTCCTAAATATAAGCTAATTTTCTCGGATTTTCAAGTATTCAGGTAATTTTATTTTTTAATTAAGCACTGAGACAGATTTGTTGAGAACATGAATCGTAATATGTTTTCAACAAGTGCACCTTATTTATTGTTACATTTGTAATTATACAAAGTGTGTGTAACGCATAACCTATGTAATTGTAAATATGTAGAGGCCTCCTATAACATTTTCTGATATAAGGAAATATCAGTAACAAGTGTTAAAGTAATATGAAAAAGATGAAAAAATAATCAAGGCATGTATATACACATTTTGAAGGTTATGTATGCATATGTCGATTATTTGTGATTGTGTTGTTAATTTACCAATAATTGGTAAATAATATAAATAATAATTGGTAAATATACAACACAATCACAAATAATCGACATATGTATACATAAACTTCAAAATATGTATATACATGCCTTGATTTATATTTATAAAAGTATCTTTGATAAAAGATATCAAATACACTGTCACTGCTAACTAACAGGAATATCGGAATTTGAACCACACGTGAAAAATAAATTTTCAAGATAGTTGGCAACAGTGACTTTTGCTTTGCCAATCGACGCCGCGTCGACGCGACGTCGACGTGAATATTTGTATTGGAGAATCACCTTCATGTCAAATGAGGTGAACGATAGTTCACTCTGAAGTTGGCAAAATCAGGGTCAAATCGTACTCTGGTAAATCGATACTCTGGCAAAACAATCGACTACCCTAAGGTCTTTTAAAACCGATTAAAAAGAACTCGAGTTATACTGTCCGCCAGTTTAAGTAACATGGTTTTCAGAAAAACGCGTTTGAAGTTTTGTGTGTAATGAGTCTATGTGCATATGTATAACTTTTTTATTTCTTTAAATTTTAATCTACAATTTGGGAAATATATGCTTGACGTAATGTAGACCACAAAAATAAAATTAAAAAAAGTCGATTTTTTTATCAATGCAAAGTTTAATACTACCTTAACATCATCATACACTTAAACTACAAAAAAGGCGGATAGGCATGTGCGGAGCGGTAAGAGAGGCAGAGCGAAGGGTGGAACGTACGCATGGTGGGAAACCGCTTCCTCTGACGCGTGCTCCCGACCTGCTCTCTTGTGCAGGCCTGCAGTATAACCCACTCCTACCTTTAAAGCAAGAAATTTAACTTTAATTTAACTTTAATTTTTTTTAAAAATTTATAAATTTTTAAAACTGGTTTGGTTTATAGTCTTCTTTAATATAAACTTTAATGTGATTGTCTAGTGGCAAAAAATTAATTTTATCAAGAAAATTCCCAATTAATTAATTAATTCCCAATTTTTCACCTGAAAGTTAGAATAAAAATTTTGTTAATTTTTTCAAACTGTACAAATATTAAAAACTGGTTTGGTCTATAGTCTTCTTTAATAGTAACTTTAATGCGATTGTCTAATGACATTTTGTAATTTTGTCCATTTCCGGGTCTCATTTTGTCACAAATTGAAAAAAAATAAATACGTATTTTTTCATTTTTTTTTAAATTAATATTTAGTGGTGCCTGTAGGCTATTGAAAATTTGCATGTATTTTGCGTGGGAAAAAAACTTTTTTTCGTAGATTTCCTGTAAAATCGTTGAAAATTAATATTTTTTGACCGGACTACTCTGTTTCTCTTCATAAATGTTCAAAGAATAATATGCAATTTTTAACTTATGAAATTTGTTAAGTTTACTATTTTTTACAGGACCCAAAAGTTGACCAAAAAAAAACTAAAATAGGTTATTATTGGCAAAAAATATTATTTCTAAAAAAAAACGAGAAATTTAAACTGCTAATTATGGTTTCTATTGTTTTTGAGGTCCCTGATTACAAATCTGAAGTCATATTTCAAAAATTCAAAATGACTAATTCAATATGGCGGCCATGAAAATTTTAAAATTAATCAATTTCTAGAAAATTTCGTATCAGGGCCGATTTATTAAAAATATTAATTTTTCAATCAGTGATTGACTTTTTGTTTTAAAAATAGTTATTTCTAACTAATTTAAATTTAGATAGAACATTCACAAAAATTTTGTTGGCAACTGGGATAAGATATTACATAATTAAGTTTATAAAAAATTATTAATTTTTTAAACATTGTGCCCGCCATATTGCATCCGGCAGTTTGAATTTTTCAAATCTGACTTCAGATTTGTAACTAGGGGCCCCAAAAACTCTATGATATTAAGTATCATAAAAATTAATTAATTTAACATTTTTTGTCCGCCATATTGGATCCGACATTTTTAATTTTTGAAATCTGACTTCAAATTTGTAATTAGAGACCTCCAAAACACCCTGATACGAAATTTTCTAGAAATTGATTAATTTTAAAATTTTCATGGCCGCCATATTGGATTAGTCATTTTGAATTTTTGAAATATGACTTCAGATTTGTAATCAGGGACCTCAAAAACAATAGAAACCATAATTAGCAGTTTAAATTTCTCGTTTTTTTTTAGAATTAATATTTTTTGCCAATAATAACCTATTTTAGTTTGTTTTTTGGTCAACTTTTGGGTCCTGTAAAAAATAGTAAACTTAACAAATTTAATAAGTTAAAAATTGCATATAATTCTTTGAACATTTATGGAGAGAAACAGAGTAGTCCGGTCAAAAAATATTAATTTTCAACGATTTTACAGGAAATCTACGAAAAAAAGTTTTTTTCCCACGCAAAATACATGCAAATTTTCAATAGCCTACAGGCACCACTAAATATTAATTTAAAAAAAATGAAAAAATACGTATCTATTTTTTTTCAATTTGTGACAAAATGAGACCCGGAAATGGACAAAATTCCAAAATGTCATTATTAACGGCCACTCTAATGTATATATATATATATATATATGTGTGTGGGTGTGTGTGTGTGTAAAGTGCATAAAATGTGTATGTGTGTGTATGTGTGTATTGATGTGTAGGTGTGTGTATGTATGTGTAATACGCATTTAAACTAAAATATTGCATTAATCGCTTAAAATCTGGTTTTCAATTTTAATTATTTCTTATGCATCTTGAAAACGCGATCAGGTAGGATTTCGGTCAAAAATGATCCTTAAAGTATGAAACACCTAGAAAAAGATGGCACTAGCACTTTTCTTTGACATTTTTGTTAAACTTGTTGGCCGTTGAGGACCACTGTGTACAAATATCAAAAACTTGTTTGGTATATGGTCGATTCTTGCGTAACTGCCCGATTTCAAGATAAGTTTTGGTAGAAAATTTTTTTTTTTTTATTTAATGTTTCTCTGCATTTATTTTTCTTATTAGGGTATAATATAATAATATTTTAAACGATTTTACTACAACTATATTTATACGAAAATAATAGCAAATTTTTGAAAATTGGCTGCCATGTGGAGCTGAACCGCATCCTTTTATTGCAAATATATTGTACAAAATAAAAATTTCTTCATGATATTTTACTAAAACGAAAATAAATAATAAATTCATAAATTATTTAATATTCTAACAATATTTTAGATAATAGTTAACATATATAAAATTTTATAAAAGAACAGCAAATACAATATTTAATATAAATAATTCGTTTTTTTTTTGGTAATTTAAAATCGAGATCGAGCAGTGTAATCTGGCATTGCTAAACTACTTTATAGAATAATATTTTAAAATAACCACCACAGATAAATTTTCTCTGCATGAAGCACACTGAACACTTCATATAGGCCATGGAGCTGAAATTTGGCATTTATTCTAACCTCACTTCTACAATATTGCAAAATAAATCTATTCCTTCTGCAGATCGCTTGTTTCACATGAAAACTTGAAGAAAATGGTAACAATACTATCAAATAGTTGTTACAGTAATATAATAGTAATGACATTGAACTGAACGCTTTTTTTGTACACATGCGATTTTCACAAAAATAATTTTTTTTTAAGTAAAAATTTTTCTTCTTTAAAACTTTTTTCACATGTGATTTAGTGCTAATGGATCAAAATTGAGATTTAACTTATTAGAAGGTGTAATAACTAAACACATGACACTTTAACTATAAGTCTACAGATTGCGTTCAAAAATTGGAAAAATTAAGGGACAAAATATTTTTACAGATTCTAAGTATGAAAAAGGTATTATGAAGTTCAATATAAACCTAAATTGTTCATAAATTATGCTTGAAAAAGCCTGAATTATAATAATGATATTTTCACTGAAAATTATTAAATATCTAACGGTAATAGATTAATTGTTTCGAAAAAATTGTCGATTAATTAAAATCTCCTGAATTTGCACAATGTTTCATTTTAAAATTAGAATAAAAATTTTGGAAATTCTTTTATAACTGGGGCAAAATTTCTCAAGTGTACCAATCGAAAAATGAAAATGGCTAATAAAGGCTAATATTTGCACAAAATGTAGTATTCTATGTCAGTACTCAAACCACCAATTATTATGAAATTCTAATGAAAATTGTAGAAGGGGGCGGGGGCTGAAGATTATTCTGGTAAAGTGTAAAGAGGGTATTTTTTGAAAAATCATAACTATTATGCAACAGGGTGGACAAAAAATTGACCTGTATGTTTTCGAAAGGTTTTTTTCTCCTCTTTTCAATAGTGCAAAAAAATTTTAAAAATTTTCAAAATTTAACATATTTTTTTCAAAAAAAATTTTTTTTTTACTTTTTTTGAAAAAAGACATTTTTTTTTGTTTTTTTGTTCATTTAAAATCAAGCTTACTATGTGCACTTTCAATACACGCTATAGAGAAAATGTCTTTTTTCTTTGTTTTTCAATTATTAATTATTTAATTAATAAAAATTCGTTAAAAATGAAATATTTCACAAACCATTAAACTTATGGTAATTTTTGAGCTATTAACGTAAAGCTTATCAAATTCCGGATCCAATAAGCATAATTTGAAGTGTTTTTGATAAATGGATACTAAATAAATACACATTTTTTTATTTAATTAATTATTATTAATTATTTTGTTAGCATTCATTTATCAAAAATACTTCAAGTTATGCTTGTTATATCCGAAATTTGATAAGCTTTACGTTAGTATGCCCAAAATTATCAAAAGTTTATTTGTTTGTTCAATATTTCATTTTTTACTAATTTTTTACTAATTTTTATTAATTTCTTAATTAATAATTCTAAAACATAGAAAAAAGACATTTTCTCTATAGCGTGTATTGAAAGTGCACATAGTAAGCTTTATTTTAAATGAAAAAAAAAAAAGAAAAAAAATGTCTTTTTTCAAAAAAAGTAAAAAAAAAATTATTTTTTTTTTAAAAAAAAGGTTAAATTTTGAAAATTTTTAAAAAAATTTTGCACCATTGAAAAGAGGAGAAAAAAACCTTTCGAAAACATATAGGTCAATTTTTGTCCACCCTGTTGCACAACAGTTATGATTTTTCAAAAAATACCCTCTTCACACTTTACCAGAATCTTCAGCCCCCGCCCACTTCTACAATTTTCATTAGAATTTCATAATAATTGGTGGTTTGAGTACTGACATAGAATACTACATTTTGTGCAAATATTAGCTCTTTTCATTATTTCGATTGGTAGACTTGAGAAATTTTGCCCCAACTATATAAATATCAAAAGCTGGTTTGTTTTTTAGTCTTCTTATATATAAACTTTATTCTGATTGTCTAGTGGCAAAAGATTAATTTTATTAAAAAAATTCTCGAATTATTGAAATCTTCAATTTTTCAAAATTTGTCATTTGAAATTTAGAATAAAAATTATGTTAATTTTTTTAAAATTATACAAATATAAAAAACAAGTTTGCTTTATAGTCTTCTATAAATTTTATTGCGATTGTCTAGCGGTAATAGATTAATTTTATTAAGAAAATTCTCAAATTATTAAAATCTTCAATTTTTCAAAATTTTTCATCTGAAAGTTAGAATAAAAATTATGTTAATTTTTTTCAAACTATACAAATATCAAAAACTAGTTTGCTTTATAGTCTTCTTTAATATAAATTTTATTGCGATTGTCTAGCGGTAATAGCTAGCTAGAGTTCAAGCTATAGTTAAAGGGCTTGACCCGTCTACTTGTAAATAAATAAATAAATAAATAAATAAATAGATTAATTTTATCAAGAAAATTCTCGAATTATTTTATTTATTTATTCTTAAACGGGTACATAAATGGTGCCCTATCGTACAGGAGTACTTCTAACTAGCTTATAATAATACGCAACTTAGAACTAGTATAAATTTACTAATGGTGTTTTCAAAAAAGTCCACCCTATCATCAATTGCATTTGCCTCCTTACTCAACCTGTTAACTAGTGAGTGGTAGGCATAATAAGTTTTATAAAAATTAACAAAAAACGTAGAATAAAATCTAGTAGATCGGATGGGAGTTGATAAGTTTATCGATGATAGAAGCGGAGGGCAGTTGACGATGCCCCTCAACAACTTAAAAAGTAAAAGCATGTCCGCATACAAAAATCTGGAAGAAACTTCAGAGATATTTCATTTCATTCTCAAAATTGAAAAATCGTGTTCCTGTCTGTCAAAGGGGATATTTAACTGATGCGCAGCAAAGCGAAGAAACCGATTTTGCACACGTTCGATTCTAATCAAATGATAAGTGTAATGAGGTACCCAGATGACTGATCCATATTCCAGTATACTCCTCAAGAAAGTAAAGTATAAAACTCTAAGAGTACGCATGTTTCGGAAAGCCACGGCATTTCTTGCGACAAAGCCAAGGGACCTGAGTGCTCTTACGATCATATCAGATATATGGTCATTAAATGTAAAATTATTGTCTATAATAACTCCAAGATTCCGAACTCTATTCACTCTCTCCAACTCTTCATCCCCAATCGAATAACAATATACGTAAATTGTCTTCTTTCTAGAAAAAGATATGATACTGCATTTTTTAATGTTTAGTGGCATTTTATTTATATCACACCATTGTACTAAACGTTCTAAATCATCATGTAAATCATGAGAGTCCTTACATGAAATGATGTTTTTATAAAATTTGAAGTCATCAGCAAACAAAAGAAAAGCACTGTGCTTGAAAACCGACTGAACGTCATTGATATGTAAAGTAAATAAAAGAGGATCAAGGCGTGAGCCCTGCGGTACTCCAGAGGTAGATAAGAATGGATCAGAGTATTCATGTCGTACACGTACTGTATATATCAGGCGCGGATCCAGCGGGGGGCGATGGGGGCGATCGCCCCTTCCAAAAGCCTTAGATTATCACGTGAGAGAGAAAGAGATAGCACTATATTCTTGCCTCTTTCTATCTCATATATCACACCCTCCAAAACCCTCGTCTGGATCCGCCTTTGGTATATATAGCATCAGTTTGTACCCCCTTTACAAGACTAACCGACACGAAATTAGTAAAGATACCTAAGTTGGTAACAGTGGATCTCCCCTGCACCAAACCATGCTGATTATTGAAATCCTCAATTTTTCAAAATTTTTCATTTGAAATTTAGAATAAAAACTTTGGTTATTTCTTTTAAACTACACAAATATCAAAAACTGGTTTGGTTTTTAGTCTTCTTGAATATAAACTTTATTGCTATTGTCTAGCGGTAATAAATAAATTTTTTCGTGAAAATGTAGTTTAAAAGAAATAACAAAAATTTTTATTCTAAATTTCAGATGAAACATTTTGAAAAATTGAAAACTTTAATAATTCGAGAATTTTCTTGATAAAATTAATCTTTTCCCACTAGACAATCACATTAAAGTTACTATTAAAGAAGACTTAAAAACAAACCAGGTTTTGATATTTGTATAGTTTGAAAAAAATTAACAAAATTTTTATTCTAAAGTTCAGATGAAAAATTTTGAAAAATTGAAGATTTCAGTTCATCCGGAATTTTCTTGATAAAATTAATCTTTTGCCACTAGACAATTGCATTAAAGTTTATATTAAAGAAGACTACAAACCAAACCAGTTTTAAAAATTTAAAAAGTTTTATTCTACATTTAATATAAAAAATTGTGCAAATTCAGTAGATTTCAATTAATCGAGAATTTTCTTGATAAAATGAATCTTTTGCGCTAGACAATTGCAATAAAGTGTATATTAAAGAAGACTATAAACGAAACCACTTTTTAATATTTACATAGTTTTTACAAAATTGACAATTTTTTTATTCGACATTTAAAGTAAAAAAATGTGAAAAATATTGAGGATTTCAGGAAATCGTAATATTTCGTGAAAAATTAATTTGTTAACTCTAGATAATCGCAATTAAGTTTTTTTTTAAACAAAACCATAAACAAAATCAGTTTCAAATAGAAATATCAGTATTTTAAAATTTATTTATTTTTTAGACGCAGTATTTAAGATGTAATCATTGTGAAGTATCTGAATATTTCAAGAAAGCTAACTCTTTCTTGAAAAAATAATAATACCTATTGATATTTGTAATCAATTTTTAACAAAACTATATTTCAAATTTAATTTTCAAATTAAATTTGATCCTTAACAATTTAAATATCGATTTCAATTTTCTTATTTTTTTATTTCTTCTTTGCTTAGATATGACTTTACAAGGATTTTAGTTATAAATTGATAAAGAAATAAAATTAATTTAATTTTTTACAATTGTTTTTTATTTGACTTATTGTATTTGGGTTTAGGGATTATAATTTTTATTTTGAATTTTACTTATGTTTTAATACCTAAATTAAAATATTTGTAAATTCACCTTAAATTAAAGATTTCTTATTTATTTATTTTTTTTTTTTTGTATTTAATTATTTTACTTTGAATTTTGATTAATTTCATTTTAACATTTTAACATTCTACGATTCTATATTTAGTTATGTTTGTGTTTAAATATTATAATATTAATGTTTAATTAATTTTGCTTCCTCATAGAGGAAGCGTTGTAATCGTTAAGATTTTCGAATTTCCAAAAATAGTGTAAATCGACTCAGTTTCATCTGAAAAGTTTAAATTTTCATTCCTGAGAAAATGTCCGGATGTGTGTGTGTGTGTGTGTATGTGTGTGTGGTAAATTTTTTGTCGCCAGAATATCTCGAGAACGCTTCAACGGATTTTAATAAAATTTGGATGACATATGAAGCTTACAAATATCTAAATTTGGACACAGGGATTTTTGAAAATACCCAATCAAATTTTTTGAGCACCTTTTTTCATCGAAAAATATCGTTTTTTGGCAAAAAAAATTTTCATGCTAAAAATTCAGACAAATGAATGAAAAAATCATATTCCTTGTTTCAAAAAGAATCGATTGACCTATATAACTTTTATAATTGACCAAAAACTCACGTAATAATTAATGATTTTTCAGTTTTTTTCATCAAAAAATCTCGTTTTTGGAAATTTTTTTCATGCTAAAAATTCAACCAAACGAATTACAAAATCATATTCCTTGTCTCAAAACGAATCGATTGACCTATATAAAGTATATAATTGACTAAAAACCCACGTAATAATACTTATTTGCATAAAAATAAATAATAATTAATTTAAAATTAAATTATTATTTTTTATATTATAAATAAATTTATTGCTTCCTCTATGAGGAAGCAAATTATCTTGTGTCCATGAAATAGAAAGAATTCACACCTAGTTGTTTATCCTTTTATTTGTTTAATTCTAAATCTAGTTAAATTTAACTATAAATTTTTGAATTTTAAATTTATTTATTTTGATTTAATAATTAAAATTTGAAAATTAATTTAATTCCATTTAATTTATTATTAAACTTTTTTATTAATTAAATATACAATTTTTCTGCTGTTCTTAAACTATTCGCATTTTTGATATCAAGAATTGTAAATAATTAATTATTATTATTTTTTATTAAAAAATTAAGAGTAAAATTATTATTTGCATTAATAATAATTAATATTACTCATTAATTCGGTAATATTAATATATATTGAAAAACGATATTCAAATTTACCGGATTTAATCAATATGCAATGTCGGTAAAGTAGGGCAAAATACTTTTCACTACTTCCAAACTTTAGGTAAAAATCATTGTTTTTTTCCTGTAAATATGAATTTCTTTTATGAAAAACCATTTGTTTTACTTGAGAAATGAATTATTATTCGTTTCTTTGTTAATTAGAGTAGTATTAGTTTGTTAAAATCCCTACAAAACTCATATACGTATACGAGAGATTATTATCCCGTTCATCTGCAACGACTCATGAAATTGTGTATTTATTCCGTCTAAGGAATTATATATTAAACGAATCATTAAACCTCGTATATTTATCTTTGTTCTGGATATCAATTGATTTCATGTAAAGTGTTGTCAGTGGCGATTTGGTTGAACGCGTTAAGGCGCACATCCCAGCAGCTGCTCGATACCTCAAGTTTACCCTCCCGCTGGGTGGACAGGGGTTCGAGTCCGCTGACCTTCGTTTTGAACCTTTTTAAACAAAAATTTTATTCGAAAATAAATTAAATAATTTTTGGAAACTTCTGACGAACTTCCTGGAAGTTACCACTGGAAGTTTCCAGGAAATCTCTAGGGAAGTTTCCAGAAAGTTACCAAGGGTAACTACCCCGTTTGCTACGGGTAACTTCCAGGAAACTTCCTGGAAATATCGGTGCTATCTGGGTAAGAAAGTATATACGACTAAGCGAGATCAGTATACGAGAAACGATTCTAAAAATCAATTCACCCCACACGTGCAAACTCATGTGAGAACACACGTACGAACTCATGTGCGTATACGCATTGTAACGAGTCTCTATTATTTAAAACTTACACCAGACTCGAAACGCGAAACTCTTATTTTGACTTTTCACCCCGGAACAAGAATACAAAAATCCAACACTGGACCAAAGGGGAGATCCTCCAAATCCACGGATTGGTGTAATATCCGCTCGAGACACAATGAAGTTTGGAAAATAAACTTACCAACGGCTTTCCGCTGCAGAGAAAATTCACCACGTGTTGCCGGCCTCGGTAACGCAGAAAATCAAAGGTCGACACAAAAACAACAGGGTTAATGTTACCGTAACACTTGTTTCAACTGTTTAATTTAAACTTTATTTAGACACTCACCCCTTTCCCCTACAATCTCAATTTAATAATATCAAACTTGATAAACACTTTTCACGAGCGCGTGGTCCCAACAAGAGCAGTACTTAATTAGTAATGGCAGTGACCTAGTCCCGAATTCGATCAGCCGGTCGATCCCCTTCCGACTATCTTCTTCCTATCTCCATCCATGTCCCTCAGTCCTGTAATTGGTCCCTTGGTCCAAGAATCCGGAAACCTACGAAAACGCTCGGAAAACGAAGCTGACCTCACGCAACTCATTTTTCATTGGACATTCAAGCCAACGACCAAAACCACACGCAGAAACGAATATGAGAAACGACAGAATTCAAAGACTAAAGAGAAAAGAAATACTCTTTACAACCTTGAATATTCTAACTCTAAATTATATCTTAAAAATTAAATAAGTAACGATTCACAACGTTACAGCATGTACAAACTCATGTGCGTACACACGTACGAACTCATGGGCGAACACACCAAAGTACATTATTGAAATTAAATAAATTATTAAAAAAAAATTCTTGCCAACGGGATACGAGCTCATCAAACCTGAGTCTAAGAACCTCTAAGTCTAAGAACTTAAACCCCTCGGCCACCATACGTATAGAAAGAACTTTAAAAAATCTAAATCATGTTTAATACAGAAATTTATCAAGAAAGACATGACTAAGGTTTTGTAAAGTTCTTTCTATACGGATGCCCACACAGCACCAGAAATTCCCTGAATTTCCCCTGAATATTGGTCCACATTTCCCGAATATTCCAACCTAATTTTCAGGGAATTTCCGCATCTAATATTCCTTCAATATTCACAGTATTCGTAAATTCACTGTACATGATGCGCACTGGTCGAACTTGGTTTCTGTAACACTTACGGCTGCGCAGTAGTTTTTAATGTTCTAGAATCCTACGGGTGTCAAATATAACATATAATTTTTTATCAATTACCAGATCAAAAAAAATTTAGGAAATTTTTTTCAACTTTCCCTGAATATTCTAGGAATATAAGATGCAGAAATTCCCTGAAAATTAGAAATACATTTTCAGGGAAATTTCGCGTCCAATATTCCCCATAGCGGACATTTTGATGCTTCTACGAAACTTCTCTGAATATTAGGTTCGAATATTCGGGAAATGTGGACCAATATTCAGGGGAAATTCAGGGAATTTCTGGTGCTGTGTGGGTGGTGGCCGAGGGGTTTTAAATTCTTAGACTTAGAGGTTCTTAGACTCAGGTTTGATGAGCTCGAATCCCGTTGGCAAGAATTTCTTTTTAATAATCTATTTAATTTCAATAATGTACTTTGGTGTGTTCGCACATGAGTTTGTACATGAGTACGCACATGAGTTTGTACACGGGAAAAACTTTTAGACACCCGTTGCGCCATAGAATGCGCAACTGCTGTCTGTTTACTAGGTTAAACTGCTGCCCAACTTCAGGACGTCTGCTATCTAACTTTGGGACCTCTGGTGTCCAATAGAGGCGCACGAGCCGTCCAGACATCGTCTACCCATGTTTATTGGGTAAGAACTGCCCAAAAAATGGACTGCTGGAGTCCAGAAAATGAGCAGCTGTTACACATAACCTATAGTGCAACCGCTGTACTATAGGTTAGTATGCCTAGTGTACAATATTTTTTCCCGTGTACATGTGTTCTCACATGAGTTTGCACGTGTGTGATGAATTGATTTTTAGAATCGTTTCTCGTATACTGATCTCGCTTAGTCGTATATACTTTCTTACATGAGTTCTCACGTGTGTTCGCACAACTCACATACGAACTCATGGAAGAACGCTGTTTCAATATCATATTGAGTAACATTATACGCGACGCATGCGTGTTTTAACGATTATAAGTATCTAATTTTTTCCCCAAAAATGTTATTTTTTATAAAAAATAACAATATTTATAATAATTGATTGTTATTTAATTTTATTCATTCTAAATTTTTTTTAGATATTTATAATCGTGAGAAACGAAAGAATTATAATGTTTTAATTTTCAATTTTGCAATATTTTTAAGTCAAAACATTTGAGTTACCGAAGCCATAAATGAAAAAAATATCCTGGTAGGCATCCATCAGTGATCCTATTAAAACTTAAATAAGTACTTCCGAAATTTAAAGGGACTATACCTACTCGGTGCAAAAAGTGGTATCTAGCATTGTTAGAGTAAAAAAGACTAAAAAATTTCGAACCAGTCATATGTTTGATACATTTCAGGTATATCCTATAGGTAGGGCAGATATCGTCGGGGCTACTACTTCAATACCATACAGTGGCGGATCCAGGGGGTTGGTATGCAGGTCATGACCATTCCCTTGAGCCTTATATTTATATGAGAGAGAAAGAGATAACACTATATTGCAAACTCTTTCTATTTTATATATAACCCCGTCCAAAAACCTTGTCTGGGTCCGCCCCTGAGCCCCTACGCGCCACTTCGTAGCAAATAATCATAACGAAGTGGTTGTGCGGTAGGAATATAGGAATAGAGGCATACACTGTTTTTGGCTTTTAGACTGAGCAGAGAATAAAAATTTTCATTATAATTCGTTTTATAAAGAAAATATAAATAAAATATTGATATTGGAAAGTGATGTGAAAAAAAACCGAGGGGTTAACAACTCAGAATTTTCTTCTACTATGTGGGAGTTCCATATTTACCATGAAAACGCCTAAGAGGCTATCAACTCAAGAAAATATCGAAATAAGACGTGTAATTTCGTATTATAACTCTAAATGTCGATAGACCCGACTTTGTTAAAGGCAAAATACTTTTTAGCAATAGACACCCCCATCCCCTCACCCCTAAAGAAGACAGAATTGCTTATTGAAACGAAACGAAATGTTATCCACGATAATTAAAAATGTTTTTGTTGCTCATCGTTGTACCCCCACTCTTATTGACCACCTTTTCCCATTCTGTGGCCTCTATACAGCCTAGGGTTGCCCAAAAAAAAATAAATTGTTTATTTTATTGTTTAAATAATTGTTTTTATAATAATTTTATTTAATTTATTAACATGTGGTTGGTTAAAGAAAATCAATTTGCAAAATTAAAAAAAAACTACAACTCTTTATAAGCATTTTTGAAAAAGTTATAAATAACAACAATAATTTGTTTAAATAATTGTTTTTATAATAATTTTATTTAATTTATTAACATGTGGTTGGTTAAAGAAAATCAATTTGCAAAATTAAAAAAAAACTACAACTCTTTATAAGCATTTTTGAAAAATTTAATAAATAACAACAATAATTTGTTTAATTTATTATTTTTATAATAATTTTATTTAATTTATTAACATGTGGTTGATTTAAGAAAAGCAAGTTGCAAGTCGATGCTTACAGTAGACTGTCATCTACTATCATAAATTGCTTTTTAAGCAATTCTGAAAAAGTTAATTAATAACAACAATAATTTGTTTAAACAATTGTTAGCGTCTTAATTTGATAATAAATATTTATATAACATAAATATATATAAATTTATGTTTTTATTAGGCGTCTTAGGTTGGAAAGTTTAAGAAAATTTCAATAACGCTCGATTTATTTGTCATTTTGTAGGGAAATAACAACAATAAATTGTTTAAACAAATTATGTAACATAATAAAACATAAAAAATAATATGTATTTTGATAAGAACATCAATGAAAGAAGAAAAAGCATTTAAAATAATAATTAATATTTTTTTTAATAAATTCCAGGTTTTTTTACGTTTATGGGGGTTTTTTACAGTCACATAAAAAATAGTTAAAATAATTTATTTAATAAATATACGACAGATTTTTATTATTTAGACATTCATGAACAGATATATCGTTTACAGAAAGAAAAAGGTCAATTTTTCACGATTTTATGTCAAATTTACGAAAAAGTGCATTTTTCCTATGGGAATTCAATGGTAATTTTCAACGGCTTTAAGGCACGGGTTAATATTAAAAAATAAAAAAATACGTATCTCATATTTTTCGCCAAAGAACAAATTTGGGGGGTAAGGTTTATGAAAATCGAAATTTTTTTTTTTTTGGGCCACCCTAATACAGCCACTCACCTCCCCCAATGATGTCAGAGATGCTTATTGAAATGAAACGAAATTTTATCTACGATAATTGAAAATGATATTAATACTGATCGTTAAAGGATCTTTGACTACCCCCCCCCCCCGCCCTCGTGGACCACCCATGAATACCCTCTATAATTCATCTCGATTAAGATAGTATTTTTCATAGATGTACTTATACCTCTGTGAAAAATACTATCTTAATCAGGGGCCATTCAAGTATTACGTAAGCATCAAAGAGGGGGAAGGGGGTCCCAAAATGCTTACTAACCATTCAAAAAATTTTTTGAATCCATTGAAAAATGCTTACATGGGGGTGAGGGGGGTCCAAAATCTCTAAAAATATGCTTACGTATAAGGGATGGTACATAGAGGGGAAAGGTGGTCAATGAAGGGGGGGGGGAGACAACTCCCCAACATTACGTAATACGTAATGAGTATATACTCATCTTTGTAGGATCTTTGACCACTCCCCCCCTTCATTGACCACCTTTCCTCTCTATGCACCATCCCAATAGTTATTGGATGCCTTATTAAAATTCTTTTTTATGGCAGAAAAGCAGTCTTAATTTATACTAATTAATATAGCAAGGTAAATTTGTAATTATTTAAATTCCTGTTGATTAAGATAGTATTTTTAACAGATGTATAAGTACATCTATGAAAAATACTATCTTAATCAAGATAAATCATAGAGGGAAATCATAAGTGGTCCACAAGGGTGGGGGTGGGGGGTAGTCAAAGATCCTTTAACGATGAGTATCAATATCATTTTCAATTGTCGTTGATAAAATTTCGTTTCATTTCAATAAGCAATTCTGTCAGTGGGGGGGGGGGGGGGGGTCGGTGTGGCTACATAGAGGGCCACAGAATGGGAAAAGGTAGTCATTAAGAGTGGGGGGGGGGGGTGGTCAAAGATCCTACAACGATTTGCAACAATAAAATTTTCAATTATCGTGGATAAAATTTCGATTCATTTTAATAAATAATTCTGTCATAATTGGGAGGCGGCGAAGGGTGGATTCATAGGGGGCTCCATAGAGGTGAATGATGATCAATGAAGGTGGGGGGGGGGGGTAGTCAAAGATCCTACAACGATGAGTATCAATAACATTTTCAATTATCGTGGATAAAATTTCGTTTCAATTCAATAAGCAATTCTGTCATTCTTGGAGGGGGTCGAAGTAGTTACATAGAGGGCTACAGAGGGGGAAAAGGTGTTTAATGAGGGTGGGGGGGGGGGGTTAGGCAGAAATCCTAAAACAATGAGTATCAATAACATTTTTAATTATCGTGGATAAAATTTTGGTTTCATTTCAATAAACAATTCTGTCATAATTTGGGAGCGGGGTAGGGTGGCCACATAGAGCTGAAAGATGGTCACTGAGGACGGGGGTAGTCCAAGATCCTACAACGATGAGTATCAACAACATTTTCAAATATCGTGGATAAAATTTCGTTTCATTTCAATAAGCAATTCTGTCATCCTTGGGGGTGGGGGTGTCTATTGCTAAAAAGTATTTCGCCTTTAACAAAGTTGGGTCTATCGACACTTACAGTTATAATACGTAATGGCACGTCTTATTTTGATATTTTCTTGAATAGATAGCCTCTTACGCGTTTTCATGGTAAATATGGAACTCTTTTAGGTAAAAATATCAAAAAGTGGAGCAGCTAGAATTTCAGATCTTGAAAACTTGGAATCTGGAAGCCATTAAGGACAATTCCACATTAGCCGTTTGTTGTTACATTTTCAGACCACCTGCGACTGGTTGAGGCAGACTGTGAGTTTTCGACAATGAGTTTTACAATGAATCAGAACCGGTAGGGATGCGCCACCACCGGTTGACGGTATGAAAACAAAATGAAAACACACCACTTTGATGTTTAACAAAGACGGCAAAAATCGTTTTACAACTGCAGCCTGTTTTGTGCAAAGATCTTCATCTTCTGATTCATCTTTGTGAGAATATCTTTCATTACTCATTATTAAAATTCACAAATAATTATTCAATTTACAAAACACTGTATACTCCAAACGATTCAACGGATTTGTTTCTATATTTTTAATCCAAACAACAATTAACAAGAACTAGGAATTTTTTGAAATAGCCTTTAATATAATTTGATATTAAAATTCTGTTTATAAATAGCCTAACGCATAATGAATCGTAATCGCTAAAGGCCTAAGCAGATAGAAATACGGTTAGGGTGAAATCAGATGAAAGCGTCATATATCTCTGTCCTACTTCCTCTCCTTCTTACGATTAGGGTGAAGTCGAATACGAAGGACTAATTTATCAGGGGATTAGAATAGACTAATCAGATAATTGGTCACATTGGAAAGTATTTTCTGATTGGTCTATTCTAGTGAGGGTAAAATCCCTTGTGAGCAGAAAGCGCAAAACCGAAAGCAGAAAATCATGAGAGTGAGAGACACTGTGATATCTACCTACCTCTCTCACTCTCATGATTTCTACTTACGGTTTTGCACTTTCTGCTCATATGGGATTTTACCCTTAAGGGTGCCGTCTTATGCTAGGGATTAATGGATTAGGGATTAGAATAGACCAATCAGATAATTGGTCACATTGGAAAGCATTTTCTGATTAGTCTATTCTAATCCCTGAGCGAATTTTTTTCGCATTGGAGAGAAGAGGACAGACTGTGTATCTGTCCTCTTTACTCTCATGCAAAAAAAACTTTTTTTCGAAGGTGTAAACAGGCCATAAGGATTAGCGATTACGATTCATTGTGCTAAAAGCAGGGCCTACAAGCTGCAATGCATTCGGGTTGAACACTGGTTAACTCTTCCGACTGACCGGTCGCGGCGCCACGGGTTCCGCAAACACATTCACATTCTGTGTGTATACACACAAAACTTTACGTGTGTTAGTTTAAAGGCTGGTATACAATGATGGCGAATAATTGCGTACCAGCCTTTAAACTAACACACGTAAAGTTTTGCGTGTATACACACAGAATGTGAATGTGTTTGCGGGACCCGTGGCGCCGCGACCGGTCAGTCGGAAGAGTTAACCAGTGTTCAACCCGAATGCATTGCAGCTTGTAGGCCCTGGCTAAAAGGCCATTTACACCTTCGGTAAAAAAAACATTTTTTTCCCCATTGGAGTAAGAAGGACAGATACACAGTCTGTCTTCCTTACTCCAATGCAAAAAAAAAATCCAAAGGTGTAAATGAACCTTGATACCAATCCAATTGTATTTCTACAACTTTCAACAATGTAATATGTAGGGGAGACCGGGGCTATTCGGCTCCCTTTTGGTCAGACAGGAAAAAAGTTAGGAAATTATTTTTTAAATCCAAACATGGATATATCATTTAGTAGCCTATCATTTGCACTTCTAAATTTGTAAGGACTTTTTGATTTATCTTTTATAGTTTTAGCTCTAGATAATTTTGAATGCAGATATACCAAATTCTCAAACTGCAAATTTGGCAGGCAAATCGGCTCACCCTGTGGGGCAATTCGGCGACTTTTATTTTTTACGAAAAATAAAAAAGTTCAATAACCTTTATTTTGTAAATATGAAAAGTACCTATATTCTTATTATAATTATGCAGTGATGGATCAAGGTCAAAATTTTTGGGGGGGGACTGGGGTCCCTAAAATTAAAGAAAATTCATTAGACCTTACTTTTTTTTATTTTTTTATAAAAAATAAAAAAGTTAGTACACTCATTATTGGTAATTATTAAAAGTAGTCATATTCTTATCATAATTAAGCAGGGGCGGATCAAGACAAAGTATTTTTGGGTAAGATGATTAACCGTCGCGTGAGCCAATTTACCCCACCCTGACTTTTGGCACTTTAAAACAAATACAAGTCACATTTGATACATATAAATAAAATAGCATAGGTGTATCGAAAGAGCACACCTGAGAGCATAAAAAAAACTTACCCAAAAAAATTAGGCTCGTAAATTAATGTACTAAAAACGTAAAAGTTTGTAAGTAAAAAGTGTACGCGCGACGCATAAAAACATAATACTCTACCTGACACGAGGCTGAATCAATAGAATTACACTAAATTTCGTTTACCTAACTAAAATGTTGAGACCTATATTCTATAGCGACCTTTCCCTCCTAGATTCTAATTAAGGCGTGAAATCGCTAATGAGCCGAATTACCCGCCGGTTCGGATTGCCCCGCTCTCCCCTATTACATTTTTTAGTAAAGGTGCTTTTATACCTCGTGCTGCACCAGGCCGTCCAAGCTCCAATGCATTTCGTTACGCCAAAGTTTCTTGAGCTGTTTACGGTAACTAACCGCCGAGGGCAGCACCTGTTGTCACCACTACATACAAATGTCCCTGTCAGTGATGTTCCTTGTTTAATTGAGTACGTGCGCTAATGTGCTACTAGCCGTCAATTTTAATAAATATAGGAAAATAGTTGTTTTATTTATTGAATAAATAATGAGTAAATGTATAATTAATAAGTTTTAAATCTTTTTATTTTATTTCTTTTAGGTATATGTATAATAAATTACATCATTACTATAATTTGTAATAAATATAGTTTTGTGTTTAGTACACATTCTTTTAAAGTTGTTATTAATGTTTAATGATTTATATTAATAATCAAGTACAGTGTAAATTAATAGTGTTCTTTAAATTTTGGAATATTTTAAGTATTGGTTAGTAAAATTACCTTCATAGGGGAGAGGGCCCCAAGTTGGACACCCTATCGATTTATTGCTGTAGAATCCAAACCGAATAAAATCTATTAAAATGTTTTATACCGGATAAAAGTACAAATTATAAGGTAACTTATGTCCACAGAGATAACATTTTATTTTGAACATAAACATTTTTTAAAGCATTTTTTCTAACTGCTAAAATTTTCGGTCTAAAAAAAAGTGGCCCCAAGATGGACACCTTCTTAAAAGTCTCTGAAAATGGTGGTAAATAAAAAATGAACTTCGTGTAACAATTCTTGAACTAAGTTTTAATCATTTTACGGAATTTATCAAGAAATAAAATTTCTAAAACTTCAATTTAATAGCTTAACAGTAAAAAGTAATAAAATATCGAAAAATATCAATATAATAAATTCTCTAACGATAAAATCACATTTTATGGTGGAAAATAAAAAATTTTAATTAATTGGCTCAAAAAATTATTGAAAAAAGTGTAAAATCGAAAATATGCAAAAAAATACATTGAGATTTTAGGCCTGTCCATCTTAGGGTACATGACACCATTTTTTGATTCCCAGTAAAAATATAGATATGAATACTGAATTAGTAAAATCATTTTAGAATATTATTATACGATAAATAAAGAATATTATAACCTTAAGTACTCATTCTAAATCATAAATTTAAATAACTTTACCAATTTGAGAAAAAACTGTTACAAAACTTTTTTAGACACAAAATTACGTAGTATGTGTAGAAGAAAAACCAACTGGTTTTTTTTCTTCAAATGTGCATCAAAATGTTCGTCTATACAAACAACAAAAATGCCAGGAAGCATAAGGCGCTGTCACCTTAAACAAAAATTTTATACAAAATGTCCATCTTGGGGCCCTGTCCATCTTGGGGCCCACTCCCCTATATATAAAGATTCTGAAAGTCGGTTTTACCTAACCTCAAATTTAATTTAATATTATTAAATTAAATGTTTTTGTATTCATGTTTTTGCAGTGTGAATATAAATGAAAATGACAGGAAATGTGCTGTTACTTCTTGTGGTGTTAATAAGGGCACTTTTTATCGTTTTCATAAAGATCTTATGAAGTGGGATTATTAAAAGGGAATCATTCCCCGCAGCAGCTATTCACCTAAGACGGTCTCTTCCTTTAGATTTAAAACTTATTAATTATACATTTACTCATTATTTATTCAATAGCCTAACGCACAATGAATCGTAAACGCTAATCCTTAGGGCGCAATTACATGTCTGCGTCGAAAGCTGCGTTCTTGCGTTGTATGTTGAGAGAGAGAAAGACAGACATATAGTCACATCTTTGTCACTCTCACCATTAAACGCAAAAACGCAACGTTCGACGCAGGCATGTAATTGCGCCCTTAATCGTAAGAATGAGAGGAAGTAGGATAGACATATATCTCTGTCCTGCTTTCTCTCATTATTACGATTAAGAATTAGCGATTACGATTCGTTGTGCTTTAGGCTAATAAATAAAACAACTCTTTTCCTATATTTATTAAAATTGACGGCTAGTAGCACAGTAGCGCACGTACTCAATTAAACAAGGAACATCACTGACAGGAACATTTGTATGTAGTGGTGACAACAGGTGCTGCCCTCGGCGGTTAGTTACCGTAAACAGCTCAAGAAACTTTGGCGTAACGAAATGCATTGGAGCTTGGACGGTCTGTGCTGCACACTTTATTTTCTCTCTCATTCTAACTCCCAGCAGTGGCATAAGTTTGTGTCGAGACCAAAGGCCTAAGGGTGCCGTCTCATGCTAGGGATTAATGGATCAGGGATTAGAATAGACCAATCAGAAAATGCTTTCCAATGTGACCAATTATCTGATTGGTCTATTCTAATCCCTAATCCATTAATCCCTAGCATGAGACGGCACCCTAAGCAGATAGAAATACGGTTACGGGACCAGAGCATGAGACAGAAAAGGACAGAAACAGTCTGTGTCCTTTATTATCTCATGCCCTGCTCCCGTAACCGTATTCGTTGTGCTTTGGGCTCAAAACACAACGAATACGGTACGGGAGCAGGCCATGTGATAATAAAGAACAGAGACTGTTTCTGTCCTTTTCTGTCTCATGCTCTGGTCCCGTAACCGTATCTCTACCAGCTTCGGCCTTCGGTCTCGCAGTAATAGCCTAATGGCCTGTTCACACCTTCGAAAAAAAAAATTTTTTGCATTGGAGGGAAAAGGACAGACTGTTTATCTGTCCTCTTTACTCTCATGCAAAAAAAAATTTTTTCGAAGGTGTAAATAGGCCATTACGCACTATGAATCATAATCGCTAATCCTAATGGCCTTGTTTACACCTTCGAATTAAACAATTTTTGCATTGGAGGGAAGAGGACAGACTGAGTATCTGTCCTCTTTACTCTCATGCAAAAAATTTTTTTTTCGAAGGTGTAAATAGGCCATTAATCGTAAGAATGAGAGGAAGTAGGATAGGCATAAATAGCCTAAAGCACAACGAATCGTAATCGCTAATCCTTAATCGTAATAATGAGAGAAAGCAGGACAGAGATATATGTCTGTCCTACTTCCTCTCACTCTTACGATTAAGGATTAGCGATTACGATTCATTGTGCGTTAGGCTTATCTCTACCCTGCTTCCTCTCATTAGCCTAAAGCACAACGAATCGTAATCGCTAATCCTTAATCGTAATAATGAGAGAAAGTAGGACAGAGATATATGTCTGTCCTACTTCCTCTCATTCTTACGATTAAGGATTAGCGATTACGATTCATTGTGCGTTAGGCTATTCTTACGATTAAGGATTAGCCTGACGCACAATGAATAGCCTAACGCACAATGAATCGTAATCGCTAATCCTTAAGGTGCCGTCCCACGATAAGGCCTAAGCAGATAGAAATACGGTTACGGGGCCAGAGCATGAGACAGAAAAGGACAAAAACAGTCTCTGTCCTTTATTATATCATGCCCAGCTCCCGTAACCGTATTCGTTGTACTTTGGGCTATAGCAGGAAAGCGTCGGCGTCAAAGCGGAAAGCGTAAAGTTACCAGAATCTAGTTTTTATTCTGTAGAGTACCGTTTGACTTCTATATATTGTATGTTAATGGCCGAGTGAAGTTGGCCGTTTGTAAGAAGTAAAGCGGGATAAAGGAGTTAGAATAAAAATATTCCTTTAACAGAAACGTTATATTGTCAAAAAATTGTTTAGAAGGAAAAGGAAATGGAGTCTAATAACGAAAATATTCCTGTAAGTGTACAATACTTTTTTAGTATTTTCCTTAAAATAATAAATTAATAAAATAGATTTGAAGACATTTATAAATATGTTAGGTTATGTTTATAACCTTATTTACTATTTTGTAGGTGAATGTCAAGTGTGGATATTGCGGTGTACTATTACCAATGTTAAAGGACATTAAGAATCATGTACATTTCTAAGATTATGATGAAGAAAAACAATTAATTCATATCGATGAAAATCATGCTGTAACTATTGGTAAGATGAAAGTCAATTCTAATTCATAACGAGATTTTTTTTTAATATGTATGTATATATGGATAATAATGGCATCAGAGTTTTAACATTTTACCTAAAATATATTTAGGTATCGAGAAGAGGATTTTTAGTTCCATAAAATAAAATGTAAGGTTCACTCTGACAAGTATGAACTTTTAATTAATTATTCTCTTATTTTGCAGTGTCCAATGAAGCAACTTCAGATGAAATATCAGATTTAGATGAAGTAATTATCAAATTAGTGCCTCAAATACCTCCACTGTATAATTATCGCTTGCCTGTTGCGGTCAGTAACGAACAAAATATAAATGACCTATGGAAAGAGATTTACAGTTGTCTCGGAGGTTAGTTTTCTTTTACTACTTGTAATTGTTAAATGTATTAATAAAAGATTATAGGATTTAAGATACAAGATTTTCGACATGTTTGAAGTTGAAGTCAAAATAAAAGTACAGGTTGTGCGTAAGTCTGAAATTAAAAAAAAATTATTAATTCACTTCTAGACATGTTTTTTTTAAAACTACTTCTTCACATTCATTTTTCTAAACGCAAACTTAATATTTAATTTTAATCTGAAATTCAATTTTAAGATTAATTTACTTTCAATATTAATTCTGTTCTTTTTCAATAACCGGTTTTATTAGAATTTTGTCAACAACCGGTTATTCGGTTTTATCAAAATAACCGGTTATCCGCTTTTTTTCAACATGCCCGGTTCTTCGATGTTTTTGAAATAACCGGTTACGGTTATTGTAGTATAGATAAAATTTTAAACATTTTTGGAAGTTTGGAATAGTAATTACATAATATGGCATGGGAGACGTCAAAGCTTTTTTTGAAGGAATAAAAAATCTAAACTTGTTATATAAATTTGGGATTATCTCTTTATATGAAATCTATAAAACGAGCCCTTTTCACACTGACGTACACACTTATATTCCACTTATTTCTTACAATATGTTACGCATTATTCTTATGTGTTAGAATCTCATTCTATGGACTACATAAAAAAAAGATGGGCTAAATTGAAGGAAAAGTACATGGAGGAAAAGGCGGTCGAGAGAAAGTATATAAAGAGCGGATCAGCAGCACCTAAAAAGAGAAATGTAAAAGATACATTCAGCTTATTCGAAATGATGACCTTTCTGGATGACGTTTCTGAACCCTCAAGGTAAAAGTTTCATAACATAGTATAAAAAGGTCCCTGCTTAGACTGTCGGATAGAAACCGACACAAAAACCGGATTACTTTTCGGACAGAACCGTTTATATATATCCGTTTCTGTCTTTACTATATATTTTGAATAAATTTTACAAACATTCACTAATTATTAATTAATTTACTTTTGTGCATATGGGTGATTTCACTGACTTTCATCTGAAAGCTGTTGCTGACATATTTTTAAAAAATCTTGTTTTAATGTATGTGAAACTCGGTGAATTTCTATGTCCATTAACCAAAATATTATAAAATAAATTTTAATTCTTTCGAAAATATTAATCAAAAATAAGATTATGGTAATTTTATAATAATATATTATATATATTATATATTATATAATACATGATTTCGTAACCTCCAATTTTGCATTTTTTTAAAAACGTTATTATTAAAAAACTACTTAACAATATGTATTATTACTTTCAAGAAACATAAATCACTTTATTTTTTACACAGAAATTATGATATTATTACAAAAGTATTTTATTTTATGATTATAATTAAATTTTAAAATGTTTTCGTTTACAAAATTTCATAATTTTTTAAAACTTGTAATTTTTTTCTGAAAGCTCAAAAAATTTTGAAACTTTGCACATATTTTATTCTTAATATAATTTACCTGCTAGTAAAATTTAACTAGGGTATTTTGCTTCGTTTTGTAAATATTAAATTTGAAAATTTTTAATTCAAAAAGGTTAATTCGATGATTTAAAACATTTTACATCTCTTGTTTCTTATAAAAGAACAGAGAGGTGTGACATTGTTTTGCTAACTTCAACTCTTCGAATTAACCTTTTTGTGTACAAAAATTTCAAATTTCTACATCTATTAACCATAATATTATAAAATAAATTTTAATTCCTACGATAATATTATTAATCAACGAAATAGGATGTTCACAACATGAGTTCATAACCTCCAATTTTGCATTTTTTAAAAACGTTATTATTAAAAAACTACTTAACAATATGTATTATTACTTACAAGAAACATAAATCACTTCATTTCATACATAGAACTTATGATATTATTACAAAATTATTTCATTTCATATGATTGTAATTAAATTAAAAAATTTTTTTCGTTTACAAAATTTCATATTTTTTTACAATTTGAAAATTTTTTCTAAAATCTTAAGAAATTTTGAAACATTTCAGATTTTTTATTCTTAATATAATTTACCTGCTATTAAAATTTGACGAGGGTATTTTGCTTCGTTTTGGAAATATTGAATTTCAGAATTTTTTACTCAAAAAGGTTAATTCGATGATTTAAAACATTTTACATCTCTCTTTTCTTATAAAAGAACAGAGAGGTGTGAAATTTTTTTGCTAACTTCATGTCCTCGAATTAACCTTTTTGAGTAAAAAATTTTCAAATTCAATATTTCCGAAACGAAGCAAAATACCCTCGTCAAATTTTAATAGAAGGTAAATTATTTTAAGAATAAAATATGTGCAATGTTTCAAAATTTTTAAAGCTTATAGAAAATAATTACAAGTTTTAAAGAATTATGAAATTTTGTAAACGAAAAAAAATGTAAAATTTAATTATAATCATAAAATAAAATAATTTTGTAATAATATCATAATTTCTATGTATGAAATTAAGTGATTTATGTTTTTTGTATGTAATAATACATATTGTTAAGTATTTTTTTAATAATAACGTTTTTAAAAAAATGCAAAATTGAAGGTTATGAAATCATGTTGTGAACATCCTATTTTGATGATTAATAATATTATTGAATGAATTAAAATTTATTTTATAATATTATGGTTAATGGGCGTAGAAATTCATCGAGTTTCACATATATTAAAACAAATTTTTTTAAAAATATGTCAGCAACAGTCCTCAGGCGAAAGTCAGTGGAATCACCCATATTAACATTAATTATCTCAAAAAGAAGGTCGTAGTCCAATAGTTTATAAAGAAATTCACTTATAAAAGTATCTTAATTACAGTTGAAAATGTTATCGCTTATTTCAATTATATTTTAGAACAATATCTAGTTGGTCCTCTGACTCAGAGTTCGAAACTGAAGAAGTATCTACGGGACAAAATAAAAGTCATACAAATGTCGAGGGTAATTAAATCTGCTACATACTTACTATTCTTATTGATGAATGTTATAATACCTGAAATTGATGTTTAGTTCATCAGTAATTATTAAGCAAAACTTTTATTTGCAGACGGGAAGCAGTTTAACGGAAATTTGGTGACAATATTATCAGCGACTGATTTAGCAGTAAATAAAGTACATCTGTCAAAATGCTTACTACTGTCTCTTGGACCAATGTTGCGAAAACTTCAAGAACACCGATGTCTACGGGTGCAAAAGCGATTTGAACATATTTTGAACATGGAACTGAATGACCAAGAGGATGCAATATAAGATATGAAAATTTAAATATCGGGCACGATCGAGTTACACTCGTACTAAAAACGAGGGTTCCGTACATGCCCTCTCCCATATCAGACAAACTATTTGACTTAGAGGGCTGAAATAGGCCTGTGCGGTTAACCGGTTATAAAACCGGTTATTGTCATAACCGGTTAACCGGTTATAGAAGTTTTGAGCAAACGGTTAACCGTTTTCCGGTTATTTTGGAATAACAGGTTGTTTTGGAAAAAAGGTTATTTTAGAATAATCGGTTATTTTAGAATAATCAGTTATTTTAGAATAACTGGTAAAATAACCGGTTATATTGCTATTCCGTAAAATTATTATAACTGGTTACTCAGTATATAAAAGGTTTTCGGTTTTTTTGGTATATATCGATTTTTCGTTTGCTTTATTTGATTAGATCGATATATTTTGTGTTCTGTTTCTATAATATGGTGTAAATTAGTGACACATTAAGCCAAAAGCAGAATAGTGCACTTAGGTTATGAGTTAAGACCATTCATGGGTATGTAAAAAACACGCGCATTTGCTCCTGTAAGTTCAAAATATTCGAATAACTGATTAACATATAATTTCAAAATACCCGGAAAACCGTTTAACTGGTTACTTCATAATAACCGAAAAACCGATTAACCATTTCATAATAATCGAATAACCGGTTATTTCAAAATAACCAAATAACCGGTTATTTCAAAATAACCGAATAACCGGTTATTACAAAATAACCGAATAACCGGTTATTTTGTAGTAACCGGTTAACCGGCTTCATAACCGGTTATAAAATTTAGTAACCGCACAGGCCTAGGCTGAAATGTCAGATACAAATGTTTTTGTGGGTGTAGATTATATAGGAAAATTATACAGAACGTGATGGTCATAGCGCTCTCAAAGTATTAACAATGAACATCTGTTCAAAATTACGGTAATTTTTTAGCATTTTTTTTTAAATCGTACTGTTTTGCTCGAAAAAGGTATGATAACTGCCTGCAACAAGGTTTTCTATACTTTTTCTATAATCTACACGTCAAACTACATATGTGTACCAAATTTCAGCACTCTAAGTATAATAGTTTGGCAGATAGGGGTCAGGAATGGTACAAATTAAATGAATTTTTGCAAAAAAAATGACCATATCCCCTTTTTAGCTGCCAAAATATTTGACTTAGAGAGTTCAAATTTGGTACACAAATGTATTGTCATATGTAGAGTACAGGAACATGAGGGGATACGATTTTCGACAAAGTCTTTTCAATAAGGTTCCGTGCGTACGGAATTAGGTCTTTGAAGCATATTTTGAAATGATATTTCGACATGATATCTATAATCGAAAACGTTCGAAACACAAAATTTCTAATAAATTGATAGTACGATTAGACAAATGGGTAATAATAATGAAAATAATGAATTTAAATAAACTGACTAATACATTGGAATTACAATTTTCGGAAATGAATTTCTATGTGAATTTATTGTATATATATATATATTTATATTTCTCTAATAACAGACGATAAAATACCAACTTGTACTGAGAAATGGAGACATAATTTTATTACATATAGCTATGGAACGTAAAATGTAAAAAAGAAATTAATAAATATTTTCTTACAGACATTATAGTTTAATTACTCAATAAAATTCTATATATGTTTTAGATCAACAAAATGTTGAATTTTCTCCATTACACAGTAGTAAGGCAATTATTTTCTTCAACCAATGCTGCAATTTACTTTTCTACAGTCAATTCCACGATATATTATAACGAAGTTAATAAAGTTAATAAAATGATTCAATTATTCTTTCCCAGTAAATACCTATAATAAAATCAAGTTTTGTATTATAAATACATGAAAGTATGTGAGGATTGATATAATGAGAAAATAATGGAATTTTTATTTACTACATGTTGTACATAATTTAAAATAAATAATTCTACTTTACATACATTTTTTTAAATAAAAAATCCGCCTAGATTTTCACAAGGATTTTTCACGTGCAAATCCGCATTTCTATTTAGAAATATGCACAACTCCGCATTACACTTTTTAAATCCTTAATAAACTAAAACAACAAATTGTATATTTAACAAAAAATGTTTTTATTCACAAACATGGAAATTAGTTAGAGATTCGAAAAATTTGAATTTGATGTCCATTTTTGAATATATACGACATTGTATTCCTAAACGATCTCTTTCAGAAACAAGTACCAATTTCTCCCAATTACTTTTATAATTAGCAGTTTAAAAAAATTCTAAACTTTAAAATGATAAAAACAATTTTTTCGAACATATATATATATATGTAGTTTATATACAAAATGCAGTTTGAAAATTAACCTTTTTATCAACTTTCCAAGAATATCTCAAAACACGTTTCAAATTTATTAAAAATATGTAGTAAACTAACAGCTTAAATATTCTACTTCTTATTTTCGTAAAGCAAATATAGACTTTTCAGGGGGATATTTAGGGATTATTTAAAATTGACAATTTATTCAGCGATTGAAATCGGCATGTAAAGTGAGAAAAATTTTTTGAATTAAGGCCGTTGGAGACACAGAGTCCGCAGAGAATCTGTAGGGGGGAGCAGTGGTTCTCAAAGACTGTCCCCATGCGTATTGAAGACTTAGGAATTTTTCGCGACAAAGTCCAACACTTTTCCCACAAAAGAACATCGTACTGCAAATTCTATTGAAATAAAAATTCAGAAAAATACTTACTTTTGATAAATCAAGTATTTCCTGAGCTTTAGTGTCTCGAGGAAATTCGTGTGATGAAAACAACCTCCAATGATGTTCCATGTTTGGCAATTTTTTCCAATAAAACCAGACACTTTTTCCGAAAATGAAAATCGTAGTGAAAATTTAAATTTAATTATCACTTTTTCACTTATTTTGTTTTTGGCATTTGAGTTTTTAAATCGCGTCAGTCTCTCGAGGAAATACAAAATCACTTGACACTTCACTCACTGATTCCCACTTTGACAATTTTTTTCGGCAAAACCAGACACTTTTTCCGAAAATGAAAATCGTAGTGAAAATTTAAATTTAATTAGCACTTTTTCACTTTTTTTGTTTTTGGTATTTGAGTTTTTAAATCGCGTCAATCTCTCGAGAAAAGTAAATTTTTTTCAATTTCATCAATGAAAATGTCAAACAATGTAGCAGAATATAGTTTGTCGTGCGCTGTTCTGATACGGCATTTTCGGGTACTATAATTCACACGGCGCCGCCTTTGAAATTATAGACAGGCGTACATTATATTCATTATATTAATCAACCTATTTATAAAATTCAATGTTTAGATATTAATTGTAAAAATTTAATATAAAAAATTAATGTCAAGTTCCAAACATAATTTTGCTATCTTTGTACAAAAAATAAAATTGTTTGTTATTTGAAGTGTAATTAGCTCTATTAAAAAGACGCATTTAAAATAATTTAAACCATTCAAATGCAACAAGTACATTATTTATTGTAAATCATGCATTAATAATTTCTAAACAATTTAAATATTTTTTAAAATCTAAGAGTTGAAGGAAAAATAGTAGAGCTTATTTAGTTTATCAGAAGAATGCAACCCGACTTACAGAGGAGACGGGAAATAGATATTGTATAGGAACTGAAATAAGTGTTTCTTTTAATTTTTTAAAATTAAATAAACAGAGCATTCGATAAATATTTTATACATAACGTAAAAATTAAAGAAATAATTAAAACGCAAGAAAGGACTAAAAAAATAGTGTAATATCAAAAAAATTAAATGAACAGGAAGAAAATGGAGAAATGTTTTTTTCTTAATCTAACAAACTGTAAAAAATGTAAAAAGTAAAAAAGAATAAGTAAGTAAGTTTGTAAAAAAACTCTCAAGAAATAGACAAGATGTGAATTCACATTTTACAAAACTTTTTCCACGACATTTGTAGAAAAATTTAATTTTTGCTTCGGTCAATAAGCACAAAGTTTCTTATTTCTGATCTAAATTTGTTAAATATTCGATAACATGACCAAGTTATTAAATATTTAACAAATTAGATCTATAAAAACGTTTTATCTTACGAGAAAGTGCAAAATTCGCAGTTTACAAAATTTTTTCCAAGACATTTGTAGAAAAATTTAATTTTTCTCCCGTCAATAAGCACAAAGTTTCTTATTTCTGATCTAAATTTATTAAATATTCGATAACATGACCAACTTATTAAATATTTAACAAATTAGATCTATAAAAACGTTTTATCTTACGAGAAAGTGCAAAATTCGCAGTTTACAAAATTTTTTACACGATATTTGTAGAAAAATTTAATTTTTCTTCTGTCAACAAGCACAAAGTTTCTTATTTCTGATCTAAATTTGTTAAATATTCGATAACATGCCCAAGTTATTGAATATTTAACAAAATAGACCAATAAGAACGATTTACCTATCGTGAAAGTAAAATTCACATTTTACAAAACTTTTTCCACGACATTTGTAGAAAAATTTAATCTTTGCTTCGGTCAGTAAGCACAAAGTTTCTTATTTCTGATCTAAATTTGTTAAATATTCGATAACATGACCAAGTTATTAAATATTTAAAAAATTAAATCTATAAAAACGTTTTAGCTTACGAGAAAGTAGAAAATTCGCAGTTTACAAAATTCTTTACACGATATTTGTAGAAAAATTTAATTTTTGCTTCAGTCAACAAGCACAAAGTTTCTTATTTCTGATCTAAATTTGTTAAATATTCGATAACATTCCCAAGTTATTGAATATTTAACAAATTTAGATCAGAAATAAGAAACTTTGTGCTTATTGACGGAAGAAAAATTACATTTTTCTACAAATGTTTTGGAAAAAATTTTGTAAACTGCGAATTTTGAACTTTCTCGTAAGATAAAACGTTTTTATAGATCTAATTTGTTAAATATTTAAAAACCTGGTGATGTTATCGAATATTTAACAAATTTAGATCAAAAATAAGAAACTTTGTGCTTATTGACCGAAGCAAAAATTAAATTTTTCTACAAATGTCGTGGAAAAAGTTTTGTAAAATGTGAATTTTTCACTTTCACGATAGGTTAATCGTTCTTATTGGTCTAATTTGTTAAATATTCAATAACTTGTGCATGTTATCAAATATTTAACAAATTTGGATCAGAAATAAGCAACTTTGTGCTTATTGACGGGAGAAAAATTAAATTTTTCTACAAATGTCTTGGAAAAAATTTTGTAAACTGCGAATTTTGCACTTTCTCGTAAGATAAAACGTTTTTATAGATCTAATTTGTTAAATATTTAATAACTTGGTCATGTTATCGAATATTTAACAAATTTAGATCAGAATTAAGAAACTTTGTGCTTATTGACCGAAGCAAAAATTAAATTTTTCTACAAATGTCGTGGAAAAAGTTTTGTAAAATGTGAATTTTTCACTTTCACGATAGGTAAATCGTTCTTATTGGTCAATTTTGTTAAATATTCAGTAACTTGTGCATGTTGTCAAATATTTAACAAATTTAGATCAGAAATAAGAAACTTTGTGCTTATTGACGGAAGAAAAATTAAATTTTTCTACAAATATTATGAAAAAATTTTTTAAAATGCGAATTTTCCACTTTCTCGTAAGCTAAAACGTTTTTATAGATCTAATTTTTTAAATATTTAATAACTTGGTCATGTTATCAAATATTTAACAAATTTAGATCAGAAATAAGAAACTTTGTGCTTACTGACCGAAGCAAAAATTAAACTTTTCTACAAATGTCGTGGAAAAAATTTTGTAAACTGCGAATGTTGCACTTTCTTGAAAGCTAAATCGTTTTTATAGATCTTTTTTGTTAAATATTCAATAACTTGGGCATGTTAACAAATATTTTTGAAATTTAACTGTCATGTTTAGAATTTTCATCTGCATTGGTCGAATTTGAGACAGCTTTTTCTGAAAATGTTGTCAATAAATTGTATATATTTTATGCTACTCAGACAAATGTATATCTCTTTTTTTATAAGAAAAAAAACGTGGTTTAAAAAATGTATGATTTAAAATTAAATAAGTAAATATAATTTATTTACCAAGTAGTTTCTTACATTTTATTTTTAAAAGATATGTAGTTTAATCTTATATCATTTTTGAACTAATTTATTTTATTTTTAAAACATTCAATATATTAAAAAAAAATTATATAATATTTATATTATGTAACAAAAATTCTCCCTTTTATTTTGAAGAAATAAGAAATTTACTTTAATACTTGTTTTAGAACATTATTAATTTGTTTATTATATTTAATATTGTAATAAAAAATTGCATAATTTAAAATTAACAAATTAAAATTTATGTAGGAAAAAATTTTATCTTTTTTTTTGCTAAATTATTTCTCAAATACTAAGAGTTACATCATAAATCCTTATGGTTTATTTAGTGCAGAGAAAGAAGGCAACCCGACTTACATAGAAGTTCGGAAACAGAGATCAAATTATTCATCAAAGATATATGTATAGATTGCTTGAAATAAATAAAATAAATGTAATCTATAAACAGGGCTGTTATTGATTTAAATGGAAAAAAAACTTTTCAATTCTCCGGATGTCCAATATTGCATGTAAAGTATCGCAAATCATAAAAAAAACAGAAATTTGTGGATAAATCTTGAAAATTTTAATATTTTATTCGTTATAAAATTTAAAAAATTGTATTAATACAGATGATCAATATACCTACAATTTACAAATTTTTGGTATCAAGTTATCAAAAAATAATATTAGATTTGTATATCTTCAAGTCATTAAAAGTTATATAAATTCCAAACGTCAATGAACTCATATTCCAATTTGTACCAACTTTTAAATTTAAATTAATTTAAATTTCAATGCATCTTAATTCAATAATATTAATTAATTTCCATATTCACAATAATCCTTCCTTTGGTAATATTCTTACAAGATTTTTAAGAGATTTTACTTTCATTTTTATATTATAATTTATTATTTTTACAACATTTTTAACATTTTTTCTCCGTTTAGGTATTTTTGATATTTGTCTCTGTTCTTTTTAGGATTTTCTTTAATTTTCTTCTTTTTATAAAAATTATTTAATATTATATTACACAGTTTTCTTATTTATACATTCATTAAACTTTTTATTACGTTAATTTTAATAATTATTTCTATACTTTTAAAAGTAAATACACTTATTTTTTTGTAAATTTATTCAATTTCTTTTCACATCTTGTCTATTTCTTGAGAGTTTTTTTACAAACTTACTTACTTATTCTTTTTTACTTTTTACATTTTTTACAGTTTGTTAGATTAAGAAAAAAACATTTCTCCATTTTCTTCCTGTTCATTTAATTTTTTTGATATTACACTATTTTTTTAGTCCTTTCTTGCGTTTTAATTATTTCTTTAATTTTTACGTTATGTATAAAATATTTATCGAATGCTCTGTTTATTTAATTTTAAAAAATTAAAAGAAACACTTATTTCAGTTCCTATACAATATCTATTTCCCGTCTCCTCTGTAAGTCGGGTTGCATTCTTCTGATAAACTAAATAAGCTCTACTATTTTTCCTTCAACTCTTAGATTTTAAAAAATATTTAAATTGTTTAGAAATTATTAATGCATGATTTACAATAAATAATGTACTTGTTGCATTTGAATGGTTTAAATTATTTTAAATGCGTCTTTTTAATAGAGCTAATTACACTTCAAATAACAAACAACTTTTATTTTTTGTACAAAGATAGCAAAATTATGTTTGGAACTTGACATTAATTTTTTATATTAAATTTTTACAATTAATATCTAAACATTGAATTTTATAAATAGGTTGATTAATATAATGAATATAATGTACGCCTGTCTATAATTTCAAAGACGGCGCCGTGTGAATTATAGTACCCGAAAATGCCGTATCAGAACAGCGCACGACAAACTATATTCTGCTACATTGTTTGACATTTTCATTAATGAAATTGAAAAAAATTTACTTTTCTCGAGATATTGACGCGATTTAAAAACTCAAATACCAAAAACAAAAAAAGTGAAAAAGTGCTAATTAAATTTAAATTTTCACTACGATTTTCATTTTCGGAAAAAGTGTCTGGTTTTGCCGAAAAAAATTGTCAAAGTAGGAATCAGTGACTGAAGTGTCAAGTGATTTTGTATTTCCTCGAGAGATTGACGCGGTTTAAAAACTCAAATGCCAAAAACAAAATAAGTGAAAAAGTGATAATTAAATTTAAATTTTCACTACGATTTTCATTTTCGGAAAAAGTGTCTGGTTTTGCCGAAAAAAATTGTCAAAGTGGGAATCAGTGAGTGAAGTGTCAAGTGATTTTGTATTTCCTCGAGAGACTGACGCGATTTAAAAACTCATATGCCAAAAACAAAATAAGTGAAAAAGTGCTAATTAAATTTAAATTTTCACTACGATTTTCATTTTCGGAAAAAGTGTCTGGTTTTATTGGAAAAAATTGCCAAACATGGAACATCATTGGAGGTTGTTTTCATCACACGAATTTCCTCGAGACACTAAAGCTCAGGAAATACTTGATTTATCAAAAGTAAGTATTTTTCTGAATCTTTATTTCAATAGAATTTGCAGTACGATGTTCTTTTGTGGGAAAAGTGTTGGACTTTGTCGCGAAAAATTCCTAAGTCTTCAAAACGCATGGGGACAGTCTTTGAGAACCACTGCTCCCCCCTACAGATTCTCTGCGGACTCTGTGTCTCCAACGGCCTTAATAGAGCGGCAACAGTTTTTTTCTTAATTTTTCGTTTTACATTAGCTTTCATTGTTATATATAACTTAAAGGCTACTAAAATACAAAGTCAAATAGGAAATTACATAAAATAGAAATAATATATAAATTTATATTTAAATAAAATTACATATTACTTTAAAGTTGACGAAATAAAACAAAGAAAAAAGAAACAAATGCCGCTTTGTTCAAAAAGTGTTTCTCTAAACATACATAACTGAACCTTTGAAATGACTGTAAATTTTAATTAATTCCTCAAAATTCCCTGAAATATTCATTATTCGCTTTACAGAAATGGAAACTAGAATACTTCCACTTTTCATTAAATTATTTTAATAATTACATCTGGAACAGTATGTTTTGAGATATTCGAAAGTTCAACTTTCAAACTACATTTTGTATACAAATTACATATGTTTGAAAAAAATTATTTTTAACGTTGTAAAATGTAGCAATTTTATTTTAAAACTGCTAATTACAAAAGTAATTCAGCCTCAGTAAGTAGAAAAAATAATCATTTAATTATTCTAACATAACAATCCGATTGTTTTCATAGGGATTGCGGCGTAAAAGTGTAAAATTTGTTCCCGGCAGTCACATGTAAGCGTAAAAGCGTCAAAACGTTTGTGCGTTTTTCTAAGCGCCAATAGGAAGTTTGCTTTCTACAAGAACGAATAAAATAAACATTTTCAATTGGTAACTAGAAATAATGTTCTCACGCTTTACTGCTTTTACCGCTTGCATGTGTGACGAGCGACTATTATCTCGCTCGATTAATTCGAGAAAGATATCGAACAAACGATTTATCGTGGCGCGGAATAAATTAATTCTTTAAATCAAAATTCCTAACTCACTCTAACAGTTATCTTGAATAAAATCTATTTACTCACGAATTATTCTAACCAAAGAAACATACATTCTTCTAAAATAAAGAACGTCCTTTCGCTTTAGAAATATTAAATTTCAGTTTAGAAATAAATAAAGAAACGTTTTCCTGTTCAAACCTGAAAAACATAAATCTTAAAATCCTCGCGTGAGAAAACTGAGAACCGGAGAAAACTTAATTTTTTCAAGGGTCGAAATTGGAAACAAACCAGAATCCAAGATTGACATGTCGTAAACAACCCTCTCAAAGAATACTCCAAAATCCGAATTCAACAAAGCCAACAAAGAGTCATAAAAATCACATCTGGCTGGCAGATTTGGAGATCCCTTTTTCTCCGCAAGTTTTTACTTAAATTTAATTTCAACGGATTTTCTCAAATTCCTGAATTTTAAATTATTATTTATAAAGTAAATTCAATTGTTAAGCTTTACAATAAGGATCCCACTAGATTTAAATAATTCATTTATATTGTTATGTAAACATAGATCTTAAAGACAATAAGTTAGAATTTTCATTTAAACCTTCGATTTAATTAAAGTACTTTTTATTTTTGTATAAAAATAATTATATTCGCGGAAAAGCATTGTTAACTACGAAACGCTTATAATTAAAATTCATAAATCTTATTTAGAATATAATAAACAATAGGGAGTTCTTGAACTAAACACATTTTTATCAAAATGTGAATATTAAATAATTAGAATCAATAGTCAAAAATGTTAATTCATTTCAACTCATTTATTAATTTCAATTCACACTCATCTGATTTTTTACTCATTAAACGTTCGGAAACTCCCTAACGAACTGTATAAATAATTATAAAATATAATGTTCAAATAGAAATAGAAAACTTTGTAAAATAGAATCTGCGAAATTCTCACATCCTTTGCTTGTGCCTTGACAACAAACAGCTGAGAGTTAAAAAGAAAAAGTATGAGTATGAATGCAATGTAGAAATGATAGTATAAAGAGAGATAGTGAACCAGAGTGATGCTGTGCAACGAAGTGCGGGGTAAAATCTGTGCGTGCGCAACTTAACAGCGAAGTGCCGGAGTCAGGCCCTCCAAGCCACAATGTATTTTGTCTACATGCTCTGTTTCACAGACCTGTCTATCGCAGAGCTAGTGTTGCTACGTAGGTGAATGGCAGAATGTTTGTGTCTGTTAACGCACACAAGCATTCTGCCATTCACCTACGTAGCGACACTAGCGCTGCGATAGACAGGTCTGTGAAACATAGCGTGTAGACAAAATACATTGTGGCTTGGAGGGCCTGGCCGGAGTTCCGAGGCGTGCTCGCAGCAACCGACGAACCGAGCCGGCAGTCTATACGGGTCTTTATTCGAGTACTGTGTGACGTCCTGTCACGAAGCAAGATGTCTGCGAGGAGCGCTGAAATTCAAATCACTCTGCAGAAAGGATACAACCCAACGATGTTTGTCGATCGTTGCACTTAATTAGGGAAAATTTGCTGACTGTCGTTAAAACGACCACCTGAAATTTGGGAGGGAGATTCACACAAAACACTGTCGTAAAATAGCACAATACAAAATTGATTTATTCAATTCAAAATTCAAAATTGAGGTCACACACTTACAAAATTACTAAACTCGCGCGCAGGACACAAAAAACTCAAAAAGAGAAAGGTGAAATTTTAAAAGGCTGAGAACATCTTGACAATTCAAACAGAACTGACTCGTCTTGCCTTGTCGTAAGGCCCGGGCCCAGAGCCCCCAAAATGACACTCCCCCGCTATGGCCAATCACGAGCTAGCAAGTTCAGGCTAAAAAGGGTCACGCCCCCAATCTACAAAATGAATAAATTCGGAATTAAAAGATTTTATAAAAATGTAGATTTACAATAAATTTTATACGCATATACTGACAATTATTAGTTAGTTGAATTTCTTACAATAGCTCAAGACTCAGCGCAATGATTATTTTATTTTATTTATTGTAGAACCTATATTGATTTTAACTAACAATACATATAACAAAAGTAATGTTGAGACTTGATGCAATAGAATAAATTAAAGTTAACATAACAATACATATTGACAATAGTAATTTTGAGACTTCCCAGTAAAAGGGAGGATATTGAAAAAGATTGGAATTTTATGATTATCGAAGAAAAAGTCAAATTATGTAATCTTTTTTAATACGTTTTCTGTCCAATCCATTTGTATCCGGTAATAACACCTACTTTTATCCGCAAATCAATCCTTATTAATATGGGTTCAAATATTTGTCAATCCAAATTAATCCCTTTATAAATACAGAAAATAAAATGAATATTTTTTAATGTCCGCAGTTCAGGTTATTCAATACAAATGAATCCCTTTATAATGAAATTAAAATTTTTGAAAAATCAATATTTTTGAAGACCTACAGTTCAGATTTAATTAATCCAATTGAAACCTTTTATAATTAAAAAAATGATATGAATATTTTTTAATACCTACAGCTTAGATTATTCAATACAAATAAATCTCTCTATAATAAAATTTAAATTAAAATAAAACTAATATTTTTAAATACCGACAATTCATTTCATCTCTACATGTGATTGAAACTTAATATTTGATAAATTTTTATTTATTTCAGATGAACTCATTTATAATGCGTCTTCGGCGCAAAATTATACACCATTTTTATACACTGTTGCATCTTAAGATATTTCTCTTCCAGTTATAGGTACTTAAAAAAATCGATTCTCTATGGATTAATGGATTTTCTTTAAATTGTGAGAAAACGTTATTTTATATGTGCCTTCTATCTAATTAAGATTTCAGGACCCTTTACCGTCTAAAATTTGAGATATTCTTGTTCGAAATTTCAATTTTTTATCATTTTGCATGTAAAATTCAAATTTCGAACAAGAATATCTCAAATTTTAGACAGTAAAGGGTCCTGAAATCTTAACCAGATAGAAGGCACATATAAAATAACGTTTTCTCACAATTTAAAGAAAATCCATAAAAAACTATTTTTTCAAGTATATAACTGCAAGAGAAATACCTTAATTGTGGGTTAAAAAGCGAAAAATACGTAAATTTGAAGATAATTTTTAGTGATCTTTATAATTTATTAAGACGTTGATGAAAGTTTCTTAAAAGTGTTCATTAATAAAATTTTTTTTTACTTAAATATTATTCTTGAATACATTTTTAAAGAATTTAAATTAATCATCTTTTGAAGCTTTTTAAATCTGAATTAGTGGTTTTCTACTATTGAATTAGTGAAAGGTGAGCTACTATTAAATAGTAATAATTTTACTAATTTTTTAGTATAAAACTACTTATTGAAACAGTGAAACTTTAACATTTCAATTAGTAGTTTCCTACTATTTCAATTAGTAGTTTTTTATTAAAAATTAGTAGTTTTCTACTAAACAAATTAGTAAAATTATTACTAATTTTACTAATTTGTTATTAATTTTTCCACTTATCAATAATTTATTAATAGAAAAACACTAATTCAGATTTAGAGAGAAAGTTATTAAATTTTGTTTAGACTTTATTAAAAAAAACTTTTTTGAAATCTGTATTGACAGTGTGTAATTTTTAAAATAAAAACACAACTTCAATGTATGCCTCAATGTATGCTCAGTCAACATCATTCTTCAACTTAAACTTAAGAATAAAAGAACACAAAGATGATGTTTATGAATCACCTAATAAATGGACTGCTCTTACCGAATATGCCTGTTTTAAGGACCATACTTTCGATTTTGATAAAGTAAAAATTGAGGCAAAAATTTTAGACAGAACGGGAAATTATAAAAAACGTATGATCCTTAAAATGAATTAACGGATACAACAGCAGTTAACGAACGTAATGACACTAACAACTTATCTGTTTTTTACCAAGCAATTTTATAGTTTTAATCTCAGCAATATTTCTGTTTATATTTTCACGAGTATTTTCATTTACATCGTCACAAAAATGTTTCCCGAGACCTCTAAAATCTTGACCCCTTCATAACAATGCACCCACACAAACAAGTTTTTTTTCCTATCGAGACAACTGAAACTGTTCTTGAACCCTCGCTTGATCCTTTTATGACTTTTAACATGTGTTTCATCTCAACTGTCACTTTCCTTGTAAACTCAGTTTTCGTTAAATTTTGATCCGGTCAACACGTACCAAAAACGCTCATTCAAAACTTAAAATTAAATTATACTGACACAATTTTTTTCGGTTTTCATTATAAAAACTATAAAAACGGTTGTGAAAGTGCTATATAGACTGCCAGACTTTCTGGATAGAAAAATGGATACTGTTACTAAGTAAATTTTAGGTACATATTATTTTCGTTTTTTACACCACAAATTATTAGCAATAGCTATAATATTTAATAGTTAATTATTTTCGTCATATTGTAATTTTTCTTTTAATTATCAATTATTTTCTTGAAATTTCCATTTAATTCTTTAATTTCCAATTTATTTCTTCAATTTTTAATTATTTTCTTTAATTCTCAAATATTTTCTTCAATTTTTAATTATTTTGATCAATTTTCAATTAATTCCTCAATTTCCAATAATTCCCGGACTTTTTCAATTATTTTTTACACTCATAAAAATTGTTTTAAAATTGCAAATCAATTATTCAATTCTAGAATTCTTCATTTCTCAGTTATTTTCTTCAAATTTAAATTCCACTTTTCAATTTTCAGTTATTTTCTTTAATATTAAAAAATTATCGCTTTTTTCTATTATTTTGTTCGATATCATTAAGTTTCTTTAATTTTAAATACAATTATTCAATTATGTTCTTTAATTTTTAATGCCATATTCTTCAATTTTTATTTCCAATCTTCAGTTTTCAATTTTTTTCTTCTAAGATATATTCATTAATTCTCGGCTTTTTTCAATTACTCTTTTTCAATTTTTAAGTATATTCTTTCAATTTCAATTCCATTCTTCAATGTTTAATTGCTTTCTTCTATTTTCAATTACTTTTTACAATTTTAATTATTTTTTTCGATTTTCAATCCAGTTATGTTAAATGGGCAATTATTTCCAACAATTATTTCTATAATTTTCTAAATTTTTCAATTTACAATTATTTTCTTTACATTTAATATTACTTGTTTCATTTTTTCAATTATTTTTTTCAGTTGTCTATTAATCTAGTTATGTTTTAATTTTCTTTTTACTTGACAATTATTTTCGTCATTTTTCACATATTTTCTTCATTTTTTCAATTACTCTAGTTATTTTTTAAATTCAATTTTAAATTATTTTCCGCAGTTTTCAATTAATTCCTACAATTTTTCAATTTTAAATTATTAACTAAAAATTTTATAATTATTCTTTGATTTTATAAATTACTAGCTTTCGAGCCCGCCTTCGGCGGGCATCGAAATCTAGTGGCATGCCATCAACAGTATTTTTTGACCAAAAATATTCTCTGACTGAAAGTATTTTTTAAAGCATGCATTTTCCGACAGAAAGTATTTTTTGACAAAAATTATTTTCATGCAGGTGTTTGAAACAAATTTTGGTGTACTTCGCAGCTTAAACCTCAAATCTTTTTGATACTTCGTATTCTTACGTAATTTGATCCGCTGTTTACAAATATCATAGTGAAAAGTGTGTGTATATGTGAGTATGTGTTTGTGTGTATATGTGTGTGTATGTATATATGTATATAAGCATGTTTATGTGTATGTATGTACGTGTATGTGAAAATGTGACTTAGTTGTATATCTCAGCTTTTAATAATATTTTCTAAAATTTTTTTTTTTATAAATCTAAGTAGAGTGACACTCTAATACTTAAAACGAAAAAGTATGTAAAATTTTTTGAGTTTGGCGCACTGTACAGACAAAATGTTGATTTTATTTATATAGATTTTGTTGAGTTGCGTGTTAATCTAGCCATATTTTGAATTGCGTTTTCAGTTGTCATTTATTTTCGTCATTTTGTAATTTTTTTTTCAGTTATCAATTATTATTTTTTAAAATTTTAATTTAATTCTTAAATTTTCGATGTATTTCTTCAGTTCTCAATTTATTTCCTCAATTCTTTAATTTTCAATTTATTTCTTCAATTTTTAATTATTTTCTTCAATTCTCAAATATTTTCTTTAATTTTAAATTATTTTGATCGATTTTCAATTAATTCCTCAATTTCCTATAATTCTTGGACTTTTTCAATTATTTTGTACACTCATAAAAATTGTTTTAAAATTGCAATTATTCCTACAATTTTCTTAATTTTTCAATTTGCAATTATTTTCTTTAAATTTAATATTTCTTGTTTAATTTTTTCAATTATTTTTTCAGTTGTCTATTAATCTAGTTATTTTTCGATTTTTGTTTTCAATTGACAATTATTTTCGTCATTTTTCAACTATTTCCTTCAATATTATTAATCATTTTCCGCAGTTTTAATTTATTTCCTACAATTTTTCAATTTGCAATTATTATCTTAAAATTTTATAACTATTCTTCGATTTTTTAAGTTATTTTGATCGGTTGTGTATTAATTTAGCCATCTTTTGAATTTTGTTTTCAATTGTCAATTATTTTTGCCATTTTGTAATTTTGTTGTTTATTATCAATTATTTTTTTCAAATTTTCAATTTATTTCCTCTATTTTTATTATTTTCTTCAATTTCAATTATTTTTATCGATTTTCAATACAGTTGTTCAATTTACAATTAGGTATTTCTAACAGTTATTCCTATAATTTTTCAACTCTTTTGTTTAAAATTAAAATTTATTGTTAAAATTTTTAAACTATTCTTTTCAATTGTGTAATTATGTAGCTATTTTTCGACATTTGTTTTCAAATGTCAATGTATTTTTGTCATTTTTCAAATATATTCTTCAATTTCGTAAGTTTCATTATTTGAATTTGCAAAAATTTATGTTTTTAAATGACCAATAATGTAAAGTTTGTCGCGCGCTTGAGCGCGCGTAAATGTTGCTAGTAAATAATAATTGACAGTCAACAATTTTTATTTTTCTAACCATAGGCCATTAATTTGTAAAATTAGGAAAAAGTTGTGTCTTTCCAGGTGAATTTGTGAGTAATTAATCATTATAAACAATAATTTGTTTATAACAATTGCAATTGGTTGTTGTGGTTAATTTGACTGAATAAGTTATTGTTTTAAAATATAAAAAAATAGTTAAATAAGAAAAGACTACAACTCGCTAGGTTCATTTGGATATTAGTTATAAATTAATAATTACATAAATTGTGTATAAATACCCCCCATTTATGGGAGTTGTTTATAACCCTATAAATCGAAATTAATGAAATTAATTTCAAAAATTGAAATTCTTTGTTACTTCTTTGTTTACACCTTACACTTACAGTGATTTAAAATGTGCTCTTTTAATCTGAATTAGTGAAAAACGGTCACTAATTCGAATTAGTGGAACTTTTTACTTATTTTCAGTCAATTTTCACTAAAACTTTAGTAAAGAATTTAAAAAAATTAGTAGAAATGTATATTAATTTTAATTTCTTCAGTGACTTTTCACTGATTTATTTTTAAAGAGATGAGTATTTAGAACAATGGATTTGGTTTTATTTATTTAAATTATAAAGAGATTAATTTGGATTGAATAATCTGAATTATGTGTTTTCAAATATTAAATTTTCATTTTTTTTTTCATTATAATGGTATTTATTTGGATTAAATAAAACTGAATCGTGAGTATTTAAAATGTTCATTTTATATTTTTCAATTATAAGGGTATTCATTCGGATAAATTTTCATTTTATTTTAATTGCATTTTTATTTTAAAGAGATTCATTTGTATTCAATAACCTGAACTGCAGATATTAAAAAATATTCATTTTATTTTTTTTCCATTATAAAGGGATTCATTTGGATTGACAAATTTTTTAAACCTATATTCATAAGGATTGATTTTCGGGTAAAAGTAGGTGCTATCACCGGATACAAGTGTATTGGACAGAAAACGTATTCAAAAATATTAACATTTTTTAATATTTTTTAATTACTCTCTTCTTACTGGGTTGGTGCAGTAGAATAAATTAAAGTTAACATAATATAATATCCATAGCTCTTAAATTCTTGAATTAATTATAAAAAGTTAATTAACATTAATTTACAGAATATTAATAATAATAATTATTTCCTTTTTTGATTTTCCAAATCTAGTCTAATGTTAAAGAACAAAATATTAACAATAATTTGTTTCTTTCAATTTGTAAAAATGTTTCCTACAAACTATCGGTAGTGAATGGTTTAATTAATTTTCATTAATATTCTAGGTTGATATTTAATTGGAAATTTGAGCTATGGTATGTCCTTAATTAATAAGCGAATTGACAACACATTAAAATCTAAATTTTATATCAAAATTATCAGCGGAATTTAATACGTGATTAATTTTAAATTGTTGAAGTAAATATTTAACAATAAAAACTTACAATCATTCATTCTAGTTATTTAACAAGGCCATTTATTGTCGTAATTTAATTTTTAAATGAATTTCTATTGAAAATCAAAATAATGAATATCCCTTTTATTTATTTAGGCACTCAAGGATTCCGGAGATTGGTTATAAATTACATGGGTTATCCCCATCAGCTGCTCGCTGTAAACACATGTTCTAAAATTCCCAAACAACGAAGTTTATTTCTTTAAGTCGGAAAAACCCAACCTAAACGGTTAAAAATAATAATAAAATAATAAAAAAAAAAAAGGTCAATTGTTCTGCACGAAGTTGAGTTTTAAAAGGAATATAAGGATTATCCTTCGGAGTCCTTGAGTTTACAACCTTCAGATGTGGCCAAGTACCGGAAATTTCGTATTCATAAATATTTTCTCTAAGCACATTTCATGTAATATTTGAAACACAAATTTGACAAAAACTCAATTAATCTTATTTGATCATAAATTGTGATACAATGTTTAAAACGCCCGCTAATTCTGACATACGTCATATGAATCGTTGTTTACAGTCGATACCTTGTAATACGCAACTTATCTACGCCGTCACACATGAACTAAACTTTAATATTCGTACGCGTGTGTGTCACACGTTACAACTGACTTTTATTCTATGCTTAAGCTTAGGGTCCAGGCACATGGTGGAGAATAGGAGAATAGAGGAATAGAAGTCGACCAATCAGGTGCTTGCAGGGGATTTTACATTTGTGCGTTCCTAAATGCATCCAATTGAGACCGAACAACTTTTGTGCACATTCTATCCTACATTGCTAAGTTCGTGATCTTAATTTTTGAATTCTGTTTACATATTTCGATTGATGTTAATAGAAATGTAAAAATTACATTTTAAGTGTAAATAGGAAATGGATAAAAAATATATATTCTTCACATTCTTAATGTAAACAATACTGCAGCATAACTATAAATCTAGTTCCTTTGACAGTATGTCACATGAACGATATACATATATATGAATTATTCAGACGTGAACTTTTTAGAAATAAAATTACAAATATTTGTACACTATAAAATGCATTCCGTTGCTATATTCGATATTCTTTATTATTTACGTAATAATTTAGATGAAAAGGTTGATTTTTCTGTTTATTATCTTCTGCTAACCTGTTCTCCTAAATTCAGCCACCCCCTGTCACATGGGGGAGAATAGAGATGGAGGAATAGAAAAAGAACCAATTACAATTCAATTTCCGTTACGTCTAATTTCTATCCTTTTAAACATTTTATGTCACTGGTTGCTAACTATTACACTATTCTACTAATCTCCCACATGTGACAGGGGGGGGTCTAAATTCAGTATAATAGGAGATTAGAGAAATTATATAGATAATTGATAATGAAAATAAAATTTCGAATGAAATATAGGAAGTAAATAGAAAAAAAAATTATCTAATAAGAAACATGGTTTAAGGCCGTTGGAGACACAGAGTCCGCAGAGAATCTGTAGGGGGGAGCAGTGGTTCTCAAAGACTGTCCCCATGCGTTTTGAAGACTTAGGAATTTTTCGCGACAAAGTCCAACACTTTTCCCACAAAAAAACATCGTACTGCAAATTCTATTGAAATAAAGATTCAGAAAAATACTTACTTTTGATAAATCAAGTATTTCCTGAGCTTTAGTGTCTCGAGGAAATTCGTGTGATGAAAACAACCTCCAATGATGTTCCATGTTTGGCAATTTTTTCCAATAAAACCAGACACTTTTTCCGAAAATGAAAATCGTAGTGAAAATTTAAATTTAATTAGCACTTTTTCACTTATTTTGTTTTTGGCATATGAGTTTTTAAATCGCGTCAGTCTCTCGAGGAAATACAAAATCACTTGACACTTCACTCACTGATTCCCACTTTGACAATTTTTTTCGGCAAAACCAGACACTTTTTCCGAAAATGAAAATCGTAGTGAAAATTTAAATTTAATTAGCACTTTTTCACTTATTTTGTTTTTGGCATTTGAGTTTTTAAACCGCGTCAATCTCTCGAGGAAATACAAAATCACTTGACACTTCACTCACTGATTCCCACTTTGACAATTTTTTTCGGCAAAACCAGACACTTTTTCCGAAAATGAAAATCGTAGTGAAAATTTAAATTTAATTATCACTTTTTCACTTATTTTGTTTTTGGCATTTGAGGTTTTAAACCGCGTCAATCTCTCGAGGAAATACAAAATCACTTGACACTTCACTCACTGATTCCCACTTTGACAATTTTTTTCGGCAAAACCAGACACTTTTTCCGAAAATGAAAATCGTAGTGAAAATTTAAATTTAATTAGCACTTTTTCACTTTTTTTGTTTTTGGTATTTGAGTTTTTAAATCGCGTCAATCTCTCGAGAAAAGTAAATTTTTTTCAATTTCATCAATGAAAATGTCAAACAATGTAGCAGAATATAGTTTGTCGTGCGCTGTTCTGATACGGCATTTTCGGGTACTATAATTTACACGGCGCCGCCTTTGAAATTATAGACAGGCGTACATTATATTCATTATATTAATCAACCTATTTATAAAATTCAATGTTTAGATATTAATTGTAAAAATTTAATATAAAAAATTAATGTCAAGTTCCAAACATAATTTTGCTAACTTTGTACAAAAAATAAAAGTTGTTTGTTATTTGAAGTGTAATTAGCTCTATTGAAAAGACGCATTTAAAATAATTTAAACCATTCAAATGCAACAAGTACATTATTTATTGTAAATCATGCATTAATAATTTCTAAACAATTTAAATATTTTTTAAAATCTAAGAGTTGAAGGAAAAATAGTAGAGCTTATTTAGTTTATCAGAAGAATGCAACCCGACTTATAGAGGAGATGGGAAATAGATATTGTATAGGAACTGAAATAAGTGTTTCTTTTAATTTTTTAAAATTAAATAAACAGAGCATTCGATAAATATTTTATACATAACGTAAAAATTAAAGAAATAATTAAAACGCAAGAAAGGACTAAAAAAATAGTGTAATATCAAAAAAATTAAATGAACAGGAAGAAAATGGAGAAATGTTTTTTTCTTAATCTAACAAACTGTAAAAAATGAAAAAAGTAAAAAAGAATAAGTAAGTAAGTTTGTAAAAAAACTCTCAAGAAATAGACAAGATGTGAAAAGAAATTGAATAAATTTACAAAAAAATAAGTGTATTTACTTTTAAAAGTATAGAAATAATTATTAAAATTAACGTAATAAAAAGTTTAATGAATGTATAAATAAGAAAACTGTGTAATATAATATTAAATAATTTTTATAAAAAGAAGAAAATTAAAGAAAATCCTAAAAAGAACAGAGACAAATACCAAAAAAAAAATATCAAAAATCCCTAAAACGAGAAAAAATTTTAATAATGTTGTAAAAATAATAAATTATAATATAAAAATGAAAGTAAAATCTCTTAAAAATCTTGTAAGAATATTACCAAAGGAAGGATTATTGTGAATATGGAAATTAATTAATATTATTGAATTAAGATGCATTGAAATTTAAATTAATTTAAATTTAAAAGTTGGTACAAATTGGAATATGAGTTCATTGACGTTTGGAATTTATATAACTTTTAATGACTTGAAGATATACAAATCTAATATTATTTTTTGATAACTTGATACCAAAAATTTGTAAATTGTAGGTATTTTGATCATCTGTATTAATACAATTTTTTAAATTTTATAACGAATAAAATATTAAAACTTTCAAGATTTATCCACAAATTTCTGTTTTTTTTATGATTTGCGATACTTTACATGTAATATTGGACATCCGGAGAATTGGAAAGTTTTTTTTCCATTTAAATCAATAACAGCCCTGTTTATAGATTACATTTATTTTATTTATTTCAAGCAATCTATACATATATCTTTGATGAATAATTTGATCTCTGTTTCCGAACTTCTATGTAAGTCGGGTTGCCTTCTTTCTCTGCACTAAATAAACCATAAGGATTTATGATGTAACTCTTAGTATTTGAGAAATAATTTAGCAAAAAAAAAAGATAAAATTTTTTCCTACATAAATTTTAATTTGTTAATTTTAAATTATGCAATTCTTTATTACAATATTAAATATAATAAACAAATTAATAATGTTCTAAAACAAGTATTAAAGTAAATTTCTTATTTCTTCAAAATAAAAGGGAGAATTTTTGTTACATAATATAAATATTATATAATTTTTTTTTAATATATTGAATGTTTTAAAAATAAAATAAATTAGTTCAAAAATGATATTAGATTAAACTACATATCTTTTAAAAATAAAATGTAAGAAACTACTTGGTAAATAAATTATATTTACTTATTTAATTTTAAATCATACATTTTTTAAACCACGTTTTTTTTCTTATCGATATACATTTATCTGTGTAGCATAAAATATATACAATTTATTGACAACATTTTCAGAAAAAACTGTCTCAAATTCGACCAATGCAGATGAAAATTCTAAACATGACAGTTAAATTTCAAAAATATTTGTTAACATGCCCAAGTTATTAAATATTTAACAAAAAAGATCTATAAAAACGATTTAGCTTTCAAGAAAGTGCAACATTCGCAGTTTACAAAATTTTTTCCACGACATTTGTAGAAAAGTTTAATTTTTGCTTCGGTCAGTAAGCACAAAGTTTCTTATTTCTGATCTAAATTTGTTAAATATTTGATAACATGACCAAGTTATTAAATATTTAACAAATTAGACCAATAAGAACGATTAACCTATCGTAAAAGTGAAAATTTCACATTTTACAAAACTTTTTCCACGACATTTGTAGAAAAATTTAATTTTTCTCCCGTCAATAAGCACAAAGTTTCTTATTTCTGATCTAAATTTGTTAAATATTCGATAACATGACCAACTTATTAAATATTTAAAAAATTAGATCTATAAAAACGTTTTAGCTTACGAGAAAGTGGAAAATTCGCATTTTAAAAAATTTTTTCACAATATTTGTAGAAAAATTTAATTTTTCTTCCGTCAATAAGCACAAAGTTTCTTATTTCTGATCTAAATTTGTTAAATGTTTGACAACATGCACAAGTTACTGAATATTTAACAAAATTGACCAATAAGAACGATTTACCTATCGTGAAAGTGAAAAATTCACATTTTACAAAACTTTTTCCACGACATATGTAGAAAAATTTAATTTTTGCTTCGTTCAATAAGCACAAAGTTTCTTATTCCTGATCTAAATTTGTTAAATATTTGATAACATGACCAAGTTATTAAATATTTAACAAATTAGATCTATAAAAACGTTTTATCTTACGAGAAAGTGCAAAATTCGCAGTTTACAAAATTTTTTCCATGACATTTGTAGAAAAATTTAATTGGGTCATGTTATCAAATATTTAACAAATTTAGATCAGAAATAAGAAACTTTGTGCTTACTGACCGAAGCAAAAATTAAACTTTTCTACAAATGTCGTGGAAAAAATTTTGTAAAATGTGAATTTTTCACTTTCACGTTAGGTAAATCGTTCTTATTGGTCTAATTTGTTAAATATTTAATAACTTGGTCATGTTATCAAATATTTAACAAATTTAGATCAGAAATAAGAAACTTTGTGCTTACTGACCGAAGCAAAAATTAAACTTTTCTACAAATGTCGTGGAAAAAATTTTGTAAACTGCGAATGTTGCACTTTCTTGAAAGCTAAATCGTTTTTATAGATCTTTTTTGTTAAATATTTAATAACTTGGTCATGTTATCGAATATTTAACAAATTTAGATCATAAATAAGAAACTTTGTGCTTATTGAACGAAGCAAAAATTAAATTTTTCTACAAATGTCGTGGAAAAAGTTTTGTAAAATGTGAATTTTTCACTTTCACGATAGGTAAATCGTTCTTATTGGTCAATTTTGTTAAATATTTAATAACTTGTGCATGTTGTCAAACATTTAACAAATTTAGATCAGAAATAAGATACTTTGTGCTTATTGACGGAAGAAAAATTAAATTTTTCTACAAATATTGTGAAAAAATTTTTTAAAATGCGAATTTTCCACTTTCTCGTAAGCTAAAACGTTTTTATAGATCTAATTTTTTAAATATTTAATAACTTGGTCATGTTATCGAATATTTAACAAATTTAGATCAGAAATAAGAAACTTTGTGCTTATTGACGGGAGAAAAATTAAATTTTTCTACAAATGTCATGGAAAAAATTTTGTAAACTGCGAATTTTGCACTTTCTCGTAAGATAAAACGTTTTTATAGATCTAATTTGTTAAATATTTAATAACTTGGTCATGTTATCAAATATTTAACAAATTTAGATCAGAAATAAGAAACTTTGTGCTTATTGAACGAAGCAAAAATTAAATTTTTCTACATATGTCGTGGAAAAAGTTTTGTAAAATGTGAATTTTTCACTTTCACGATAGGTAAATCGTTCTTATTGGTCAATTTTGTTAAATATTCAGTAACTTGTGCATGTTGTCAAACATTTAACAAATTTAGATCAGAAATAAGAAACTTTTTGCTTATTGACGGGAGTAAAATTAAATTTTTCTACAAATGTCTTGGAAAAAATTTTGTTAACTGCGAATTTTGCACTTTCTCGCAAGATAAAACGTTTTTATAGATCTAATTTGTTAAATATTTAATAACTTGGTCATGTTATCAAATATTTAACAAATTTAGATCAGAAATAAGAAACTTTGTGCTTATTGACCGAAGCAAAAATTAAATTTTTCTACAAATGTCGTGGAAAAAGTTTTGTAAAATGTGAAATTTTCACTTTTACGATAGGTTAATCGTTCTTATTGGTCTAATTTGTTAAATATTTAATAACTTGTGCATGTTGTCAAACATTTAACAAATTTAGATCAGAAATAAGAAACTTTGTGCTTATTGACGGAAGAAAAATTAAATTTTTCTACAAATATTGTGAAAAAATTTTTTAAAATGCGAATATTCCACTTTCTCGTAAGCTAAAACGTTTTTATAGATCTAATTTGTTAAATATTTAATAAGTTGGTCATGTTATCAAATATTTAACAAATTTAGATCAGAAATAAGAAACTTTGTGCTTATTGAACGAAGCAAAAATTAAATTTTTCTACATATGTCGTGGAAAAAGTTTTGTAAAATGTGAATTTTTCACTTTCACGATAGGTAAATCGTTCTTATTGGTCAATTTTGTTAAATATTCAGTAACTTGTGCATGTTGTCAAACATTTAACAAATTTAGATCAGAAATAAGAAACTTTGTGCTTATTGACGGAAGAAAAATTAAATTTTTCTACAAATATTGTGAAAAAATTTTTTAAAATGCGAATTTTCCACTTTCTCGTAAGCTAAAACGTTTTTATAGATCTAATTTTTTAAATATTTAATAAGTTGGTCATGTTATCGAATATTTAACAAATTTAGATCAGAAATAAGAAACTTTGTGCTTATTGACGGGAGAAAAATTAAATTTTTCTACAAATGTCGTGGAAAAAGTTTTGTAAAATGTGAAATTTTCACTTTTACGATAGGTTAATCGTTCTTATTGGTCTAATTTGTTAAATATTTAATAACTTGGTCATGTTATCGAATATTTAACAAATTTAGATCAGAAATAAGAAACTTTGTGCTTACTGACCGAAGCAAAAATTAAACTTTTCTACAAATGTCGTGGAAAAAATTTTGTAAACTGCGAATGTTGCACTTTCTTGAAAGCTAAATCGTTTTTATAGATCTTTTTTGTTAAATATTTAATAACTTGGGCATGTTAACAAATATTTTTGAAATTTAACTGTCATGTTTAGAATTTTCATCTGCATTGGTCGAATTTGAGACAGTTTTTTCTGAAAATGTTGTCAATAAATTGTATATATTTTATGCTACACAGATAAATGTATATCGATAAGAAAAAAAACGTGGTTTAAAAAATGTATGATTTAAAATTAAATAAGTAAATATAATTTATTTACCAAGTAGTTTCTTACATTTTATTTTTAAAAGATATGTAGTTTAATCTAATATCATTTTTGAACTAATTTATTTTATTTTTAAAACATTCAATATATTAAAAAAAAATTATATAATATTTATATTATGTAACAAAAATTCTCCCTTTTATTTTGAAGAAATAAGAAATTTACTTTAATACTTGTTTTAGAACATTATTAATTTGTTTATTATATTTAATATTGTAATAAAGAATTGCATAATTTAAAATTAACAAATTAAAATTTATGTAGGAAAAAATTTTATCTTTTTTTTTTGCTAAATTATTTCTCAAATACTAAGAGTTACATCATAAATCCTTATGGTTTATTTAGTGCAGAGAAAGAAGGCAACCCGACTTACATAGAAGTTCTCCATTTTCTTCCTGTTCATTTAATTTTTTTGATATTACACTATTTTTTTAGTCCTTTCTTGCGTTTTAATTATTTCTTTAATTTTTACGTTATGTATAAAATATTTATCGAATGCTCTGTCTATTTAATTTTAAAAAATTAAAAGAAACACTTATTTAAGTTCCTATACAATATCTATTTCCCATCTCCTCTGTAAGTCGGGTTGCATTCTTCTGATAAACTAAATAAGCTCTACTATTTTTCCTTCAACTCTTAGATTTTAAAAAATATTAAAATTGTTTAGAAATTATTAATGCATGATTTACAATAAATAATGTACTTGTTGCATTTGAATGGTTTAAATTATTTTAAATGCGTCTTTTCAATAGAGCTAATTACACTTCAAATAACAAACAACTTTTATTTTTTGTACAAAGTTAGCAAAATTATGTTTGGAACTTGACATTAATTTTTTATATTAAATTTTTACAATTAATATCTAAACATTGAATTTTATAAATAGGTTGATTAATATAATGAATATAATGTACGCCTGTCTATAATTTCAAAGGCGGCGCCGTGTGAATTATATTACCCGAAAATGCCGTATCAGAACAGCGCACGACAAACTATATTCTGCTACATTGTTTGACATTTTCATTGATGAAATTGAAAAAAATTTACTTTTCTCGAGAGATTGACGCGATTTAAAAACTCAAATACCAAAAACAAAAAAAGTGAAAAAGTGCTAATTAAATTTAAATTTTCACTGCGATTTTCATTTTCGGAAAAAGTGTCTGGTTTTGCCAAAAAAAAATGTCAAAGTGGGAATCAGTGAGTGAAGTGTCAAGTGATTTTGTATTTCCTCGAGAGATTGACGCGGTTTAAAAACTCAAATGCCAAAAACAAAATAAGTGAAAAAGTGCTAATTAAATTTAAATTTTCACTACGATTTTCATTTTCGGAAAAAGTGTCTGGTTTTGCCGAAAAAAATTGTCAAAGTGGGAATCAGTGAGTGAAGTGTCAAGTGATTTTGTATTTCCTCGAGAGACTGACGCGATTTAAAAACTCATATGCCAAAAACAAAATAAGTGAAAAAGTGCTAATTAAATTTAAATTTTCACTACGATTTTCATTTTCGGAAAAAGTGTCTGGTTTTGCCGAAAAAAATTGTCAAAGTGGGAATCAGTGAGTGAAGTGTCAAGTGATTTTGTATTTCCTCGAGAGACTGACGCGATTTAAAAACTCATATGCCAAAAACAAAATAAGTGAAAAAGTGCTAATTAAATTTAAATTTTCACTACGATTTTCATTTTCGGAAAAAGTGTCTGGTTTTATTGGAAAAAATTGCCAAACATGGAACATCATTGGAGGTTGTTTTCATCACACGAATTTCCTCGAGACACTAAAGCTCAGGAAATACTTGATTTATCAAAAGTAAGTATTTTTCTGAATCTTTATTTCAATAGAATTTGCAGTACGATGTTCTTTTGTGGGAAAAGTGTTGGACTTTGTCGCGAAAAATTCCTAAGTCTTCAAAACGCATGGGGACAGTCTTTGAGAACCACTGCTCCCCCCTACAGATTCTCTGCGGACTCTGTGTCTCCAACGGCCTTAAAAAATTATGATTAATTTTTAATTTTAAGTATATGTGTCGATACATGGTGAAAGGGACCTTAGCTGCAAGAAACGAATTTGACAGGACGGGCGTTTGAAGTTGAGTCTGCTTATGTTATTGTTAGGTTGTGCCTATTGTTTCACCGCCAACTACAACAAAATTAATAGATACAAAAAAATTTTGATTTCTGTACGTAAAAGAGCATCTCAAATTCTATCTATTCATAATAAAAAATAAAATCCAATGTTTTGAATTTTACAGGACAGGCGTTTGAAGTTGAGTCTGTCTTTGTTATTGTTAGGTTATGCCTATGATTCATCATTAATAGCACAAAAACTAATAGAGAAAAACAAGTTCTGATTACTGTATGTAAAAAAAGACTCAAATTCTATCGATTCATAATAAAAATTCAAAATCAAATGTATTGCAGCTAAGGTCCCTTTCACCGTGAATCGACATATATAGATAAATTTTGATTGATTGAAAATTGAAGACATTGAAGTTTTGATCAATGGATATTATTATTATTCAGGTAGTATTATAGTCTGTAAGCAGTCCAAAATGACATTAAATAAAAAATTTTCCTCGGTGATAGTTTTATTTAAAGCTCATCATATTATTGCCATATTTGCCTGTCAAAAAATAAATAAAAAATTTTTACTGCCTGTTTCATCACTACAAGGCGCCAAAGTCAAATTAAAAAAATAAACGAACAACCGGCGGACAAGCTACAGCCTCAGAGAAGGATCCAATTTGAAAAAACCAAAGGTGCGGTTTTAAAGCTTATGCATGTGGTTAGGTATCCGCCGTAACCCGGATAAAAAAAACTAAAAAATAAAAAACGGCATCAAATAAAAAAAAATGTAGACAATCGGATTTAAGGGGGATGCCTGAAGGGCTTCATAACGAAGAAATTGATCTAGGCTTTTTTAAAATCAATTAACAAGAACTCGAGTTATGCTGTCCGCTAGTTTAAAAAGAACATGCTTTTGAGAAAAACGCGTTTAATAGCAATGAATATTTAAACCGATATAAATCAATAATTATGTATTGAAAGAAAAATTAATTAAAATGTTATTAAATTAAGTATATACCTAATCCATTGGCACTTCCTTCAAATAACATTTTTTACTAATAAAATTTCTAGGATTAATTAAAAAATTTTATCAATTGAAGTAATTTTGCGATAAAAACTAGTTAAATAAAAGTTTTTTAATTTCTATAGAAATCTTAATTTTTGAGGCTTTTTAAAGTTTTTGTACATTCTATTTTATAAAACTCCATGAAAATTTTAACAAAATAGATTTTGTTTCTAGAATTATGTACTTCACTTTTGAAAAGAAAAATGGAACAAATTTGAAAAATGTTGAAAGTTTTAAAAATTTCAAACTTTTTTCATAATATGCAGGGCCTACAGCAGGTCTGAAGTGGAGTAGATTTAAATTAGTATAAATTTAAATTTGCATTCCTTAAATTAAATGTTTATTACAATTAATACAAATTTAAACCTATCAAATTTTTAGGCAATAAAAGTGTCGTTTAATTAAAATTTTAATTTATTAAAATTTGGAAACTAAACTTCCTTAAACTAAAGATTTGTTACCATTAACTTACAAATCTAAGTATATAAAAATATGTACTGCTTTATCCCTTGGACAATGCATGTAAAAGCTTATAGTTTTTGACGAGTCAATAAATAATGTTTTCTTATTTTTTATTCTATTATGTAAACGATAATAATTCAATGCACACATGTGAACGAGCTTGAAGTGGTAAGTTCTTGATTTCGCTACACAGCAGTAACAAAGCCATCAACACAGTCAGGTTTCTTTTGCAGCGTTATCATTACATCTACAACAGATGTTTGGAAAAGATCAGTCAACTTTTTGTCATCTTCTGTAAAAGAAAGGAAAATATTTATCTACTTATTTAGGATTACACTGCTCGATTTCGATTTCAAATTATCAAAAAAAAAAAAAAAACGAAATATTCATTATTAAATATTGTATTTGCTGTTCTTTTATAAAATTTTATATATGTTAACTAATATCTAAAATACTGTTAGAATATTAAATAATTTATGAATTTATTATTTATTTTCGTTTTAGCAAAATATCAAGAAGAAATTTTTATTTTGTACAATATATTTGCAATAAAAGGATGCGGTTCAGCTCCACATGACAGCCAATTTTCAAAAATTTGCTATTATTTTCGTATAAAATAGTTGTAGTAAAATCGTTTAAAATATACTTATATTACACCCTAATAAGAAAAATAAGTGCAGAGAAACGTTGAATAAAAAAATTTTTTTCTACCAAAACTTATCTTGAAATCGGGCAGTTACGCAAGAATCGACCATATGCCTTCTATCTGGTTAACATTTCAGTACCCCTTGCCATGCTCAAAATTGAGATATTCAGGTTCAAAATTCCAATTTATACGGAAAATTATACAAAATTGGAATTTCGAACCTGAATATCTCAATTTTGCGTATGGCAAGGGTATTTAACCGCAGATAGAAGGTACATATAAATTGATATTTTCTCACAATTTAAAGAAAATCCTAAGACATTATCCCCTAAAATAATGGTGACAAAGTGGACCACTTTCACGTGTACGAGCACATGTTTATCTCTGATAAAAATTATTCCCTTGAAAGAGAAGAAGCATTACTGATAAAAAGCTTCATTAATAAATGTCTACTGGCTTGGATATTTATATATTGAAGACGAGCGAAGATTAAAATTTAGCTTCACAATGATATACGCACTGATTTAAAATTGGTCGGGAATGTTGTTTCTAGTTATATAAAATTTTTCAGTCGGATAAAAGTTATTGACTTGTTCGGGAACAAATTCTTTTTTATTTTTCGTAGTTAGAGGCGCTGTGCACTTTATCGTAATTTTGATTATTAACTCCAATACAAGTAATAGACAAAGTTAAGAATGAATTGATAAATAAATTATTCATTAATTAATAGTTGTAAATTTTAATAACAGAATTAAAACATCCTTACCTATTTTCACAACCATTTTTTTATTTATGTCATAGCCGTTGTAATCTTTATTAAACTTTTCCAAGCACTTGTGCTGAATAGGTAGCTATCTTCTAATGCTTTAAGGGTACATTTTAAAATTGTACCTCAGTAGCCGCATTTCATGAGCTGAAAAAAAGAAATCATATTAAAAACCAATACACCGTAAGAAATACTTCTGAAATCTTGCATACCTATCCAAAATTTGAATTCAGATAACAATAATATTTTGAGATAATTACATAATATAGACTAATCTCAGAAACTTCAATAAATTTTATAGGAAGAAAAACTATCAATTTCAGTGAGTCAAATAAAACATTTTCTTCTAGCTTAATTACTTTTCTTCCTACAATTATTTACTTATTAGTACTATCAAATTAGCAATTATACACACATATGTTTATTTTAACCATACATATTCACAAGTTGTTATATTGAAACTAATATTTTTATCCTATTTTTCATTTGCAACACATAAATCGTTTACAATAAATAAAATAATAAAGAAGAAATAGAATTTGTAGCAAACAAGGACTGATCTATAGGTCATATAATATATCACCCGAGAGTTTACTTTTAACTTTGCACAATTTAACCTAAAAAATTTTCACTTTATTAAATTTAACTGAACTAGGTATATAAAAACTAAGTTTTTTATATGTTTCTCAAATTCCCGCAATTTAAAAAGACAACATTTTATTTCTTAAATAGGAAAGTTCAATTAAATGTTTCATTTCAATATAATAACATAAAATACTTACTTTGATAAGTTCTTGACCATTATTATTTATTGTCTATTATTACATTTCATACATTAAATAAAGTACTTGCTGGCTCCGCAATTTCGTCCCCATCTCTTGTATTTTTTTATTCATTATGTCAATAATAAATAAATTTTAATTTCTCTTACACTGAGATATAAACAAATCAATCGAAATATGTAAACAGAATTCAAAAATTAAGATCACGAACTTAGCAATGTAGGATAGAATGTGCACAAAAGTTGTTCGGTCTCAATTGGATGCATTAAGGAACGCACAAATGTAAAATCCCCTGCAAGCACCTGATTGGTCGACTTCTATTCCTCTATTCTCCTATTCTCCACCATGTGCCTGGACCCTTACCGGACAATTCACTTCATGTAAAATCTTTATTGGGTTCTTGTATATTCCAATAAAGCTGGTTTTATTCCCCACGAGGGTTTCCAGGATAATTTTAGTTGTTTTAATTAAACCCAATCCTGTCTATTAATTCCCGTTTCCTTTTTAGGATTAACACCAAGAGTACCCTTTCATTTAAATCATAAATTCAAATTATTGCGCCATTCCACTCACGCGCACGTAACACATGTTGTTACGTGCGCAGGCACTAGGCGCTTAATTTGAGTATTAAAATTTGAACATGGTTCTCTCCTGGTTAAATCTTTTAAGAAAGAAACGGGAAAAAGGTTGTTAAATCAAATGGAATTAAACTCAAATTTCTGGACGAAAAAACCCAAAGGAAAAACAATCCTTTGGGAAAAAACCATTTATTAACGAAAAGTTTATAAGAGATACATGTATCTTTAGAAATCAAAGAACGTATTCGCGATACGAGTTCTGATCTATGACTGACTCTGTGGTCCAGCGATGCGCATAGACGAGGCATCGGTCTTCTCTAGGATTTGCGCACGCACTTCGTGCACCCCGCACTTCACTTAAAGTACCATGAAGATTCACTTTCTCTTTTCTTCCTTACACTTTCTTTATCCTCGCTGCTCATTCTCTCTCTTCCCTACTGAAAAATCCTATATAGGATCCTATATAGGATCCTATATAGAATCCATATGGATTCCTATGAGAATCCACGTAGGATCCTATATAGGATCCTATATAGGTATTGTCCTATAGGAATCCATGTGGATTCTCATAGGAATCTATATGGATTCCTATAGGTCGCCTATAGGACACGTCCTATATAGGATCCTAAGTGGACTCTCCTATAGGAATACATGTAGGATCTCATATAGGATCCTACATAGGCGTCCCAAAAAAATTTTTGTAAACCCCCCTACATAGGATCCTACGTAGGTTCCCATATAGGATCCTATATAGGATCTTTTATGGGCGCCCAAAAAAAATTATGTACACAGAATTAATTGTTTTTTTTTAGCAACTTTATTCAAATATACATTAAGCACTATTATAAGGACGAAAAATATTTACTGCGCAGGCGTAAGTATTGTAGAATACGTAAAAGAGGACTGCGCATAAGGAAGGGGTACAAAAAATTTTTTTGGAGGTACCCATGTAGGATCTTATATGGGTTCCCATATAGGATCCTATATGGGAACCTACGTAGGATCATATGTAGGAGGGTGTACAAAAATTTTTTGGGACGCCTATGCAGGATCCTATATGAGATCCTACATGTATTCCTATAGGAGAGTCCACATAGGATCCTATATAGGACTTGTCCTATAGGCGACCTATAGGAATCCACATAGATTCCTATGAGAATCCACGTGGATTCCTATAGGACAATACCTATATAGGATCCTATATAGGATCCTACGTGGATTCTCATAGGAATCCATATGGATTCTATATAGGATCCTATGTAGGATCCTATATAGGATTTTTCAGTAGGTTTATGCATAGCCCATACATTTATAAACTAAAATTGTTTTTATATTTACAAAGATGATACACTGGTCAGATAATAATATTGTAAAGGATTGAATTAATTAAAAGTAGAAATTGCAGAGCATTGCCTTAAAAATGTTTGTTAAATTTAATTAATTAAATGACTAAATATACTCAATCGTTCGCAAATTAATTATCTGATCACTCTTATCTAATTTACCAAATAATAGATTAAGACGATAAATATAATAAAATAGAAATGTTATTAAATAATAAGTTTGTTCCCAAACTAGAATGTATATTGCAGATTTTATTTCAAGAAATAATATTTTAACTTTGAAACTTAAAGAATGTGAACTTTCGGAGTTTCTCTGGCTTCAAGTGGTTGCATTTGGATCTGGTGAACACGTGTTGTTTTATAGCCCTTTGTTGGCAAGGTCTGGCGACCCTTTTTAACAAGAGATTTTTTTTATGTATCCGGACTTACTTGACTGACCCCTTGGAAAATATGTTTCTTTTTGGAATTTTCCGTTTTGAAACTTGATTCCGAGGAGCAAGTCTGAACTTGCTTTTAGAATATTATTTTTTAAATTAATTCTGCGCTCTTTCTTGTTTACAATTATTCTAGAATAAAACATATTTATTAACTATTATGATTATAAATTTTTAAGGTTTCTTGTAAAACGATATTTAAATGTTTAATTCTAATTAAATGATTTTTCTATTCTTTTAGAATGTGAATCATTTAATATTTAAATTTATATCGAACAATCGATATCTCGATTTAAATCCGAGCGAGATATTAGTCGCTCGTCACAATGTGACTGCCTGTTTCAATTTTCACGTTTTTACGCTGCAATATTTGAAAAATAAACATATAAAATAGTATTATTTAGATGTAAAATTCTTCAAAGTATAAAATTAAAAATTATTTTACTGCAATTACAGAGCCCACCTTGTAAATTTAAGAATTGTATGTTACTAATGTTTATATATATGTTTTACTGACTTTCATAAATCATTTTTCAGTATTATTAACTGCAATACTTATATATTAATAATATTTCTGCAGTACATTTACTAATAATAAAGTAAGTAATAGTGTATCATAATACTATATTTAAGAAGTGCGTTGATATATATATGTATCATAAAGTAGATAGGGTATAGATATATATTCACATCCATATTTGTTAACCTATAAAAGTGGAACATTCTCGTTATTAGACTCCATTTCCTTTTCCTTCTAAACAATTTTTGTGACAATATAACGTTTCTGTTAAAGAAATATTTTTATTCTATCCCTTTATCCCGCTTTACTTTTTACAAACGGCCAACTTCACTCGGCCATTAACATACAATATATAGAAGTCAAACGGTACTCCACAGAATAAAAACTAGATTCTGGTAACTTTACGCTTTCCGCTTTGACGCCGACGCTTTCCTGCTATCGTGGGACGGCACCTTTAATCGTAAGAATGAGAGGAAGTAGGACAGACATATATCTCTGGCATACTTTCTCTCATTATTAAGGCACACTCTCACCTCGGAGTCTGTCTGCATGCGCATGCAATCGACATGAGATAAAGGAAGACAAAACATGCAAATTTCTATTTCTGTCTTCTTCTATCTCATGTCGATTGCATGCGCGTGCAGGCAGACAAACTAAGGGTGCCGTCTCATGCTAGGGATTAATGGATTAGGGATTAGAATAGACCAATCAGATAATTGGTCACATTGGAAAGCATTTTCTGATTGGTCTATTCTAATCCCTGATCCATTAATCCCTAACATGAGACGGCACCCTAAGTGGGAGCGTACCTTTACGATTAAGAATTAGCGATTACGATTCATTGTGCTTTAGGCTAATAAAGGACAGAGACTGTTTCTGTCCTTTTCTGTCTTATGTTCTGGTCCCGTAACCGTATTTCTATCTGCTTAAAGCCCAAAGCACAACGAAGACGGTTACGGGAGCTGGGCATGAGATAATAAAGGACAGAGACTGTTTCTGTCCTTTTCTGTCTCATGCTCTGGTCCCGTAACCGTATTTCTATCTGCTTAGGCCTTAAGCCTTTAATCGTAAGAATGAGAGGAAGTAGGACAGACATATATCTCTGTCCTGCTTCCTCTCATTCTTACGATTAAGGATTAGCGATTACGATTCAATGTGCGTTAGGCCATTAGCGATTACGATTCATTGTGCTTTAGGCTAATTATGTGTCCTGGACGGTCTAAAGGTACGCTCCCAGCTCGGCGTCTGCCTGCTTGCGCGTGCAACCGACATGAGAGAAAAGAAGACGGAAAAATAGTTCTGTCTTTTTCTCTCTCGTATCGGTTGCACGCGCAGGCAGGCCGACGTCGAGCTGGGAGCGTACCTTAACACATGCCTAGTGCGAAAACAAGGCAAACTTATGCCACTGCTGTGTAGTAGAATGAGACAAAAGTAAAGTTCCTAGAAAAGGCATGAAAGGACATAATATTACTTTTTGGAAAGTAGCAATAATACCAATCAACTTAAATTTCTACAGCTTTCAGCAATGTAATCCATGTTGAAAAAACATGTACAGTCAGGGACATTGATGCCTTACCTCGTCTATGCTTGCCTTACGCATATGATCACGTGCATAAGACAAGCGTAGACGAGGGAAGGCATATATGGCCGCGACTGTACATGAACACGTACAGGAACGCGTACATGGACACGCACATAAAAACTTACATGGTCATGTGCATGCAACTATGCCTACGGTATTTTTCCACCCTTGTTCCTGAAAAACAACTGCGCAGCCAAATCTCCCATAGAAAACTACTGCGCAACGTTTGAAGTTTTGCATAATTCCAATCATGTTCGTTTACATGTTCATGTGCACGAACATGTTGGTGTTCATGCACATGAACATGTATTGAATTTTTACTTTAATGCAGCTCATGAACATGTACATGAACGTATACGTGCTCGTGTATATGTTCATGCACACACTGAAAAAAATGATTCGGTAATTTTACCACTATGGAAGTAGGAGCGACTTTTACCTACTTCTGTAGTGGGATTTTCACATATTTAAAAGTAATAATACTATTTTTAATATGGAATATTTCCACTATTACTTACGTAAAAAAACAGAGTTTTATCTGTAAAATAACCTATATCAAAGTGGTAAAATGAACAACCAAACTTGTGATTTTAAGGACGTTGGAACCCGAAGCTGAGAGTGGCGTAGAAACACTTTTTCCTCCTTTGCTCGAAAATTTCCCTTTTATGAATTTTTTTTAGAAACACTGGACACTTTTTCAAAAAAAGGGCTATGGTAGACAAAAGTATTTGAGATAAGGAATTTTTAAACATTTGTTTTATGCAAACAAATGTGCCTACAAGCGTCAAAATTAACTCCCGTTTTGACATTGCAAGATTTTCCGTAAAAGATGGCCGCCGCCATCTCACTTGAGGCCCATGTCACGTAGCCTGTGCCCAGCTGACAAGCGGCGGCCATCTTTTACGGAAAATCTTGCAATGTCAAAACGGGAGTTAATTTTGACGCTTGTAGGCACATTTGTTTGCATAAAACAAATGTTTAAAAAATTCCTTATCTCAAATACTTTTGTCTACCATAGCCCTTTTTTTGAAAAAGTGTTCAGTGTTTCTAAAAAAAATTCATAAAAGGGAAATTTTCAAGCAAAGGAGGAAAAAGTGTTTCTACGCCACTTTCAGCTTCGGGTTCCAACGTCCTTAATATCCTTGGTGAAATTGTTTGCGAATGTAAAATTCATGCTATAGAAGCGGGTGCAGGAAATTTCCCAAAAACCCAAAAGGTCGAATATCCAAATGGTCGAATTTCAAAAAGTCGAATCTCCAAACGGTCAAATATCTATTTCAAATTTAAAATCGTTATGGAAATTTTAAATTTTGCGCATTTGTCCAATCTACTATACCAACGCATTTCATAGATAGAAAACTCACGTAAAAAGAAAAGTTCGAACATTTGGACATTCGAACATTTGGAGATTCGAACATTTGGAGATTTGACAATTTGGAAATTCGACTATTTGGATATTCGATCATTTGGAAATTCGACAAAATAGATATTCGACAATTTAGAAATTCGACAATTTGGATATTCGATCATTTGGTAATTCGACAAAATAGATATTCGACAAAATGGATATTCGACCAAATGGATGTTCGACAATTTGGAAATTCGGTGATTTAGATATTCGACAATTTGGATATTCGATCATTCGGAAATTCGACAAAATAGATATTCGACAATTTGGAAATTCGACAATTTGTAAATTCGATAAAATGGATATTCGAGAATTTGGAAATTCGACAGTTTGGACATTCGACAAAGTGGAAATTCGACAATTTGGAAATTCGAAAATTTGAATATTCGACAATTTAGAAATTCGAAAAAGTAGATATTCGACAATTTGGAAATTCGACAAAATGAATATTCGACTAAATGGATGTTCGACAATTTGGAAATTCGACAATTTAGATATTCGATCATTTGGAAATTCGACCGTTTAGAGATTCGACTTTTTGAAATTCGACCATTTGGATATTCGACCTTTTGGGTTTTTGGGAAATTTCCTGCACCCGGTTTTTTTGGCTTCTAAATAAAAATTTAATTAATTGACAAGGAGTATGAATACATTTTAAAAATGTAAAAAAACATATTCCATCTTCTAATAGCAACAATTTATGCAATGTTTAAATAAAGTAGTCCAAAATACCTTTTATATTAGAAATCCCTTTATAGCTTAATGTAAATTTGGGTCTGCGCCTAACCTTCCTGACAAAATGACCTAACCTTCTTGATTTCCCTTACAAAAAAGAAGTACTGGATTCAGTACTGGGTTAAGTACTGGGAAGAAGTACTGGGATAAGTACTGGGTTCAGTACTGGAGAACCAGTACTTTTTTCGCCATGCACTGTTGAAAATTTGTTCACGTTGCGCACTAAGTTTCTATGGGTCCTACGGCTGCGCAGTAGTTTTTTGTTGTAAATTAAATAGAGAGGAATACATTGAACGCAAAATCACAGTTTCAATGAAATTTAAAAAAAAATTTGCTATTTTGCTTAAAAAATTATATTGCGCGAAAAAAGTACTGGTTTCCCAGTACTTAACCCAGTACTGAACCCAGTACTTCTTCCCAGTACTGAATCCAGTACTACTTTTTTGTAAGGGTTTGTGACGTTACATTAAAATACTCTATTGCGTTGATTCTACGAGCACCTCGGTACGGAAGCGCCTATGCGCCACGTCAAGGCGCGTACTTATGTGTTCTGTTTTGTTGAAAAACAGAACTCATTAAACACAATATTGAATAACAAAAAGAAGAAAAATTTTAAATAATATAACTATTTTACAAGTAGTGTAACACAAGTCAATTTATTATATACTTATTATTAGTTAGAAATACTTCAATATTTTTATTTATAGGGAAGAGGGCCCCAAGTTGGACACCCTTTCGTCTTATTGCTGTAGAATCCAAACCAAATAAAATATATTGAAATGTTTTATACCCGATGAAAGTACAATTTATAAGGTAACTTATGACCACAGAGATAAAATTTTATTTTGAACATAAACATTTTTTAAAGCATTTTTTCTATCCAATCTGGTCCAAAGTGTTGTTTAAATCCGAAAGTAGTCCGGTACAGTCCGGAACAAATCTGGTCCGGAGCGTTGTTTAAATCCGAATGTAGTCCGGTACAGTCCGGAACAAATACGGTCCTAATCGTTGGTTAAATCCGGATGTAGTCCGGTAGAGTACGGAACTAATCTGGTTAAACTTTTTTAGTAATCCGGATTTAGTCCGGCTTCATCCGGAATTAGTCGGAAAAGCAAAAAAAAATTTTTTTAATTGTTTAAGTCATTTTTAAACAATGTTTAGAACTTAACATTACACAAATATTCATACATTTATTACAACGATTATATACAACAGTTATATTAAAGAAGAAAAATCGCACGCATGAGGGGAATCGAACACGGGATGTTACGCAAGCAACGCAGAACCTAAACCGACTGAGCTATACGAGCTCTGAGGTTCAACTTGTTAAATCAAACATACATGTAATCTGTGGATTAAATCCGGAAAGAGTCCGGTAAAGTACTGATATAATCCGTCACTAATTCTCAATTTCAAATAGAACTCGGAGTATGTACGAAAATAATCCGACATTCGTTTTACAATCCGGAAAGAGTCCGGCACAGTACGGATATAATCCGGCACACGTTTCAAATCCGGAAAGAGTCTGGTTTAGTATGAAAATAATACGGCAATCGCTTTCACATTCGGATAGCGTCTGGTTTAGTATGAAAATAATCCACCATTCTTTTTATAATTCTAAAAAAGTACGGCAAAGTACGGACATGATCGGGCACTCGTTTTTAAATCAGGATAGAGTTCACTTTATTACACGGTAACAAGGGAGATATAGAAAATACAGTAGGACCCACGTATATCGGACCCTATATATTGGATTCCCGCTTATATCAGATATTTTTACCGGTCCCTTGAATTTAAATATAATGAATTTTTACCCGAATAAATAGAATTCCTACTTATATCGAAAAAAATTCTCAGACCCTTGGAATCCGATATGTGAGGGTTTTACTGCAAATAAAAAATGGATTCGGAATCTATTCATAGCTCAAGTGTGAAATCCGTTTTTAGACCGGTCAAGTTCAGCAACTATCCGGCACAAACTTTACAATCCATTTTAAGTCGGGTTTTATCTGGAATTAGTCCGACAATTCATTTAGATATTATTTTTAGTTAAAGTGAAGTCCGTTTTTAGTCCGGTCACGTCCGGAAACTGTCAGGTACAAATTTCACAATCCGCTTTAAGTCTGGTTTAGTCTAGAATTTATCCGGTACTTAATTCCGAATTTACTTATATTCTAACTAAAATCCGTTTTTCGTCCGTTCACATCCGGAAATTGTACGGCAGTCAATTCCGAAATTATTAATAGTCAAACTGAAATCCGTTTTTTGTAATCTGTTTTTTTTTGTCCGAATGTTACTTTTATTTATTATCATTTTCATTACAACGACACATCACGACATGGCTAAACGACCTCAAGAAAAAATTGTTTTAAAAAATGTGTTTCCTATTTTCATAATAAATCGTACTATAATCTAGATTTAAAAACATGTGACGGATAAAAATAGTATTTGTCTGGCTTCTCCGGATCGCAAAAAGAATGCAGGAATATTTTTGCACTAAACAGGACTCTTTCTGGATTTAAAAACGAGTACTGGATTATACCCAAACTTCACCAGACTCCTTGCCATTCACTTGACTCTTTCTGGATTGTAAAAGATATGCCAGACTTTTTCCGTATTCCGGTAAAAAGGGCGAAATTAAAAATAGTTAAAAAGATGTCGATGTTCTTAGAAAATGCACCGAGCCAATTTAACTGACGAAAATTCAGAATCTTTTGAAGCGAAAGTAAAAGAAAATCATTCAGAAATTGAATTATTTTTAATGCAACTATTTTCCGACTTCCTATAATTAAAAGCAATAAAATTTTCTATTTTTCTAAGATCCATTGCAAATCTTTTTAGATGTCACCATCCAATAAACATTAGCGAATTATAAAAACAATTCAGATTCCTAATTTCCTTTAATTAGCTCAATTCGCTACTAACAGAAAATAAATGCTTTTGCAGATATTTTACTGCTTTCAGGCGGGATTAAAAAACAGAAAAGTCGCATATAAAATATAATTGAATGTTCCGCATGTTCTAAGAAAATTTCCAAATCAATGAATCTCCAAAATCACCGGAATCCGGAGGTGAGCGAACGGGGAAGGGAAAATAGGATGACTATAAATAATTTCGGAATTGACAGCCAAACTAATTACAGATATAAGCAGACTTAAAACAGTTTTAAAATTTATTCCGGACAACTGCCGTATGTGAACGGACTAGAATCGGAGTTCTCTCTAACTAAAAATAATTTCGGAATTGACTGCCGGACTAATTCCAGATAAAACCAGAGTTAAAGCAGATTGTGAATTTTGTGCCAGACAGTTGCCGGACTTGACCAGTCTTAAAACGGACTTAACTTTCACTAACATTAATTTCTAAATGGACTGCCGGACTAATTCCAGATAAATCCAGATTTAAAACGGATTGTGATTTTTGTGCCAGACAGTTTCCGGACGTGTCCGTACTAAAAACGGAGTTCTCTCTAACTAAAAATAATTTCTGAATCGACTGCCGGACTAATTCCAGTTAAAACCAGACTTAAAACGGATTTAAAATTTATGCCGGACAACTGCCGGATGTGACCGGACTAGAATCGGATTTCACTTAGACCATAAATAATTTCGGAATTGACTGCCGGACTAATTCCAGATAAAACCAGACTTAAAACGGATTTAAAATGTATGCCGGACAACTGCCGGATGTGAACGAACTAGAATCGGATTTCACTTAGACCATAAATAATTTCGGAATTGACAGCCGGACTAATTCCAGATAAAATCAGACTTAAAACGGATTTAAAATTTATGCTGGACAACTGCCGGATGTAAACGGACTAGAATCAGATTTTACTTAGACTATAAATAATTTCGGAATTGACTGCTGGAGTAATTTCAGATAAAACCAGACTTAAAACGAATTTTTAATTTGGTCGGGTTAATTTTTGGATGTGAACTGACGACAAACGGATTTCACTCAGACTATAAATAATTTTATACATGACTGCCAGACAAATTCCAGACTAAACCAGACTTGACACGGATTTAAAATTTATGCCGGACTTATGTCCGGCAAATTTATGTTTTTACTTATAGACTATAAACAATTTCGGAGTTGACTGCCGGACTAATTCCAGGTAAAACCAGACTTAAAACGGATTTAAAATTTATGCCGGACAACTTCCTGATGTTAACGGACTAGAATCTGATTTCACTTAGGCTATAAATAATTTCGGAATTGACTCCCGGACTAATTCCAGATAAAACCAGACTTAAAGCAGATTGTGAATTTTGTGCCGGACAGTTTCCGGACTTGACCAGTCTTAAAACGGTCTTAACTTTTACTAACATTAATTTCTAAATGGACTGCCGGACTAATTCCAGATAAATCCAGACTTAAAACGGATTGTGATTTTCGTGCCAGACAGTTTCCGGACGTGTCCGTACTAAAAACGGACTTCTCTCTAACTAAAAATAATTTCTAAGTCGAATGCCGGACTAATTCCAGTTAAAACCAGACTTAAAGCGGATTTTAAATTTTGTGTCGGACAGTTTCAGGACGTGACCGGACAAAAAACGTACTTCACTCTGATTATAAATAATTTCGAAATCAATTGCCGGACAAGATTCGGACTATTCCGGATTAATTTCAGATCAATTTTTTTGTGTCAGACAAAGTTCGGACTAATTCGGATCATTTCCGGACACATTTCGGATTAATTCCAGATAAGACCGGACTGTTTTGTCTGGAATTCGTACGGAATTAGTCCGGATTTTTTAGTACGGTTAACAGTAAAAAGTAATAAAATATCGAAAAATATCGATATACCATTTTCTCTAACGATAATATCACATTTTATGGTGGAAAATAAAAAATTTGAATTAATTGGATCAAAAAATTATTGAAAAAAGTGTAAAATCGAAAATAAGCAAATAAATACATTGAGATTTTAGGCCTGTCCATCTTAGGGTACATGACACCATTTTTTAATCCCCAGCAGGGTCCCCAAGCTGCAATGCATTGAGGTTGAACACTGGCTGACTCTTCCGCCCAACCGGTGGCGGCGCCACGAGTCCGCAATACATTCACATTCTGTTGTGTGTACACGCACAAACTTTACATGTGTTAGTTTAAGGGTTGGTGCGCAATTATTCGCAATCATTGCGTACCAGCCTTTAAACTAACACATGTAAAGTTTGTGCGTGTACACACAACAGAATGTGAATGTATTGCGGACTCGTGGCGCCGCCACCGCTTGGGCGGAAGAGTTAGCCAGTGTTCAACCTCAATGCATTGCAGCTTGGGGACCCTGATCCCCAGTAAAAAAATATATACGAACACTGAATTAGTAAAATTATTTTAGGATATTATTATACGATAAACAAAGAATATTATAACGTTAAGTACTGATTCCAAATCATAAATTTAAATAACTTTACCAACTTGAGAAAAAACTGTCACAAAACTTTTTTTAGACACAAAATTACGTGGTATGTGTAGAAGAAAAACCAACTGGTTTTTTCCTTCAAATGTGCATCAAAATCTTCGTCTATACAAACAACAAAAATGACAAAAAGCATAAAGGTACGCTCCCAGCTCGATGTCTGCTTGCCTGCGCGTGTAACCGACACGAGAGAGAAGAAGACGGAACTATATTTCCGTCTTCTTCTCTCTCATGTCGGTTGCACGCGCAGGCAGGCAGACGCCTAGCTGGGAGCGTATCTTAAGGCGCTGTCACCTTAAATAAAAATATTATACAAAATGTCCAGCTTGGGGCCCACTCCACTATACAAAACTTTTATTACAAATAATGTTTGGTTATGTCTATGTAACACATTCATTTATTAAGAAATAAGGTTCTTAATTATTAAATATTTAAAATAGTAATATTAAATATGCTAATTTTATCAAAATAATTAACTTTTGTTGTCCTTTTTTATAAATTATATAAACATATTCTTTTTCAAAGGTACACTCAAGTTGGAAAAATGTTGTATAGAATTGAATTAATAATTGAATATGATTTAAAAATAACAATTTTTTAATAAATATAAATACAAAACGTAAAATTTATATCGAAATACACTTTAATGAAATACTTTAAATGCTTTAATGAAATGTTTTTGAAAATAATTTTTGGTTATGTCCGTCAAGAAAGTTTATTTTTATAAAAATACATATAAAAATGTCTAAATTAATTAAAGGAACGAAAAATAAAATAATCAATTACCTTTGAATTCTCAATTTTTCTCACGTCATTAAATTATTCTCTTGCTTTCTTCTTCTTAAATGAATTTTGTCAAAGCCGACTGTGCTTAACCAACCCTGGACTCATTTTACGAAAAGGCCTAAGCAGATAGAAATACGGTTACGGGACCAGAGCATGAGACAGAAAAAGATAGAAACAGTCTCTGTCCTTTATTATCTCATGCTCTGCTCCCGTAACCGTATTCGTTGGGCTTTGGGCTTAAGCAGATAGAAATACAGTTACGGGACCAGAGCATGAGACAGAAAAGGACAGAAACAGTCTCTGTCCTTTATTATCTCATGCCCTGCTCCCGTAAAGCCTAAAGCACAACGAATACGGTTACGGGAGCAGGGCATGAGATAATAAAGGACAGAGACTGTTTCTGTCCTTTTCTGTCTCATGCTCTGGCCCCGTAACCGTATTTCTATCTGCTTAAGCCTTAACCGTATTCGTTGTGCTTTGTACGGAAGCGCCTATGTGCCACGTCAAGGCGCGTACTTATGTGTTCTGTTTTGTTGAAAAACGAACCAACGAACGCGAGAGCACGTTCATGTGTTCCCTTTCGTAAATTGAGTCCAGGGTTGGTTAATTATGGTGACTCTACAATAGGGATCTATGAACGTCGACGTTGATGGCAAAGCGTCGATGTCGACGCATTGGTTGGTGGTTCTCAACTATTTGGAGAAATGTTGTAATTGGCATATGTTCCATGTTCCACCGTTTCGACAGTTAACTGATCACAGCTGACTAAATAGTTTGAGAACCACCAACCAAAGCGTCGACATCGACGCTTTGCCATCAACGTCGACGTTCATAGATACCTATTGTGGAGTCACCATTACAGTCGGATTTGCCAAAATTCATTTAAGAAGAAGAAAGAAAGAGAATAATTTAATGACGAGAGAAAAATTAAGAATTTAAAGGTAATTGATTACTTTATTTTTCGTTCCTTTAATTAATTTAGACATTTTCATATGTACTTTTATAAAAATAAACTTTCTTGACGGACATAACCAAAAATTATTTTCAAAAACATTTTATTAAAGTATTTCATTAAAGTGTATTTCGATATAAATTTTACGTGTTGTATTTATATTTATTAAAAAATTGTTATTTTTAAATCATATTCAATTATTAATTCAATTCTATACAACATTTTTCCAACTTGAGTGTACCTATAATTTTAAAAGGTCATAAATTTCTTTATTTAACATTTCTATAGGATTGTTGGTTTATATACGTAAAATATAAATATTTTGTCTTTAAAAATTAGTATCTAGACGTTATAATTGATAAGTTTATTTTAATTTGTAGATGGAAGCGAAGTCCTCTTGGTACAACGATGTCGTATAGGTAAATCTCAGGACGTAAATAGATGTGATTTTCGTCACTTTCTAATAAGAATGATTCTCCATTAATGGCATAATGGAGTTTAAATCCTTTCCCGCCATAATAATTTTCTCTCTCATTCTACTTTTGGGAGCAACGAAGATAGCAACAGTGCGCCGCGCACGCGTACTCATATCAGAGTTAATTTCCAACAAGTGAACCAAGACAGAATTTTGGCACAGTTCATGGGGCTGGCACTCAATGTAAATTTTTAACGTAACTATTGGCCCTCTGTAGGTTACCGGAGTAACTATAATCGTGAATTATTTGGAATAGTTTCACAGCTATGTGTTAAAAAGTATTCAAACCCTGGTGACATTTATAATTAATTTTGTTGTCTTTTAATTATAAATTATTTTAAATTTAACACATGTTGAAAGAAGTTAATTTATATTTTTCTTTTTAAAACTTAATTTTTTATTTTTTGTATTTGAAAATTTTAATTTATTTATAGTGTTAAAAAGATTATAATTTTTTATTGTGTTCTTTATTTCTCTTATTTTGTTAATTTATATAGTGTAGATTTTTTCTATTAAATAACTTCTGTATTTTATATCTTTGAGAAACAAGTAATTAATAAAAAATTATTGGAATATAGTTATTAAATAAATAATGAGTAAATGTATAATTAATAAGTTTTAAATCTAAAGGAGTCTTAGGTGAATAGCTGCTGCGGGGAATGATTCCCTCTTAATAATCCCACTTCATAAGATCTCTATGAAAACGATAAAAAGTGCCCTTATTAACACCACAAGAAGTAACAGCACATTTCCTGCTCATTTTCATTTATATTCACACTGCAAAAACATGAATACAAAAACATTTAATTTAATAATATTAAATTAAATTTGAGGTTAGGTAAAACCGACTTTCAGAATCTTTATATATATGAAGGTCATTTTACTAACCAATACTTAAAATATTCCAAAATTTAAAGAACACTATTAATTTACACTGTACTTGATTATTAATATAAATCATTAAACATTAAAAACAACTTTAAAAGAATGTGTACTAAACACAAAACTATATTTATTACAAATTATAGTAATGATGTAATTTATTATACATATACCTAAAAGAAATAAAATAAAAAGATTTAAAACTTATTAATTATACATTCACTCATTATTTATTCAATAAATAAAACAACTATTTTCCTATATTTGGTCGAGTCCATACCAAGTGATCACACCAATTTCAGTCATATTGAGTAATATTTACGAAATTGATATTTTGGGTTCCTTTAGGAGTAAAAAAATAAATTTTAATTATTTTTAAAAAATTCAAAATATTTTCGAAAATATTCAAATTCAAAATTTTGAGTACTATTTTTTTTGTTTTATCATAACTTCTGTAATTTTGAAGCAATTGAGATCATTTTTTTTAAATTACTCGTATTTAAATACTCTTTCAAGAAAAATTATAATAATTAAGAAATTGTTTATAATTAAATTTTTATTAAAAAAATTAAATTATTTATTTAAACAAAATCTAAAGTATATCATCGATCTTTTTCAAAAAATTCATAAACATAGCCTATAATGTGCTTAAAAATTTAAGCCAAAGAAAAAGATGGTATGTATTATAGTTTTTGAGAAAAAAATTATTAAGTTATGCTAGCGCGGCGCAGACCGGTGTCACCGCTACTCAACGCGTAGTTCCGTAGTAACCGAAATGTATGTATATTTTTACATAATGTAAATATAGTTAGTGTATTATATTTAAATTATAAGCTTCAGAAAGTCACACTGATCTTTTCATAGTACATGGACATCAAACTTTAGAATTAAAAAAATCGGAGAAAATAATTAAAGTAAAAAAAAGTAATTAAAAAATTGGTAATTTATAGAAAAATAATAAAAATAACTAAAAATTGGGAAAATTATTAAAATTTAAGAATAATAATTGAAAATTTGTTAAATCAATTGAAAAATAATTAATATAATTAAAAACTGGTAAAAATAAGTGAAAATAAGTGAATAATTAAAATAATTTAAAACTGAAGAAAGAAAAATAATGGACTGGCAAAATTATCAAAATTCGCGATGTTCAGGGGTGTTAATTTTTTTTCTTATGCAATTTTAGACCTAAAATTATGGGGTAATGTCAAAAATAGAGAAACAAATAATTTGCGGAGTTTGAGAAATTTATTCTAAGAAAAACTTAAATTTTAAAAATTAAACCTCTTTCACAATTTTCATTTTTTCCATCGACAATTTTTTTGTGGGATTTTTAAATGATTTTCTACAATCCATCGTATGGATTTTGAAAAATAAAATTTCGAAAATGACCAAAAAAATATTGTTTTTTAATTTTTATGTAATGCCATAATTCTACATCTTAATTGATGTAAGAAAAAAAAATGACACCTCTGAGCATCAAAAATTTTGTTGAGTTAAAATTTCACCTATCTCTCCCCTTAAAGAATAATAAAAATAGTTTGAAAATAGTTGAAAGAAATGAAAACTATAATAAATTTAAAAGATGACAAAATTTTATAAGGAGAAAAATGATTAAAAATTTGAAACATAAAGTATAAAACATAAAATTTGTCAGTACTGCGAAGTACTGACAAACTTCGCAGGTGTTGACAGATTGAATTAATGAATGAAATTTGAAGATTATTATAAATAACTATTTTTAATCAATGTTTGTAAAAAAAAATTTCAAATTTCAAATTTTAGGTCTAAAATTGCATAAGAAAAAAAATTAACACCCCTGAACATCGCGAATTTTGATAATTTTACCAGTCCATTATTTTTCTTTCTTCAGTTTTAAATTATTTTAATTATTCACTTATTTTCACTTATTTTTACCAGTTTTTAATTATATTAATTATTTTTCAATTGATTTAACAAATTTTCAATTATTATTCTTAAATTTTAATAATTTTCCCAATTTTTAGTTATTTTTATTATTTTTCTATAAATTACCAATTTTTTAATTACTTTTTTTTACTTTAATTATTTTCTCCGATTTTTTTAATTCTAAAGTTTGATGTCCATGTACTATGAAAAGATCAGTGTGACTTTCTGAAGCTTATAATTTAAATAAAATACACTAACTATATTTACATTATGTAAAAATATACATACATTTCGGTTACTACGGAACTACGCGTTGAGTAGCGGTGACACCGGTCCGCGCCGCGCTAGCATAACTTAATAATTTTTTTCTCAAAAACTATAATACATACCATCTTTTTCTTTGGCTTAAATTTTTAAGCACATTATAGGCTATGTTTATGAATTTTTTGAAAAAGATCGATGATATACTTTAGATTTTGTTTAAATAAATAATTTAATTTTTTTAATAAAAATTTAATTATAAACAATTTCTTAATTATTATAATTTTTCTTGAAAGAGTATTTAAATACGAGTAATAAAAAAAAAATGATCTCAATTGATCACTTGGTATGGACTCGACCATTTATTAAAATTGACGGCTAGTAGCACATTAGCGAACGTACTCAATTAAACAAGGAACATCACTGACAGGGACACAACAGGTGCTGCCCTCGGCGGTTAGTTACCGTAAACAGCTCAAGAAACTTTGGCGTAACGAAATGCATTGGAGCTTGGACGACCTGATTTTTTTCAGTGTGCTCACATGGGATTTTACCCTTACATACATAACTTACATACATAACTTTATAACCCGGTAAAATTTGAATTTATGCTTTGCAGAGGTAGGTGGATTAAATTTGGAGGTAGTGTGTTAATAAGGATATTCAAGTTGAGTGGGGAGAAATTCAAAATGGCGGCTACCTGGATGACAGGTTTGCATTGCAGTCAATGGGACGAAATCAGTTTTTGTACAATAACTTTTAAAAAACAAATTTTTGAACCTATGTTTATTAACAAATTATTTTTCATTTATCGAAAGCTATTTTTTAAAATAATAAAATTGTGTAAAATTTTTATATGAGTCTTATTATTTTAAAAAACAATTGTACTGCTTAAACAAATGAACAAATCGGCAATATTATAATTAGTCCTTATACTAGGATAGTTGATGTAAGACTATGAATTTTCTAAAAAATTTTCAGAGCAATTTAAAGCACTTTTTAAAGCGCAAGGCACAAGTGACCCAGCGTTACAGCTTAAGGCTGATCGAGCCTTCGAAAGAGAATTTTTCTACCTTAATTTTGTTCACTTTTGGTCATGACAGCGACTTAATTCCCACTATGATCCCCACCTGATTTTAATATTGACGTCTCATTTTTATAAGAAACAGAATAATCTGTTGAAATAAAATTTTTTGAACATAAAATAATTGCACAAGTGGTGGAAAGTGAATTTTGTTGACCAAAAAAGAGGTATATATTATTTTTTTGAAGAATAAAAAAATAAGTAGTGAAGAGACGGACACGCACAGAGATTGGCTTTTAAAGAAAGAAAAAAACTTACAGAAATTGAATTTTGTGTTATAAAAAGACACATCACCATTTTGCCACTCGCGCACAATATTCTAAGTTTTTTTGGAGACGAAAATATTAACAGTTTATGAGAATGAAGCACTAAAAATGTCGAAAACAATTTAAAATCAAACTTGTATAACATGTGCCAGTTCAAGTGAACAGTCACCACTCACTTGATTTCAATATTGACGTCTCTTTTTTGTAAAAAATAGAATAAATTATGGGAATAAATTTTTTTAACCATAAAATAGTTGCACAAGTGGTGCAAAGTCAATTTTGCTCTCCACAAAAGGAGGTAAATATTATTTTTTTGAAAAATAAAAAAGCAAACAGTGTACAGACGGACACATACAGACAGAGGCTTGCAGGAAAAGAAAAAAAATTACATAAATTAAATTTCCTTTTATGACACGACACATCACTATTTTTCCACTCGCGCACAATTTTATAAGTTTTAATTTGGAAGAAAACATGAACACTTTATGAGAAAGAAGCACTGAAAAGGCCGTAAAATAATTTAAAATCAAACTTGTACAACATGTGTCAGTTCAAGTGAACAGTCACCACTCACTTGATTTCAGTATTGACGTCTCTTTTTTGTAAAAAATAGAATAAATTATGAGAATAAATTTTTTTAACCATAAAATAGTTGCACAAGTGGTGCAAAGTCAATTTTGCTCTCCACAAAAGGAGGTAAATATTATTTTTTTGAAAAATATAAAAATAAACAGTGTATAGACGGACACATACAGACAGGGGCTTGCAGGAAAAGAAAAAATTTACAAAAATTAAATTTCTTTTTTTGACATGACACATCACTATTTTGCCACTCGCGCAAAATTTTATTTGTTTTCAAAAGGAAACATATTAAAAACTAAACATTTTACGTTAAATTAACACTAGAAATATGAAAATTATAAAATATAAATAATAATCAGCTGTTCGATGATGGGTTTGAGCACAATTAATCATAAAGATACGGCCACAGCTCTTGGCTGGTTACTATGGCAACGTATGACAGTGAGCAAGAGCGAAAATGTGTTCCCTCTTGCTCACTCTTATACTTTGTCATGGTAACCTGCAGGCAGCTAATATAGATAGATAGATTGAAAGTATTCTGAATGAAAATGACACCGAATATGAGGCTATTTAAATAAGGTAACGCATAATGAGCAAATATACACCGCCCTATCTCAGGGTAAAATCCCATGTGAGCAGAAAGCGCAAAACCGAAAGCAGAAATCATGAGAGTGAAAGAGACAGGCATATATCACTGACTCTCTTACTCTCATGATTTTCTGCTTTCGGTTTTACGCTTTCTGCTCACATGGGATTTTACCCTGAGATAGGGCGGTGTATATTTGCTCATTATGCGTTACCTTACTTAAATAGCCTCATATTCGGTGTCATTTTCATTCAGAATACTTTCAATCTATCAATCAGAAATGTGCGATACAGTTTATACAATTATGCGTTCGATGCAATGATTGTTCACTAAAATCAGGCCCCTGAAAGTCGTTCTATTTTGCATGAGCTTAAGTGGTACTGAGAGTTGACTAAGGCCACCGCGGCGCTGCTTGTCAGTTGGGCTGAGATTTAAATTATGGCCTTGCGTAACTCACAAAAAATTAATTTTATCTTATTAAGAACTATTTTATTCCATTTATTTTTATTGAATGACAAAATTAAATTATTAAAGATATAAGCAAAGAAAAAAAACCTTAAAAAAGATTAAAATATTTAATATATCAGCAATAATAAAACAATACTCTTTACTACACAACTAATTTAAAATTATTATACGCGCGGGAATAACAATGAATAAAATGAAAGTAATCAATCAATCAATGTAAATGTACAAAAAATAAATATATCAAGATAAATAAAAAGAAAGTTCACAAAAGAAACTTAAAAATCCTTTAAAAATAAAAAGGTTTAAGCAAATTAAACCAAACACATTTTTATAATATTACACTTAAAATAAGTTCAATAATAAATTTAGAAAAATAAAGAAAATCTGAAAACTTTATGGAAGAATAAGTAAGTTAGCAAAAAATCTCGCAAAATATAGACAAGATGTGAAAAAAAGATGTTTTTTTACAAAAAAAAAAAAGAAATCAAAAGGAAAAGAAGAAAAAACTTAAATTTTGTAAAAATAAGAATTTATTAAGATAAAAATTAAACAGTTTCGAAAAAATGAAATCTCTTATAAATCTTGTAAGAATATTAAAAAAAAAGGTGATTGTGAATATGAAAAATAATTAATATTATTTAATTATTTAGCATTAATTAATAGTACCTATGCACTTAAATTTCAATTAATTGAAATTTAAAAGTTGGAACCAATTGGAATATGACTTAATTGACGTTTGGAATTTATATAATTATAATGACTTAAAGATATAAAAATGAAATACTATTTTTTGCTATCATACCAAAAATTTGTAAATCGTAGGTATTTTGACCATCTGTATTAGCACAATTTTTTAAATTTTATAGAGATTAAAATATTAAAATTGAAATTTTCAGGATTTATCCACAAATTTCTGTGCTTTTTTTTAATGTTTGCGATTTTTCACATGTAGTATTAGGCATCTGGAGAATTGTTAAGTTTTTTTTATTTAAATCATGATTTTAATGCACATTTTCCAATGATTTAAATCGTGATTTAAATCAAAGTGATTTAATTCAAGAACAGCCCTGAAAATAATATTAATTATTTTTCAAATTCACAATAATCCTTTTTTTTTAATTCTTACAATATTTCTAAGAAATTTCACTTTTTTGAAACTGTTTAATTTTTGTCTTATAATTTCTTATTTTTACAAAATTTTAAGATTTTTCTTCTTTTGCTTTCGATTTTTTTTCTTTTTGTCTTTTTATTTTAGGATTTTCTTTATTTTTCTTAATTTTATGAAAATTATTTAATATTATTTTACACAATTTTGTTATTATAACATTCACTAAATTTTTTATTTTGTAGACCTTCATAATTAAGTATTTCCATATTAGTAAAAATAAATACGCTCATTTTTTTGTAAATTTATTAAATTAATTTTCTCATCTAGCCTATTTTTGCGAGATTTTTTGCAAACTTACTTATTCTTTCATAAAATTTTCAGATTTTCTTTATTTTTCTAAATTTATTGCTGGCTTGTTTTAAATGTAATATTATAAAAATATTTTTGGTTTAATATACCTAAACTTTTTTATTCTTAAAGGATTTTTTAATTTCTGTTTGTATATATACATTCTTTTATTTTATTTTTATAATTTCTAATTTTTAGTAGATTCTAACCAAATTTTATTATTTTTTCTACTTTTTACTTTTTTTGCAGTTAGTTAGATTAAGGAAAAGAACATTACTATATTTTATTTGGTTTGATGAATTTATCATTATTATATCGCCATCATTATCATATTACTCTATTTTCTTCCTATTTATTTAATTTTTTTGACGTTTCTCTATTTTTGTAGTTCTTTCTTGCGTTTTAATTAATTTTTTAATTTTTGTCATCATTTTTCCATTTCTTAGAAACATTTTTCCTTCATTAAATTTTTTAGTTTTTTTTTTTTGTTCGATGCTACTATCATTTTTTAAATTTCCCAATTTTCTACTTTTTTGCAGACTTTTATTCCTGTATTTTATTTTTTGTAAATTGAAGCTTGAACTGAATATTCTCATTTTAATATCGTTCTTCTATTTCATAGAATTGTTTTTTTTAATTTTTATTAATTTTTTTTTCTTCAATTTGTGAAATAATTCTCTAATTTTCCTAATTTTAAAATTTGATTCTCTTTAGTAATATTTTTTAATTATCTACATATTTATTTTTTTAATTTAAAAAAAGATGTCCGTAAATAGTTCAATTTTTTTGAAAAGAGTTTCTACTTTTTTTTATATTTCTATGTCACTGTTTCATTGATGTGTTGTTTTTTAATTTTTTCTTCATTTCTTTAATAATGTTCATAACATTTTTTATTTATAAGAATTTTCTCATTTTTTATTAGACTGTTTTCTTATATTTTTACGTTTTTTTTTACAATTAATTATTTTTTCGTTGCTTTTTATATGAATTAGAAAATATTTTTTTTAATTTTCTCATTTATTCGACAGAAGTAGTTTATATGATTTTGATAAAATGTTTTATTATTTCTTATAAATGTTCTCAGTTTGAAAAATAAACTACTTACAAATAAACATTTGGAGATTTTGTATACTGATTGTATTAAAAAAAAATCAATTTTTCATTTAAATCAAATAAATCCGATTTTGTTGATTTTTTAAAAAAATCATGATCTTTTTTTTTTAATTACTTCTGGATCTTTTGGAACTAAAAAGAAATTCACTTTTTCCCGCAACTATCACAGCCGGAATTGAATCCAAAACCTTTGCATTTCGCACCCATTTTAAATAAAATCTCTTATTTCATTTGTTTAAAAATTCTCAATATTTTTAATATACTTCAGAAAATATCAGTTAAAATAAATACAATTTAAAATAAACAGTATTTTTCACGATTTGTTTACTGTTTGACAGCCATTGTCAGCTCGAGTCAGCCCAACTGACATGCAGCGCCATAGTTTCGCTTAGTCAACACTTATGTCTTTCTCAACTCGAGAGTTTCAGGGGCCTGACTAAAATGATCACAAATAGCCTAAGGGCGCAATTATATGCCTGCGTCGAACGTTGTGTTTTTGCGTTGAATGGTGAGAGTGACAAAGATGTGACTATAATTCTGTCTTCCTCTCTCTCACTATTCAACGCAAAAACGCAGCGTTCAACGCAGACATGTAATTGCGCCCTAAAGCACAACGAATCGTAATCGCTAATCCTTAATCGAAAGAATGAGAGGAAGCAGGACAGAGATATATGTCTGTCCTACTTCCTCTCATTCTTACGATTAAGGATTAGCGATTACGATTCATTGTGCGTTAGGCTAATATTGGCTGCCTGCAGGTTACCATGACAAAGTATAAGGGCGCAATTACATGCCTGCGTTGAACGTTGCGTTTTTGCGTTGAATGGTGAGAGTGACAAAGATGTGACTATATTTCTGTCTTTCTCTCTCTCACCATACAACGCAAGAACGCAGCGTTCGACGCAGACATGTATTTGCGCCCTAAGAGTGAGCAAGAGGGAACACATTTTCGCTCTTGCTCACTGTCATACGTTGCCATAGTAACCAGCCAAGAGCTGTGGCCGTATCTTTATGATTAATTGTGCTCAAACCCATCATCGAACAGCTGATTATTATTTATATTTTATAATTTTCATATTTCTAGTGTTAATTTAACGTAAAATGTTTAGTTTTTAATATGTTTCCTTTTGAAAACAAATAAAATTTTGCGCGAGTGGCAAAATAGTGATGTGTCATGTCAAAAAAAGAAATTTAATTTTTGTAAATTTTTTCTTTTCCTGCAAGCCCCTGTCTGTATGTGTCCGTCTATACACTGTTTATTTTTATATTTTTCAAAAAAATAATATTTACCTCCTTTTGTGGAGAGCAAAATTGACTTTGCACCACTTGTGCAACTATTTTATGGTTAAAAAAATTTATTCTCATAATTTATTCTATTTTTTACAAAAAAGAGACGTCAATACTGAAATCAAGTGAGTGGTGACTGTTCACTTGAACTGACACATGTTGTACAAGTTTGATTTTAAATTATTTTACGGCCTTTTCAGTGCTTCTTTCTCATAAAGTGTTCATGTTTTCTTCCAAATTAAAACTTATAAAATTGTGCGCGAGTGGAAAAATAGTAATGTGTCGTGTCATAAAAGGAAATTTAATTTATGTAATTTTTTTTCTTTTCCTGCAAGCCTCTGTCTGTATGTGTCCGTCTGTACACTGTTTGCTTTTTTATTTTTCAAAAAAATAATATTTACCTCCTTTTGTGGAGAGCAAAATTGACTTTGCACCACTTGTGCAACTATTTTATGGTTAAAAAAATTTATTCCCATAATTTATTCTATTTTTTACAAAAAAGAGACGTCAATATTGAAATCAAGTGAGTGGTGACTGTTCACTTGAACTGGCACATGTTATACAAGTTTGATTTTAAATTGTTTTCGACATTTTTAGTGCTTCATTCTCATAAACTGTTAATATTTTCGTCTCCAAAAAAACTTAGAATATTGTGCGCGAGTGGCAAAATGGTGATGTGTCTTTTTATAACACAAAATTCAATTTCTGTAAGTTTTTTTCTTTCTTTAAAAGCCAATCTCTGTGCGTGTCCGTCTCTTCACTACTTATTTTTTTATTCTTCAAAAAAATAATATATACCTCTTTTTTGGTCAACAAAATTCACTTTCCACCACTTGTGCAATTATTTTATGTTCAAAAAATTTTATTTCAACAGATTATTCTGTTTCTTATAAAAATGAGACGTCAATATTAAAATCAGGTGCCCTGTAATAAAAGGGTTATTGAGCAAGCGTTTTGGCTAGTTGAGCAAGCCCCCTGCTCAATTGTCCTAACGAAATATGGACAATTGGGCTGGTTGCTCATTCACCCAATGCATTGAGTCCAATAATCCACAAGGTATTTCAAGCTTAAAATTGGAGAAAAAGCGACTTAATATTGATAAAACACTAAGAAACGTTAAATTAAGCATAAATACACAAAATTAGATAATAAAAATACGTATATTAAGAATAAATAACATTTTCGAAAAGACGTGATTTATTGACACACAGGGAGCAGAACACCTGACTAGCAAAATAGACGTAGCCAATCACAATTTAGTCTCTCGCGGTAGAAAGATTTTGATTGGCTACGTCTATTCTGCTAGTCAGGTGTTCTGCTCTCTGAGTGTCAATAAATCACGTCTTTTCGAAAATGTTATTTATTCTTAATATACGTATTTTTATTATCTAATTTTGTGTATTTATGCTTAATTTAACGTTTCTTAGTGTTTTATCAATATTAAGTCGCTTTTTCTCCAGTTTTAAGCTCGAAATACCTTGTGGATTATTGGACTCAATGCATTGGGTGAATGAGCAACCAGCCCAATTGTCCATATTTCATTAGGACAATTGAGCAGAGGGCTTGCTCAACTAGCCAAAACGCTTGCTCAATAACCCTCTTATTACAGGGTGGGGATCATAGTGGGAATTAAGTCGCTGTCATGACCAAAAGTGAAAAAAATTAAGGTAGAAGAATTCTCTTTCGAAGGCTCGATCAGCCTTAAGGGTGCCGAAAAACACATTACACTTTAAGAGTTAATTTAAAAAAATTGCAAACATCGATTTACTCATATTTTAATTTATTCAAAGCTCCAGATTTCGATGTAAAAATCTGATTTTAATGTTGACGTTTTTCACTTTTAAAAGACGAAATTAATTATGCAATGTTGATTTATTAGAAATAATAGCCACCCAACTTGAATATACTTATGGAAGTTATTCTAATTGAGCGTTCTGATTGGAGCAACGTTTTACGCCTCTCCGCTTTGACGCTGTCATGGGACGGGACCTTTAAGGTACGGCCACACCTCGGGAGGCAAGAAACCGGCTTCCTTCCCGTAAGTTAGAGTAAGAAAGACAGAAGTACTTTTGTCCTTCTTACTCTAACTTACGGGAAGGAAGCCGGCTCCTTGCCTCCCGAGGTGTAGCCGTACCTTTAGGGGCGTCCGCTCGTTCTCGCATTAAGCCAAAAGCACAATGAATACGGTTACGGGAGCAGGGCATAAAATAATAAAGGACAGAGACTGTTTCTGTCCTTTTCTGTCTTTTGTTTTGGTCCCGTAAAGGTACGGCCACACCTCGGGAGGCAAGGAGCCGGCTTGCTTCCCGTAAGTTAGAGTAAGAAAGACAAAAGTACTTCTATCTTTCACTCTAAAGGTGATTCCAGAATACGAGTGTTTTGAACGTCGACGCGTTGATAGAACAATGAAAAACAATTTACCGACGCGTCGCTATCAACGCGTCGACGTTCAAAACACTCGTATTCAGGAATCACCTTTACTTAGGGTGCCGTCTCATGCTAGGGATTAATGGATTAGAGATTAGAATAGACCAATCAGATAATTGGTCACATTGGAAATCATTTTCTGATTGGTCTATTCTAATCCCTTAGGGCGCAATTACATGTCTGCGTCGAACGCTGCGTTCTTGCGTTGTATCTTGAGAGAGAGAAAGACAGACATATAGTCACATCTTTGTCACTCTCACCATTAAACGCAAAAACGCAACGTTCGACGCAGGCATGTAATTGCGCCCTGATCCATTAATCCCTAAAGCCCAAAGCACAACGAATACGGTTACGGGAGCAGGGCATGAGATAATAAAGGACAGAGACTGTTTCTGTCCTTTTCTGTCTCGTGCTCTGGCCCCGTAACCGTATTTCTATCTGCTTAAGGGCGCTATTACATGTCTGCGTCGAACGTTGCGTTTTTGCGTTGAATGGTGAGAGGAACAAGGATGTGACTATATTTCTGTCTCTCTCTCCCTTACTATTCAACGCAAATACGCAGCGTTCGACGCAGACATGTAATTGCGCCCTAAGCCTTAACATGAGACGGCACCCTTATGGTGAGTCCAGAATAGGATTTTCAGTCTGAACCTACATGTAGCTCCTGTAGAGACCTACATGTAGGTCTGACGTCAGAGCAGGGGTTCTCAGCGGCTTATAAAATGTGTTGTGTTTCATTTGGTTCGTGTTCCGTTGTACCGTTGTCTAATAAAGAATCGTAGATTCGGAAAATGTCGAAATATTTAGTTTGACATTTTGTTAATCAAATTTAATGGACAATGGATTTAAAGACTTTATTGAGTATCGGAAAAAATGACGGAATTGTAATATGTCATAAAAGAAAGTGGCAATTTGTCAGAAACCCGCAAGAATTAGGATGATGAATGATATACAGTGACCGACCAGTTGACAGCGAACAACAACTAATTATTATTATTAAATATATATATATATATATAATAAATATAAAAATATTGAAATATATTTATAGGTAAAATTGTATGAAATGCAATTTATAACAATTGATAAAATTGTTGTTTTAATTAATCAAAACATATATTTTATGTAATTTTTAAATTGAAAGAAAAATAACTTCAAGAATTGGAATTATTAAAAATAATATTAACTTATTAATAATTCCAATTCTTGAAGTTATTTTTCTTTCAATTTAAAAATTACATAAAATATATGTTTTGATTAATTAAAACAACAATTTTATCAATTGTTATAAATTGCATTTCATACAATTTTACCTATAAATATATTTCAATATTTTTATATTTATTATATATATATATATATATTTAATAATAATAATTAGTTGTTGTTCGCTGTCAACTGGTCGGTCACTGTATATCATTCATCATCCTAATTCTTGCGGGTTTCTGACAAATTGCCACTTTCTTTTATGACATATTACAATTCCGTCATTTTTTCCGATACTCAATAAAGTCTTTAAATCCATTGTCCATTAAATTTGATTAACAAAATGTCAAACTAAATATTTCGACATTTTCCGAATCTACGATTCTTTATTAGACAACGGTACAACGGAACACGAACCAAATGAAACACAACACATTTTATAAGCCGCTGAGAACCCCTGCTCTGACGTCAGACCTACATGTAGGTCTCTACAGGAGCTACATGTAGGTTCAGACTGAAAATCCTATTCTGGACTCACCATAAGGGTGCCGTCTCATGTTAAGGCTTAGGGCGCAATTACATGTCTGCGTCGAACGCTGCGTATTTGCGTTGAATAGTAAGGGAGAGAGAGACAGAAATATAGTCACATCCTAAGGGCGCAATTACATGCCTGCGTCGAACGTTGCGTTTTTGCGTTGAATGGTGAGAGTGACAAAGATGTGACTATATTTCTGTCTTTCTCTTTCTCAACATACAACGCAAGAACGCAGCGTTCGACGCAGACATGTAATTGCGCCCTTATTCCTCTCACCATTCAACGCAAAAACGCAACGTTCGACGCAGACATGTAATAGCGCCCTTAAGCAGATAGAAATACGGTTACGGGGCCAGAGCACGAGACAGAAAAGGACAGAAACAGTCTCTGTCCTTTATTATCTCATGCCCTGCTCCCGTAACCGTATTCGTTGTGCTTTGGGCTTTAGGGATTAATGGATCAGGGCGCAATTACATGCCTGCGTCGAACGTTGCGTTTTTGCGTTTAATGGTGAGAGTGACAAAGATGTGACTATATGTCTGTCTTTCTCTCTCTCAAGATACAACGCAAGAACGCAGCGTTCGACGCAGACATGTAATTGCGCCCTAAGGGATTAGAATAGACCAATCAGAAAATGATTTCCAATGTGACCAATTATCTGATTGGTCTATTCTAATCTCTAATCCATTAATCCCTAGCATGAGACGGCACCCTAAGTAAAGGTGATTCCTGAATACGAGTGTTTTGAACGTCGACGCGTTGATAGCGACGCGTCGGTAAATTGTTTTTCATTGTTCTATCAACGCGTCGACGTTCAAAACACTCGTATTCTGGAATCACCTTTAGAGTGAAAGATAGAAGTACTTTTGTCTTTCTTACTCTAACTTACGGGAAGCAAGCCGGCTCCTTGCCTCCCGAGGTGTGGCCGTACCTTTACGGGACCAAAACAAAAGACAGAAAAGGACAGAAACAGTCTCTGTCCTTTATTATTTCATGCCCTGCTCCCGTAACCGTATTCATTGTGCTTTTGGCTTAATGCGAGAACGAGCGGACGCCCCTAAAGGTACGGCTACACCTCGGGAGGCAAGGAGCCGGCTTCCTTCCCGTAAGTTAGAGTAAGAAGGACAAAAGTACTTCTGTCTTTCTTACTCTAACTTACGGGAAGGAAGCCGGTTTCTTGCCTCCCGAGGTGTGGCCGTACCTTAAAGGTCCCGTCCCATGACAGCGTCAAAGCGGAGAGGCGTAAAACGTTGCTCCAATCAGAACGCTCAATTAGAATAACTTCCATAAGTATATTCAAGTTGGGTGGCTATTATTTCTAATAAATCAACATTGCATAATTAATTTCGTCTTTTAAAAGTGAAAAACGTCAACATTAAAATCAGATTTTTACATCGAAATCTGGAGCTTTGAATAAATTAAAATATGAGTAAATCGATGTTTGCAATTTTTTTAAATTAACTCTTAAAGTGTAATGTGTTTTTCGGCTTCCTTATGGCACTTTCACACCTCGGCTGGCTGGCTGAAGGTTGCTATGGTAACGTGTGAGAGTGAAGAGTTCAGACAATGAAAATTTGAATTGTCGCAACCCTTCACTCCCATGGCAGCTACTGAGGTGAGAAAGTACCTTTAAGCTGTAACGCTGGGTCACTTGTGCCTTGCGCTTTAAAAAGTGCTTTAAATAGCCTAACGCACAATGAATCGTAATCGCTAATCCTTAATCGTAATAATGAGAGGAAGCAGGACAGAGATATATGTCTGTCCTACTTCCTCTCATTCTTACGATTAAGGATTAGCGATTACGATTCATTGTGCTTTAGGCTATTTGCTCTGAAAATTTTTTAGAAAATTCATAGTCTTACATCAACTATCCTAGTATAAGGACTAATTATAATATTGCCGATTTGTTCATTTGTTTAAGCAGTACAATTGTTAAAACAAATCAAAATAGTGAACAAATATCAATTTTTTAAATTTGGCAGGGGCACAACACTGAAAAAAAAATTATTTGATTCAATTAATTCAAATTATTTGATAAATATTTACTTCGTTCAAATATTTTTCAGTTGGATCTAAAAAATATGTATTTGGTTCAAATAACTTGAATTACTTGAATCACGTTTATTTAAACCAAATAAATCTTTTTTGGATCAAGTAAATAATTAATTTAATCTAATAAACGAATATATTTAATACAAATGCTAAATTATTTGAAACTATTCATTTATTTATTTCACTCAAGTATTTGGGTTTTTGTACACAAATAAAAATTATTTGACACAATTAATTTATTTATATAAATTATTTAATATAAATAATTTATTATTTAATGCTAATATATTATTTTATAAAAACAAATAAAAAGTATTTCAGTCAAATAAATAATTTATTGAAACGAAATTTGTGAGTTATTTAGAACTATTCATTTAATTATTTCACTCAAGTATTTGTGTTTTTGAGACAAATAAAAATTATTTGACACAATTAGTTTATTCTATGGATTAAAGTAAATTAAACTATTTAATATAAATAATATATTGTTTAATGCTAATATATTATTTTATAAAAACAAATAAAAATTATTTCAGTCAAATAAATAATTTATTGTAACGAAATTTGTGAGTTATTTAAAACTATTCATTTATTTATTTCACTCAAATATTTGAATTTTTAACGTTAATAAAAATTATTTAACACAATTAAATGATGTTATGAGTCATAGTAAATCAAATTATTTAATGCTAATATTTTCTTTCTTAAAAGCAAATAAAAAGTATTTGGAACAAGTAAATAATTTATTGTAACTAATGTGTGAGGCTATATAGGTGTTTTTGTAATTTTAAAGTCAAGTCAGCGTGGCTTAGTGCGGGTAGCGTAAAAGTCTCGTATTGCGTACGTCGCGGGCTCAATCCCACCATCCGTGCGAAATTTTATTTCATAGTTTATATGTTAGGTTATAATAAGTGTTAACTAAATATAAGTAAATAAGTGTTAAATAATCAGTATTTAAATAAATAATAAATAATAAGAATGTTATGAATGAAAATCACCATACTCATAATAACATTAAATAAAAGTAAACTCAACAACAAAAGAGGGATTACATTTTATTCATGCAAACTAATATTTATTTGGTTTAAAAATATAAATGAAATAATTTTTATAATTGATTTAAATTATCAGTTATTAGCTCCAAATAATTAATTTATTTGACACAAATTATTGTTTATTTAATGCGATAAAATAAAATACTCAGATCGAATAAAATATTATTTGAATGGAATAATTTTAATAATTGATTTAAAACATTAGTTACTATCTCCAAATATTTAATTTATTTGACACAAATTACTGTTTATTTAATGCGATAAAATAAAATACTCAGGTTGAATAAAATATTATTTGAATGAAATAATTTTCATAATTGATTTAAAACATTATGTACTAGCTCCAATTATTCCATTTATTTGACTCAAGTAATTTGTATTTGATACAAATTAGTCTTTACTTAATACAATCAAATAAAATACTTAGGTCTAATAAATAGTTATTTGGTTCAAATACAGGTTTATTGGATAATAGACAAGTAAATAATTTAATTGAATCAAATAATTTTTATTTGATCCAAATAATTTTTTTTTCAGTGAAGTGACCCAGCGTTACACTTTAAGGGTTAAGATAATACATTTTATTATCTTATTATTTTATAATTTTATTATTACTTTAAGATAATAAATTTTTATACTATTTTTTACTTGTTTCCTTTCCAAAATTTGTAGATAGTAGTTTGATCATTTCTATTTGTCTAATTATTCAAATTTTATAAAAAAGCACAAAATTAAAATTTTCAAGATTTATCAACGAATTTCTGGTACTTTTTACAAACTTCCCATATTTTTATTCTATACTAAATTCCCGGACACTTTTGAAGCCTTTTTCAATTACATCATGACTGGTGATTTAAATTTATTGGAACACAGAATGAAATGATTCTATTTTTACTTATTTGTAGGAAATAAAAAAAAAGTCAAAAGAGGTGAATGACATCTTTTTTAAAGATGATAATAATTGCATTTTTATTATTTCTTTAAAACCATTTCTAAATATGTGCAAACATAAAAAAAATGATGCAAAATAAGTAGTTACTGTCATAAATGATTGAAATTTTATATTTAAATTGCAAATAATTTAAAAATATTATTTAAAATTTATAAATGTTTTAGAATTTTTCCTTTCTTTTTTTCTAGAATGTTTACAGGTCAAGAGATTTGTCATCAACCCTTATGGACAGATATATTTAACAGCGTTGTCATAAATCAAGGATTTTCATTATAAGAACTTGAAAAATGCAAATAATATATCAAATTATAAAAAAAAATTTATTTTTCTAAAATTTACTAAGTATAAAAATGTATTTGAATAAATTTTTGGAAGTCATATCTTTAATATTACTAAAAATAATCATTATTTGCTACAAAATAATAAAATTAAAATTACAGGACAATAAAAAAAAACCTTTACAAAATACAAAATTTATTTAAAAACAATAAAATATTACTTTAACAAAAATAAGGTTGTTATTTTATACTTCAATGAATTAAATATTGTAATAAAGTAATGAGGTTTAAGAAATAATTCATTAATACAATTCCAGTTTAATACAAACAAAATAACATCTATTATCCATCAGGGATAGGATGGTTCAACGACACATGGTTGAATTTATTTCAAATCATACAGACAGCCTAACTTTAGGTTCTAGATTTAATAAGTGCTGCTAATATATGTTATAAAAAATGAAAAGAGACTATTTTCTGTTTATTTTCTATAAAACCTATTTTCAATCCAATTAAGCGCATTTGAATAATGGATTTGAGATCGGCACGTCGAAAGGTCCTCTAATTGTTCGGAAAAATCAAAAAGCACCAAAACCACGTCTTTGCACCGCCGCTTTTGATACTAAAGACTCAACTGCAGCTGTTTAGCATTAGCATTCTCTAGTAGCAAGAAATAAAACATAAATTACATGAATAAATTATTCATAATATTAAATTAAATTAAATTTCAAGTTTTTCAGGTTTAACATTGTCATGATTTTGAATAACTTGGGCACATCCTCCTACGTATGCTTCATGGTTTTAGTACTGACTAACAATAATAATAATATAATTCTGAAAAAATATATAGTATTCCACAGAAAATTTATTAGCAAGTTCTAAATCCATGGAACATATGTTGGAGGATATGCCTTAGTTATTCAAAATTATAACAATATTGACGTTTTTCATTTTTAAAAGACGAAATTAATTATGTAATATGTTGATTTATTAGAAATAATAAAGTGCGGCAAAAGTGGTGAAACTTTAATTTTGTTGCTTTTAAAACAGTGCTAAATATTATTTTTGAAATTTGGAAAAATGATTAAAAAGTAATATTTAGCTCGTTTTTATATCAACAAAATTCAAGTCCACCACTCTGTTATTTCTAATAAATGAGCATTAAGTAATTTACTTTGTTTTAAAAGTAAGAAACGTCAACGTTGCAGATGACAGCAGTTTTGTTCAGACTTAAAGAACGTTTTTTTTCTTCTTTTGCTATTGATTTTGTTTTTGGTTTATGAGTTTTTATTTAATTAGGATGTTCTCCTTTAAACAGAAATTATAAACACAATTATGTTTTTATTATATTAAACATGTTTGTTTTGCTAGGTTAACTGAATTAATTTCATATTTTTAAAGGTACCTTTCGGTAAATCTTTTTATTTTTTTAAAAGTTTTTTTTATTGTTAGACATATTTTTTATTTTTCTTTGTAGTTTTTGTAAGTTTTAGGTAATTTTAAATTGATTATTAATTTCATTATTTCAGCTGTCAACAACTGTCATTTCACGGTAGTAGTAGTAAACCATAGAGAAATTAACAAAGATAGTAAAAATTAACCTATTGCGCATGCGCATACGTACGGAGGCAAGCAGGCAACTAGGCACACATGCCTACCTGCCTCGGTTCCGCCTTATAAAAATGGTTTCTCCACTTGCTTATGCCTACATGCCTGTCCATGCCATCAAGTGGCGCGTAGGATCTTCCGTATGTGGCCGTACCTTTACAGTACTGTATAGCCTAACGCACAATGAATCGTAATCGCTAATAGCCTAACGCACAATGAATCGTAATCGCTAATCCTTAATCGTAAGAATGAGAGGAAGTAGGACAGACATATATCTCTATCCTGCTTCCTCTCATTCTTACGATTAAGGATTAGCGATTACGATTCATTGTGCTTTAGGCAAATCCTTAATCGTAAGAATGAGAGGAAGTAGGACAGACATATATCTCTGTCCTACTTTCTCTCATTATTACGATTAAGGATTAGCGATTACGATTCGTTGTGCTTTAGGCTTATGTACCTGTAGTCATTGTGCGTTGCGCATAAAGTTTACAGGATTCATCTATCTAGTTTATTGTTTGAATTGTATCAGTTTACGTCTTATTTTAATGATGCAGATAAAACAATAAAAGTATGATTTAAAACAATTTGTTACTTGGAAATTGAGGTTGTATTACTTGATATTCATTGCAAAATGTTTAAATGTTTTTTTAAATTGTGTTTTGAATAATAAGATATTTTCGTTTGAAGATTTTGTTTATTTTTAAGTAGATGTTTAATAATTTTGTTCTCGATTACATTTCCAAGTTTTCTTCCAACACAAGGGTATATATTTTTTTAAATGTCTTATTTATTTGATGCAGATGACATGAACTTCAAACTGTTTATTCTATATATAAAGTTTTAGGTTAAGTCTTGAAAAACGTTCGTATACACTGTAAGTAAACATGTTTCAATATATAGGGTGTAATTTCCGAATAGCCACATCTCCGATTTTTGTCAACTTCGACAAGGTGTCCACAGTCCCATGGAAATTTAAAATCTTAAACCGATTGTTGGAATTTATTCATTTTAAGAATGAAAAGATTCACCGAAAAACTGTCTTTCAATCTTCAAAGATTTTAATAAATAAAATTGGGATCACAGTAAAAAAATTTAAGGCTGGTTAAACAAACTTTGCACTGTAAAATATTAAAAATTGTCAGTAATTTTACAACGCGGGACGTTAGAAGAAAGTGACCACGCGTTCCACTGTACGGTGGCCTCAATTAACTTCAACCTATAAATGCTTGCACATCTCAATTTTTTTTTTGTTACAGGATTGTTTCTGGATGATTTTAAGCCTAAATAAAAAAAATCAGTTAGGCTGCTTCTGAAAAACGCAGTGTATTCGTACAGAAAATCTCGACCAATTAGAAATTGGTACAAAAAATTATCAAAGTCTTTCTTTTTGTGAAAATTAATGTTGGCCGGGAATCTTTTGGTAAGAAATCACTGTAGGTGGAACAAGAACTCACCTGTATCCTTTAAAAAAAATTTATCATGTTTTTTTACAGCCAAAACAAAATATATTAGTTTGCCAAAGATAGCTACCCGGTAAAAAGAACATGATTAAAACGCATTGGAATGTTTCAATGCGCTTTGATTCCGTTTTTGTATGAAGGCCTTTAAATGCCTAAAAACAAATCAGCAGCCATTGCAAGGGAAAATTGAACATGTGATTGTTATGTTTTACTGAGATTATTGTTTTTATCAGTATTTTACTTTTTAAGTTTAAATATGTTAATAAGTTAACTTCAGCTAAATATTAGGCCAAAATAGAATAAAATATGAGCACTAAATATAACACTTAATGTCATTTTCGTATTTTGTCTTGCATGCAACAAAAAATGACTAAAACTTATGTTTGCGTTCACTCCTTCACTTTGTTCAGGTAAACTATTAAGATTAGACACGAAATTATTTTGTTTTTCACTTTAGTAACGCGATTTAGTTAAAATAGATCGAACGACCCAAAATAGAAATATGCCACGACGTCGCGCTGCAAAGAATAAACAAGTTAACGATAGCTTCATGGCGTTTTTTTAATCTGCTGACATAGGCATTGAACGGCATTAAATTTTTTGAGGCATTGACTACGTTCTAAATTGTTTTCTTGAAGGCATTGAATGGAATTTAATTTGATACATTAACAGAAAGCATTTAATGGCATTTGGATCTAATTCGTTGTGTTTCGCTTGAAGGTAAAGAAACGCATTCAATTTTTTTCATAAAATTTGTGAGCATTCAAAATGATTAAAATGAAACAAATATAAATCAAGAAAACGCGTTAAATGGCATTGAGGACAAAAACGGAATTAGTAGGCATCTGTCAGCATTCAAATGACTGTTTTTTTAAATGCCAATTTATGCGTTTTAATCAACCTCTTTTTACCGGGAGCGTTTGAGTTTTCTGTACGAATGGTCACGGCCTTTCAATAAACTACCGTCAAGTGGGGCTATTTTGTGCACGCGAGGTTTTTAATGAATAAAATCTTTATATTTAGTTGCTGAAGTTTGATACTTGGTATAAATACTTTCTAATATCTAGACTACAGAGAGTACTTAATGAATGTACTTAATTCTTTGTCAGAAATTAGAAAAAAAATCCTAAAGTCGTCAAAATCAAGCTGAAAAATTTCAATGTTCTCAAAATTCTGTTCAGATTTCCGGAAGTTTAAAAGTGTTTCTAAAGGTATTAATATAATACTTGTTGACAATTTAGTTGAGATGATGTATACGTGATGCGCTAACTTTTTATTGCATATTTTAAGAAACAAGTGTAAAAAACTGAAAAACCAGGATTTGGTGGGTTATTTTGTGCATTCTTTAAAATCAAGTTTTCTTCAATAATTTGTTTTGTAGTTAGTAAAAATTACTTAAGAATTTCGAATTTAAACATTTTTGTCTTATTTTTGTTATAAAAGACAAGAAATAAGCATAAAATTTCAGTTTTACACATGGTGCCTTAAAAACCTCAAAAAAGTAACATTAATAATTACATGCTTTTCAAGTTAATTTTAAAACTTTTTCACTTAAAGTAACTCAAGAAGTGTAATAGAATTTATTTTAAGTAAAATTTTCTTAAAGAAATAACTTTTTTTTGTAAATCTACATTTTTGTGAAATTTTAGTGTTTTACTTTCAAATTAGTTAAACAATTCCTAAAAAAGAAAATATTTCTGGCTTTGTTTTTCTTGATTGTACTCTAGAATATCTAGAAATAATATTTCATACAGCAAAAACGGTCAAAAAAAATGTTTTCTACAACTTTATAAATAAGCAAACTTTGATGCACAAAATAGCCCCACCATGGGGTTTATTTTGTGCACAACTTTGAGTTTCTATAACTCGGACAAAAAAATTTTTCTTGTCGGCTAACTCTTAGGACACCTTTAGAAGGATGTCTACAACATAACTGAATAGATAAATTCTTTATTTTTTCAAATTCTGAATTTTAATGAAGCATAGAGTGTAAAAAGAGCGGTTTTGTGCACAAAATAGCTCCACTTGACGGTAATTTAAAAAAAATTTTAAAGACATTATTTTAAATATTTTTATAAAAATAAGTACCACTTAAAGCTACATCGTTTTGAGTCATTAAAAATCACATCAGAAAAAAGGCCCCAGGTGCTGAACATTTTGCGTTAATTTGAACTTAAGAATATTCATTAAAAACTGTACAAAATCGGTATGAAATTTAGTTTCTTTTACATTACTCCGTTTCAGTTATATATAGTCCTTAGTTATTAATATACAAAACAAAGCGTATAAAGTTTGCAAGAAAATGAAAAACGTGGAATCCTTTATCCAGTGGCGGTCTATGACTACTCGCCGCCCTAGGCAGGTATGAAATTGTCGCCCTCTCCCCCTCCACTCATTGGCGGATCCAGGGGGGGAGCACGGGTGCTTGGCCCCCCCAAAAGCCTCATATTTAACATGCAATACCCCCTCCAAAAACCTTGTCTGGATCCGCCACTGCCTCCACTTTTAATATTTTAATTTATGTAGGCAATGTGTATAATTTAAATATATATACATATATCAGATTTAGAATAAGACAATATCAATCAAATCAATACATATTATTACATTAAGATATATTTACAGGGTGTCTAGCGATCCGGGAAATCCGGGAAATTGCCGGGAATTTAATATTTCGTGAAAAAATCCGGGAATTTGCCGGGAATTTGTAAATATATCCGAAAAATCCGGGAATTTTTTGAAAATGTCGTGAAAATATAAAATAGTGTACTTTAAAGAATTTAAAAGGTTAAAAAAATAATTTTTAATAAATAATTTTTAATATTTGAAATCAATTTCTTATGTAACAATATGAAATGTAACAAAAACATTAAAAAAGCTACTTAAGTAATTTATAATATATTATTTCAAAATTGTAATCTACAATTTTTCTTTTTTGAAAATCCGGGAAAAGTGTACTCTAAGATTAATACCTTCATTAGTGCAAAAGAGATGCAGATATACTTTTGTCTCTTTTGCACTCACTGGCATTCGTTAAAACGCTAAACGCAACACAAAACGGTGCTATCAACACGATGAGGCTTGACGAAGTTTAACCCAAAGATCTTAACACTAAAAGTTTTTTTACAGACATTTGTTCATTGATGAATTTAAAAGATTTTAAGCCTAGAATGAAAAAAATCTGTTAAGGGTTTTTAAAATTACCCGAATTTTTGTAAGGTTGATTGTCCTTATTTTATTAAAGATTAAGGTTTTTAAATATTTTTTTTAATTCTCTTCTTTGAGGTTTCGTGAACAATTTTTGATAGGTAAAGACTTTTTTTTGTAGTTAATCGTTGTAAAAATTAAGAAAAATCACAAAAAAATGTGTTTTTGTCGATTTTTTATTATTTTTCGAAACAAATGTGGAAATACAGCTTTCTAATGCAAAGTGTTTAAAAGGACGTATTTTTACCATATTCGAAAAAAAAAATTAAATTTACTACAATTGATCGGAAGTTACAGTATTCTTCAACAGAAAAAACAAGAAGCCAAAAATGTTTTGAAGAGAACAAGTCGATGTACTTAATGGGTAATATCACCTTGTGTGCCGAAAAGATAGGGTCATTTTTCGGAATTAATTATAAGAGAATGAAAATATTAATTAAAATGCAGGTTCTTATACAGAAAAGTAAATACTTAAAAATGTATAATAAAACTAAAATAAAATTTTTTTTAATCAACATGTCGGCGTATCAGCAGTTTTAGTGGGGTGCTTTATTTCCCTGTGACCGCATCGGGCTTACCACTGCGCATGTGGCAATTTTGCACTTGAAACAAAAATCCAAATTTTTTCTTAAAATCTTGTGCACATCGAGGGTTTTTGTCGAAACAAAATTTTTAATCGAAATGGCGTCAATTTGAATTTTTTTTATATTTGTTTTGTTAAAATTTGCTCGAAAATTGGCTGTAGAATCGACAAATTTTAATATTTCGATAAAAACCTCGATGTGCACTAGAAAATCATGTTGTGAAGCTACAGTTAAAATTTAAAGCCAATCGGATAAAAATTGTAGGCATTAGAGATACGCCCGTCTTGAAAAACTTGGTTTTGAGAAAAACGCGTTTAAAGTTTAACCAATTAACGCACAAGAGGACACAAATTTTACAAAACTTTTAAGGATATTTCTTGACATTGAACAAAAATTTTAAAAATTTTATACAAACCGTCTCAGACATAAAATTTATCGCTCTTTCAGATTCTGTGATCAAAATTTGTTTATAATAACCATATAAAAAGTTATAATCAATTATTTGCAAAAAAAAAAAAACGTTTTTGTGTAGTTCAACTCCAAGACCCTGTTTGGAAAACTGAGTTTTGGACCCTTTACATTATTTCTACCTCAGTAATCATGTTTGCATATCATTCTTAGATAGTTTAAAGAGTGTTTAAGCCAATTAAAAAAAAATCGAAAAAATTTAATTACAAGGTTACATTTCCCCTTAGATACGCTTTACGGATCAAATATTTTGATACATTGGAAGTGTTCATTAAAAACCAAACAAATGTAAAAAAAATGCTTCAAGAAATCTGTTAAGAGCTTCAAGATATTCCCGAATGCATTTGGTATATCATTAAATTTTGCAAATATCAAGTTGCGGAAAATACTGCGAGGTTCAAATTCATTTGAAAATATCTTGAAGCCCTTAACAGATTTCTTAAAGCATTTTTTTTAATTTCTTTTTTTTTTAATGAACTCTTGCAATGTACCAAAATATTTGATGCGCCAAGCGTATTTAAGTACCTATATCTGCTAGTTCTTCTGGAAACATTCTTGGCTCCTCGTTTTTTCTATTTAAGAATGCTGTAACTTCAATTCTCAAGCAATCGCAGTAAATTTAATAATTTTTTTATTTTAAAGGTAAAAATACTTACTTTAAAACACTTTCCATTAATAAACCGTATTTCCGCATTTGTTTCGAGAAATAATACAAAAATCGACAAAAAACAAAGTTTTGGTGATTATTTCATATTTTCTCCAGCTGCACGTAATATTACGTGAATATCACAGTGATATCATATTGTAATATTAGTAATATAACGGGTAATATTACAAAATTATTTCAGGCTTAAACGGGGTTCGAACGTATTTAAGTGAACAAATGTGTACACCTTGGACCTCTCGGCCATCCAGCTCTTGGAATGTATTTCAAAAAGTGTTCTTTATATTTTACCAACAAGATTTTACGGCTATACGGGAAGAACACTTTCTGAAATAGATTCCAAGAGCAGGATGGCTGAGAGGTCTAAGGCGCACACCTTCGTATACTTATAGATAAGTTCGAATCCCGTATGAGTCTACAATTTTTTAAATATTATATTTAATGTAACCCTGCTAGGAGTGAAAAGATAGAAATGGATAGAAATTATGGGATAGAAATTTTCTATCCCTCCCAAGTACATACTTTGAATCTTTTTTTTTTAATCTTTTTTTATCCATGCCTATCCACAATGCCTATCCTTTTTTATCCATCGTGGATAGAAAGAGATTGGAATTTTTTATCCCTCTCAAGTGCATGCTTTGAATCTTTTTTTTTAAATCCTTTTCTATCCATGCCTATCTCAATGCCTACCTATCAATGTCTATCTCTTTCTATCCATCAAGGATACAAAAGGATAAAAAATTTGTATCCATTTTAATCCATGTCAAAGCCTGAAATTTTTATCTTTTTCTATCCTTTTGAATCCACGCTTAATTAATTAATAAATAACACAGGTCTACAAAATCAGACTTTTTTTTTTTATTAGATATCGGAGTGGTTTCCGATGTATTTTTGTGCGCTGAACACGATGCCGGGTTTCAAAATTGCGCATCACGTCATGATTTTGAGAAAAGTGGGGGTAAAGACCCTCAAAATCGTGTTTTTGGGGTTTTTAACATTTTTTTCCTCTTTAACCTGACGTGCTAGAAACTTCAATAAGGTCTTAAATTAAAGCTTGAAATGTGCACTTTAAGATCCATATTTGAAAGACCAAAAAAAATAGAGGCTTTAGAGAAAATTGGGGGTAAAGACCTCAAAAAACTCGATTTTGGGGTTTTTCAATATTTTTTTTCTCTTTAACCTAACGTGCTAGAGACTTTAATAAGGTCTTAAATAAAAGCTTAAAATGTGCACTTTAAGATCCATATTTAAAAGACCAAAAAAAAATAGAGGCTTTAGAGAAAAGTGGGGGTAAATATCTCAAAAAACGTCTGTTTGGGATTTTCCAATATTTTTTTCCTTAATCTTAGGTGTTAGAGTCCTAAAGTGCACCTTTTAAGCTTTTATTTAAGACCTTATTAAAGTCTCCAGCACGTCAGGTTAAAGAGAAAAAAAATATTGAAAAACCCCAAAAACGAGTTTTTTGAGGTCTTTACCCCCACTTTTCTCTAAAGCCTCTATTTTTTTTTTGGTCTTTCAAATATGAATCTTAAAGTGCACATTTCAAGCTTTAATTTAAGACCTTATTGAAGTTTCTAGCACGTCAGGTTAAAGAGGAAAAAAATGTTGAAAACCCCCAAAAACACGTTTTCGGGGGTCTTTACCCCCACTTTTCTCAAAATCATGATGTGATGCGCAATTTTGGAACCCGGCATCGTGTTCAGCGCACAAAAATACATCGGAAACCACTCCAATATCTAATAAAAAAATAGCTTGTAGACCTGTGTAATTAATTGTTTAATAATCTTATTGTATTGTATACATACTACTCTAATCCTATCTGTAACGCAACTAATACTGAAAAATCCGCAAGCACGAAGAAGCGAACCCTAACCACGAGCGCAATGATACCTTTAACCCGGAGCTCTAATCGACTGAGCTAACTAAGGAAGTTAAGAGATCACGGATACTTATGCATATGCTTCATAGCATGTGCCTCTATCTCTTTGAATCTTTAATTTTCTATCCTTTCTTATCCCTTATCTTACTTATATTTTTCTAATCTTATCTCTTTTTATATACATACACTGAAAAAAATATTAATGTGAAAAACAACAATTTGGCTATAGTTGAGTCCATTTTGGTTAAAATGACAAGGATTCCTTGTTCAGTTAGCAACCGAAGATAAGTTAATTCTAATAAATCAAACTTGTTCGACTTGTAATTTTTAAAAACAGAAAAAAATTTATAAATCAGCTGAAATATTACAATTTTCCAGTGCAAATTAGTTTCTTTGTGTCAATTAATCTTTAAAATAATACCAAAGTTTACTAAAGTTTTAATAGTTTTTTCTGAAAATGTCAAATCGACATAACCTTAAAATATATGGCGAACAAAACTGGTATTATTTACCTTAACCACTAATGTTTGAAAGAGAGAAAGTATTGACAAATGTATTTTAGATAATAAAGAACTTATTGCAGTAATAAAAACAGTCGATAGCACAATTTTTGGTGTTAATATAATATAATTCCTGATTACTTAGAGTACAAATTATCCTTGTCATTTTAACTAACCTCAACTAGCTGGCGCCTTAACTAACAAGGAAAAATGGTTGATTCCTAGTAGACGGGTGCAAGGGAGTTTTTTCAGTGTATGCACCTATATATGTATATAGTAATTCAATTTCTATCCATTTGAATTTTTCCAAAAAATATTCTTATCTATTTCTATCTATGATAAAAAAATTTCAATCAACTTAAATCTTTCTCAAAAATATTATTATCTCTTTTTATATTTTAATTTCTATCCATTTGAATCGTTCCAAAATAATCATATCTCTTTCTATCCACGCTATATTGTTTCAATTTTTATCCAATTGAATTTTTTTCAAAAATATTTCTATTTTTTTGTATCCACGATATATATTTTTACAATTCCTATCTATTTCAATCTCTCCCAAAAATATTATAATCTTGTTCGATTCATAATGTATTGTTTCAAATTTTTTCCTTTTTAATATTTCTAAAATATTCTTGTTTCTTTCTATGCACGATAAATTTTTTCAATTTTTATCCGTTTGATTATTTTCAAAATATTCATGTCTATTTCTATCCACAGTAGGATAGATGTACCGTTTTTGGCCAGTGTACCTTTAGTGGCCACTTTCAAATATATTTCTGTATATGATTTTTTTAAGGTTTGAAATTATTGCATGTATTTCAAAATTAATTTGAATTTAATCAATTTTTAATGTTCGTAATTAATTATCTCTCTTTATTAATTAAACAGATATATTTTGTTTCCAAGTATGACCACTAATATTACTAAGATGGCCAAAACCGGTACTTCTACCCTATATTGTTTTGGTTTCTATGCAATACTTTAATGAAGAAGGATCAAATGATATGTTGATTTATTTGGATGTGAAAAGGATGAAATAAAAAAATTGGTTGTTATTCAGATTTAAAAGCTGATTGAAATGGATATAGTCCTTTGTAATTTTAAAAGGGATACAAAAAGGTTTAAGTGGGATTCAAAATGATTTATTCGGATATAAAAAAGATTGACTGAAACAGATTGGTTGTTATTCAGATTTAGAAAGAATAAAAAAAATTTTAACATGGATGAAGAGAAGATAAATTTGTATATAAATCAGGGATAAAAATGTATATACTGCTTCTGGGTTTTAATCAAGACAGAAAAAGTTTAAGATGGGATTCAAAATTATTCATTTGGATATGAAAAGAAGGGATTAAAAAAGGTTGGTTGTAACTAAGATTTGAAAGGGATAAAAATATTATAATAAATAAAAAGAAGATAAATTTGGATAGAAAATTATAGATAAAAATGGATATACTGCTTCTTAGTTTTAAACATGACAGAAAAAGATTAAGGTTGGATATAAAATGATTTATTTGAATATGAAAAGAAGGGATTAAAAAAGATTGGTTGTTACTAAGATTTGAAAGGGATAAAAAAGATTAAAATAAATAAAAAAAAGATAAATTTGGATAGAAAATTATGGAAAAAATGATTGGATATACTGCTTCTTAGTTTTAAACATGACAGAAAAAGATTAAGGCTGGATATAATATGATTTATTTGAATATGAAAAGAAGGGATTAAAAAAGATTGGTTGTTACTAAGATTTGAAAGGGATAAGAAAAGATTAAAATTAATAAAAAGAAGATAAATTTGGATAGAAAATTAGGGATAAAAATGGATATACTGCTTCGTAATTTTAAATGGGACAGAAAAAGATTCAGGTGGTATTCAAAATGCTTTACTTGGGTATGAAAACTAGGAATTGAAAAAGATTGGTTGTTATTCAGATTTGGAGAATGTACAAAGAGTATAAAGTGAATAAAGAAAAGATGAGCTTAGACAAAAAATCAGGGATAAATATGGTTATACTGATCTGTAGTTTTGAGAAGAATAATAAAAGATTTAGTTTGGATTCAAAATTATTTATTTGGATATGAAAAGAAGGGATTAAAAAAGATTGGTTGTTTTTCAAATTTGGAATCGATAAAAAAAGATTAAAGTGAATAGGAAGAAGATAAATTTGGATAGAAAATTTGAGATTAAAGTGGATAGATTTACTTATGGATTAGAGATGGATAGAAATAGATTCAAATAGATAAAGTTGGGATTGATTCGGATAAAATTTGAGGGATTAGAAAAGATAGACATTGTGGTGGATAGAAATAGAGATTAAAATGGACTGGTGGGATTAAACAGAGGTTAGGAAAAGATAGACGTGAATAGAAAAAGATATACGAAATGTGTCCTTTTTAATCTTAGGGATTAAAAAGGATTCGAATGGTTAAAGTTTCTATCCCATTACTTCCAGCAGGGAAGATAATTTTGTAATATTACATGAATATCACTGTAATATTCCCACAATATTAAATCAATATCACTGTACTATTACCTTAATATTACCTCAATATCATCTTGAGGCGGACATTCCAATATCACGTTAATATCACTCCGTTATATTACTAATATTATAATATGATATCACACTGATAATCATGTAATATTTCGTGATGCTTAGGTTAACGACGAATAACAACAAAAAACTCTTTACCAATAGAAAATGGTTCACGAGACCTCAAAGAAGAGAAAGCTAAAAAAATATTTAGAGGCCCTAATTTTTAATAGAATAAGAGCAATTAACATCAAAAAATCGAGAAAAATCGACTCAATTTAAAAAAAAACTTTTAGTGATATGACATTTTGGTTAAACCTTGATGGTTTACACTAGGTACTAGACTTCCACACGGTGATACTCGACAAGGTTTAACCCAGGCCTGCACAAGCGAGCAGCTCCGGAGCACGCGTAAGGGGAAGCGGTCTCCTACCATGCGGATGGATAGGCATGTGCGGAGGTAAGAGAGGCAGAGCGAAGGGTGGAACGTACGCATGGTGGGAGACCGCTTCCCCTTACGCGTGCTCCGGAGCTGCTCGCTTGTGCAGGCCTGGGTTAAACCTTGTCGAGTATCACCGTGTGGAAGTCTAGTACCTAGTGTAAACCATCAAAATTTGCCGCCCCTGAAAATTTGCCGCCCTAAGCAGCTGCCTACATTGCCTATCTAGTTAGTCCACCACTGCCTTTATCTCAAAAACTTTCAGAGATCTGAGCGTATAACGTCCGAGTTTATCACAAAAAAGTCTTTGAAAAAAATGTTATTTCCTGTTTTTATGAAATAAATAGTATTCTGTGCATCTAAGACAAATACATTATTGACATTAAAGGTAAATTAAACTAGACTTAATTTTGAGTAAACCACGTAGCCTATTCAGGGTGAGGGGAGGGGTGCTGACAAAGTGCTACACTAAGCTGCTTAGAGGAAGGGGGATCCTTCCTTGAGGAACGTAGACTTCTTAGGGTTCCGTACACCTTCGGTGTTCCGCGGAACCCAGGGATGGGTAAATGTAGAAAACCCCCCACTCCCTGTTATTTTCGAAATTTTTATGTATAATACTTACGTATTATACTGTATAAAACCACGTATTATACGCACCCATCCCTGGCGGAACCCTTATTGGGAGACTCCTGCGTCCATAGCCAAAAACTCCCCCCCCCCAACGGCTAAACTATTGGACCTATAGGGCTAAAATTTGGTCTACATATGTGACGATTTCTGGTAAGAGGGACCTTACGCGACAATAACATTAGGCTCAGTATTCTGTTGTTCAGTGCACGAAAAGTGAGCCTAATGTTCTTGTTGCGTAAGGTCCCTTTAACCATAAATCGTCACATAAGTATGTTCATGTGTACACGGAAAGAAAAATATTGCTTTTGCATTATTAGATTACTCTATAGTATTTTCTTATTTGCGTTTGCTAACCTATAAAAGCAATAATATGTGTACGTCCATATGAAAAGGGCCAAGGTTGTCGATTTTATTTATCGACATATTCGCATTTTTCTAAAGAAGATTCAGATTTTCGAAATTTTTTTTATTGCTGAAAAACAAACTACGTAATGTCCTTCGTCGAATCATTCATTTACAATAACTTTATAGTAATTAAAAACACAAAGAAATCTTATTTTTAATTTTAAAAATGCATGGGCGCTAATGGAAATCTTGAACTTTAAACTCGTTTTTCTCAAAACTAGGATTTTGATACTTTTAACTTTGAATGCTTATAACTTTGTGAATTTTTCATCTAAAGGGGTCCAAGACCTCTCGAAATGTTCGAAATTTAATAAAGAATATGGTCATATAGATAAGTCCAATAGTGCCAAAGTGGGTCCTTTTCATATAGACGTACACATATATAGTTTTGCAGTATTAGGTATCGCCATAGGAAATACCTATCAAAGACTTACTTTTATAGTAAGAACATAATAGTCTAAACGCAAAGACCTTATAGGCCAAAAGCAAGAAACATCGTTATAGTACAATCGCAAAGAGTATAACAGGCCATAATAGCACTGAACGTTATTCAACTTCCAGGTAACGTTACTTTTTAACGTCAGGGACGTTAAAAAGTAACGTTGCATAAGGTCGATTTAACGTTAAAATCTCCACGGCCATTTAACGTTCGGCTGGAACGTTATAGAACGTTACTTTGGGACCTTCAATGGACATTCGAAAAATCGCAGTGCGGGTTGCGGAAAAATGTTGCAGAAAGTCTGTAAATTTTTTTACTAATTATAATCAATGTTGATAATGTTATTGCTTCTTACGAACAGTGGTCGCTAAAATCAACTGCGCAGCTCTAGTTGTAATAGAAAACTACTGCGCACAGTTTTAACGTTATTTAATTTTAAACATTTTTGAATGTCCATTGAAGGTCTCAAAGTAACGTTCTATAACGTTTCAGCCGAACGTTAAATGGCTGTAGACATTTTAACGTTAAATCGACCTTCAGCAACGTTACTTTTTAACGTCAGGGACGTTAAGGGGTTACGCCTAGTTGTCAATGGCAAAAAAACAGTAATATTTGACAATTTTTTTTTCTTTTTCATAAAACTTTTTTAAAAAAAGTAATAATTTATTTAAAAGTGCATATATTTTAACACTTAAAAATAATTTAACAACCAAAAAATATTTAAAAATATTAAACTTGCAATAGGTTCATAAAAAATGCATTTTTTAAAAATGGTTTTGCGGTGGACAGCTTTTTTCGGAAACAGCTAGTCTGAAATCAAAAATCAAAAATTTTTCTGTTAGTACGATACCATATGCAGTTCGTGAACGAAGGGTTTTAAAAAATTTTCATTTTTAACAAAATAGCAGCCATTTTTGTCAAAAAAAACGATTTTTTAAGCAAAAAATTTTGGATTTTCATTAATTAAAATGAAAGTTTTTATTCAAATAAAAAATCCTTCGTTCACGAACTAGCTATTTATGTGTCAAATAATCCCTATAAATTTGAAGCCGATCCGTTCCGTAGTTTTTGAGAAATCTTGTCCACCGCATGGGTATTTCTTGAAAAATGTAATTTCGAGAAAAACGCATTTAAAGTTTTTAGAACGGAGGGACCAAAATTTTTATAAAAAATTAATCAGATTCGATTGAAACTTGTTACTCGGGGGTTTTTGGGATCGATGATTACGAATCTGAACTTAGTTTTTAAAAATTCAAAATGGCGGATCCAATATGGCGGACAAAATTTTAAAAAAGTTTTTGATTTGCTTGAAACTTGTTACTCAGAGGTTTTTAGGGTCGCTGATTACGAATCTGAAGTCAGTTTTTCAAAATTCAAAATGGCGGATCCAATATGGCGGACAAAATTTTAAAAAAGTTTTTGATTTGCTTGAAACTTGTTTCTCGGAGGTTTTTGGGGTCGCTGATTACAGATCTGAAGTCAATTTTCTAAAATTCAAAATGGCTGATCCAATATGGCGGATAAAATTTTAAAAAACTATTTAATTCAATTGAAACTTGTTATTCGGGGGTTTTCGGGGTCACTGATTACAAATCTAAAGTCAATTTTTGAGAATTCAAAATGCAGGATTTAATATGGCGGACAAAATTATAAAAACTTTTTGATTTGCTTCAAATCATCGTCTTGTAATCTAATTTTCTTTTTTGATGCACTAAACATCTGATTGTCATTTTTTTCCACTTTTGGATTAAAATACTGCTTTTTCTTATTTGATCTAGATTTTTTCACTTTATTAGACTCCACTAGCCTTCGTGGGAATTTTTTATTATTGTTCATGATGAGACAAATGATCAAATTGAAAACAAACAAAAATATATTGCGCGTCAGTAATACCGTTTATATTGAAATAAAGTAACAAAAATTGAAGTTAAACATAAAAAGCAATGAATTGCACCTCATTAACTATTCGCGTTCACATTGAAAAAAGACCGAAAACAAGACCACTCGTTTATGTTTTATTGTAAAAATGTATTTAAATAAACTAAAATGAGATTAAAATGAAACTGCTGTATACCGTTTTAATCGAGACAATTTTCTATGCTACCAGTTATATTGTAAAAAGCGACACAAATCAAAATAAAACATACCGACCAATACTTGGTATTTTATTAATTATTTGATGTAATTAAAAAATATACTGTTAAAAAAGAGTGTAATTTTAAAATACATTTGTGCAAAATGTAATTTTGTATAAATGTATAAATTTATGGTAGATTTGTATATTTCATTTGATTTACATGTACTGCATATTTGCTTTATATAAAAGTGTATTACATTTCTTTAGATGTGAAGATTTCCCTGCATTTTGATATAATATTTATGTATTGCATATATTTGCTTCCCAAACATTTATATTTTTCTGAACGAATTACATTACAGCATAATTTCACCTTTCAAAATTTCAAGAAAACTATGCTTTTATAATACATTTCATCCAGAGAAATGTAATATACAAGTTTGGGAAGCAAATGTATGCAATACAAGTATATAAATATCAAAATACTGTAATATCCTTCTTCAGCAAAAATGTAACATACTGTTATGTGAAGCAAATATAACACACGTGTATATTAAATTAAATATACAAATTTATTATATTTAATATATATAATTACATTTGACACACATGTATTGCAGAATTGCAATCAGTTTTTAAGGGTACATTTTTTAATTACATCAAGTAGTTAATAAAATAATAATAAGTATAAGTTGATAAGTTTTTTTTTAATTTGTAGTCATTTTTTAGAATACGAACGGTAACATAGAAAATTGTTTCGATTAAAACAGTATGTAGCAGTATGCAGCAGATTTATTTTGATCCGATTTCAAATTTTTGAACTACATTTTTACAGTAAAACCAGAGCGTATGGTCTTGTTTCCATTCTTGTTTTTGCCATGTAAACGTGAATAGTAACTTTGATTTTTGGTTACTTTTTTCAATATAAGCAGTAAAAACAATTAAATTTTTAATTCTTCAAGAAAGAAAAATCACATACAAGACGATGGGACAACAGTAGACACATTACTTTCATTAAGAATTTTAAAATTTGTGACAGTGTTTTCGGTTATGGCCTAGACTTCATAATAGCAGTTTCAAAATTATCTATAAATTTGCAATCAGCGACATCACAGACCCTGAGAAACAAGTTTCAAGAGAATCAAAATATTTTTTAAAATTTTGGTAGCCATATTGGATCCGCTATTTTGAATTTTGAAAAACTGACTTCAGATTCGTAATCAGCGATCCCAAAAACCCCCGAGTAACAAGTTTCAAGCAAATCAAAAACTTTTTTAAAATTTTGTCCGCCATATTTGATCCGCCATTTTGAATTTTGAAAAACTGATTCGAGATTCGTAATCAGCGACCCCAAAAACCCCCGAGTAACAAGTTTTAAGCAATCAAAACATTTTTTAAAATTTTGGTCGCCATATTGGATCCGCCATTTTGAATTTTTAAAAACCGACTTTAGATTCATAATCTTTAGGTATTATACTCTCAGAAAATGCAAAAATCCAAAAATCGATTTTTTTGACCTAAACACTAGGCGTAACCCCTTAAAAAGTAACGTTACCTGGAAGTTAAATAACGTTCAGTGAAAAAAAAAAAAAAAAAAACGAACAAAGTTGGTTTGGGGTCTTTCGATTTTCTTGAAAATTGGCAAAAGTTTAGTGTTAGATAAGAGTTATTTGTGGGCCAAAGAGTTTTCAAAAATTTTCAAAATTGTTGAAGTTAGAAGGCTTGGAATTTTGAGGTACGAGTTTTTCAAACCATGATATTTTTTGTAGTTTTTAATGAATTTGATTCATATTGTAACGTCCAAAAGGGACATACAAAACCCATTCAAATATTTATTTATTAAACCCCTGATTTATCTTCTAAGGCAGAAAGCCTTAGGACTAAGGGAGCAGGAAGAAAGTTAACTGACAGTAGTTTCAAATAAACGTAATTTATTCAAATACACTGATGCGACCATTCGAGAAAACTCCTGTTGAAAGGTTGAGCAATCCTTGGAAGGGAGGTGATTGTAGAGAGTAGAGAGAGTAAGAGTCCACTGAAAAAAGGTGAACTTGTTAACAGGTTAATTAAGCAATAGAGTTGAAGGCAATAGTTAGGAAGTATTCTTGATTACTTACTTGTTTTATAGTTTGTTGAATCTTAAGTAGCAGGAAAATAGAGATGAGTGTCAAGAGGGTTGACGGGTTTCCTTGCTGTGGAAATCCGGAGTCTGCGGGTCGTCTTTCTTCTAGTGAAGCAAAATAGACCCCCTGGTGAAAGGTATGAAGATTCTTGTCGTTGTCTCGACAAAGAAAGATTTCGCTGGTCCAAGACACTGGGATTTGTGAGAAAGAGTTTTGACCAGCAGAACGAGAGCACAGACTGACAATGACTGGATTCGTCCAGGGGTTGATTATCAACTGATAATGTGATTAGTTCGGAGATCGGCTACAGACTAACTTTTCCCACTACTACTTTTTTCCTTATATAGAGAAAAAGTGATGGGGTGACTCTTGACCCTTAGCGTGGGTGTAAGAATTAGGGGACAACCTCAACAGGTAAAACAAGGGGGTTTCTTGCTCAACAGGTAGATGAACTCACTATTCGTTTCTTGGTACAAATCAATATCGGCAGCCAGCACGGGTGCTAATATCGAGAGTATTGATTTTTTCTTAATTCAGAACACACCTTTGTTACACATATATATTTATACACAATAAAGTTACGAGAACGTAACATTTCCCTCCCCAAACTTTTCGGAACATAAGAAAAGAATTTTCTTATTGACGAAATTTCATCAGAAACTTTACTTGACGCATGTGGGAAAAAAAAATTTTGAGGGAAATATTTCGTTTACAGATTAGAATACAGCCATAGTATGAGAATAATTACGACAATTTCCGCGTTGATATAAACGCTCGACCCCCCTGGGATAAATCGAATGCATAGCGAAGATTTGTATTCGATTTCAGAAAACACACAAATACATATGACAATAGTGGTATTTAAGCATTTACAACATTAAATTTATTCTTTACTATATTTATATCCCATTTTACTTGGTATAATAGCGCAAAATACATTGATAATGGATATAAAGACTCGGATGTAATTCTTCTTCCACTGGTATAATTTTATCTTAATTTAAGGTTATATTATTAATTTTTATTTAAATTGAATTATCATAGTATATATTTAAAATTTAAAATAAAATATTTTTATTCTTTTCTTTTTCAATAATTCACTTAGATTAAGATTTACACTTAGTTTAGTTTTCTGGATGCGACTTGACTTAATATTCTAGTTCGAGTTTTACTAATTTTAGTTTTTATTTTCTTTGGACTTAAATTCAAACTAAATTTTACTAAATTTAGTTTGAACTTGACTTGATTACGAACACTACTAAATTTAGTTTTAATTGATTTTGAGCATGACTAATTTTAGTTTTACTTGATTTTGAACTTGACCAAACTTAGTTTGACTTGATTTCGAACTTGACTAAATTTAGTTTAACTTGATTTCGAACTTGACTAAATTTAGTTTGACTTGATTTCGAAACTTGACTAAATTTAGTTCCTACTTTCTTAGAATCCAAATATTATTAAAAAGTTTTACTGATAAAATTTATTCTAAATAATTCTGATTAATAATTAAGCTTGATTAATTTATTTTGACACATCTCACGTGTATAATTTATAAAATATTTGGCAAATACTAAAAATAAATTAAATACTTATATTTATGAATTGAAGACTTTTGTATATTAAGTAATTTATACGCGCGCAATATTTTTTAATATTTAGTATTGTTTAGCAAAAGACACATACAACACTCATGGATTTAAGCTAAGATTATATGTTAGAATTTCTTGGAAACACATATAGAGTTTTGAATTGAGAGTACATTTATAAGACATTAAAATTTTTAATTCACACATACACAATACACATACAATTTCGGATTGGAATACATTAATAAGACATGTTAAAATGCAAAATTTACACACACACAACACACATAAAATTTTGGGTTGAACTACATTAATAAGACATGTTAGAATTTAAAATTTACACACACACAACACACATTCAATTTTGGATTTAAATACATTAATAAAACATGTTAAAATTTAAAATTTACACACACACAACACACATAAAATTTTGGGTTGAACTACATTAATAAGACATGTTAGAATTTAAAATTTACACACACACAACACACATAGAATTAATAAGACATTAAAAATTTACACACACACAACACACATTCAATTTTGGATTTAAATACATTAATAAGACATGTTAAAATTTAAAGTTTACACACACACAACATACATAAAATTTTGTATTTAAATACATTAATAAGACATGTTAAAATTTAAAATTTACACACACACACAACACACAAAAAAAAAAAAAATTTAATCTTTTTCCATATATTTTTTGTTTCTTTTAATGCTCATACATTGCGTTGCGACATGATTTTGTTCATAACAACGTTCGCATGAAAAATCCCATCTGTACAATCTTTCTTTATTGCACCAGTCAGAATCATTTTCTCTGTTTTCACAAAATTCATATCTGTTATATAATCTTTCTAGCATTATTTTTGCTAGAGCTTTCTTAGTTTCTTTTTTTGTTTTTTGACCCGGTATGTTTATTTCAATGTAGTCTGAATTTATTTGTACTGAACAAGTTGCATTTAAAGGTATGGAACTAGGGTTTGGTAATATATACTCTAGTTTTGAAAATGAGTACTCAATACTCATGTTATTTAATCTCGAAACAGGGCAGATGTCCTGCATTTTCTTGAAATTTACTGAAAGGGAAGAGATGTTTTCCTAAGTTATTAATTTTATAGTTATAGAGCTTATTAGTTTTGTGAAAGGATTACGTTAAAATTTTTCTAGAGTTGTTGATTTAAGTAATAAGAAGATGATGATAATGAAAAGGAAAACAGAAAAAGAAATGAAAGGTATAAAAGAGTAAAGGTCTAAAACAAAAGTTTTAGCCAACCGCTTGGCCCTTGCTATTACATCGGCGGATCTTTAAGGTTTAATTTTCATAATTGAAAATTCCGGTTTTTTAGGAGTGGGGTAATTTTTGTTGTTCATTGGAAAACGCAGGCTTAGCTGGGTTGAGGGTTTAAGATTTTTACTAGTTTTGAACGGACGAATTTCGGGTTAACATCATGGTGTAAGACATAGTGTTGTGAGAGGAAAAATGTCGTCGTTCAACAATTTTTTATCTTCGTCAGACGTGGATATTGAGAAAATTATAGCAAATATGGAGTGTGAAGCACCATCAGGAATGAATGTCCAGGGAATTATAGATTTCGATTTTGATCTCGATTTGTTATGTGACCCTAGTGTGGAAAAACAGAAGGAAGAAAAAAAGGAAGAAATTGAAGGTCCATGGGAGGAAAAACCGTGGAAGATGGTACTAGGTCTTGAGAAAGATTACAAAATTCGAATTCAAGGAAAAGAGATATTATTACCGCCTTGGTGGATTAATTTCCCCACTACTCAAAGATTATCTTTTGAAAGTCAATTGAAGCAACAGATGATAGCCCAAAGGGGCTGTTTTTATATTGGTAGCAGATATTGCATTATACATGAAAACAAACTATCTAGGGTGAGTAATAATTTATGATATTATTATTAGAGTAATAGTAGATCATATATAATAATAAAATAAAAAAAAATTTTTTACATACTTTTTCTTTTTTGTTTTTACAGATTGATGGTGAAAGAGTCCGAACCATGGGAGGGATTCATATAGTTTTTGACTATACAAAGGTTAAAAGTAATAAATTAGGAGATCTATTAGTCCCGTTGAGCTGGTCGGGAATGCAGGAACAATATTTAGATTACCTGACAAATGGCATCGCCGATCAATATGAATCAAAGGAAGAGGATAAAGATGTAACCTTTTTGGGGAGACATTACAAGATTCAGCAGGGCAGAATAATAGAGGTTGTAAATTGAAATTTCTTTTATGTAAAGAATTTTATAATTTTATTAAATTTGTTTGAGGTCTATTGTGCTCTTTAAAAAAAAATTCTTTTTATTTCAGTTACCTTGACGAGATAGGTTCACCGAGGCTTTCCATATGAAATGTTTATATTTAAGATAAGAATTTTATTGTGATAAAAATGTAATAAATTGATCATTTTGGTATTATAATAAAAGAAAAATGTATTGTAATTTTATGGTTTATTTATTTAATGTATAAGAATTGAGAGAATAATGAGAGAGAATGTGAGTGGAAAAAAAAAAGAAAGAAATAAGATAGAGAGGGAATGGAATTAAAAGAGAGAGTGGGAGTATATGGATGAGAGAAAATTTGAGTGAAAGAGAGAATATAATGAAAGGAGAGAGCGAGAGAAAGAGAGAGAAAGAGAGAGAGAGATAGTATGATTGAGAAGTATAATTAAAAGAGAGAGAGAGAGAGAGAGAGAGAGAGAGAGAGAGAGTATATGAGTGCGACAGGCAAGTGGAGCGAGTCCCGTACCGAAGGTGGGGATACATGCAGTCCCCGCGTGTCGCATATCGCTTGTCTCTCTGGTGGTCTATTGTTCAACCCCGAGCGTCAACTCGCGAATGCATGGTCCCTCGCGGTTTTTATTGCGTTTTTTGATTTTATCGAAATGTGTAAATTTAATATTAATAATTTTAGATGTATTTGAAAAATATATTTTCAAATGCAAGTCTCTTCATTCCGTTGCGCTGTAGTATTAGAAGGTAGAATTCTCGACCGGTTTGTTTGAGTTATAGGCTAGGCAAGGCTGTCGCTTAACGCGTTTCGCTAGGCTCTCTCGCGCTTCATTGTTTAACCCCGAGCGTTAACTCGCGAATGTGTGGTCCCTCGCGGTTTTTAATACATTTTTTGATTTTTGGAATACTATTTTAATCTTATTTGAATAATATTTTAATTTTCGAACTTAAGGACTTATTTTAAATTATCCATCGAATTTTCAGAATACTATGTTTGGTATATGTAGGTGCTATAGGTTTCGTTATTGCTACAGTGTACCGCATTGAGTCATTCCCTTAGGGTTAGTTTAGTTTTAAAGCAGCATTGTAGGTATTCTGTAAGGAATTTCTATAATATGTCTATGAACCGGTTTAGTTATTATGGTTTGTTGAATTTAGATTTGGCGTTTCTTCTACTATAACACTTAAAGGTCTCATTGGGTTTACTATTGCTATATGTCTAGGTTGTCGATCATGAATTCTATTACTATTTTCATTTAAAATATTATTCTCAAAAAGGTTAGCCCAATAAGAGATTTCATCTGGGCGAAATGATTTTTCCTGTAATTCTCTATCTAATTTGAATACAAATATTATTATTATTATAAGAATAATTATGATACCGATAAAAGTAATGGAAAATAAGGAATGATCCAAAGAGTTTTTCTCCATGTTGGAGGTACTTTTCTCCAAAGTTTGTGCAAAAAATTCTAATTCGTTTAAAGAGATTCTTTGGCTTCTAGTTATTTAGTCTCGACAGTCATTTAAAATAATTTGTGAGGTAGTTGAATTTTCTTTTAATAGATTAGTAATATATGGACTGATTGAGTTTATTGTAGGTACATATATTGAAGTATTATTAAAGTTTTTATTATTGTTGTTATTATTTTGAAGCTTAGGTTGCAGCAGTTCACATATTGGGTTTATTTCCAAAATTCCATTACCTTTTATACTAATAGTTTTAAGTATATTAGGTTGACAAGAAATTTTAATATTTTGTACTGGCATTAAAGAATATAACCATGTATTGTTTTTCTTCAATGGAATCCATTTGGATTTAGTTATAGAATTAATTAAATATTCACATCTATGCGGTATTCCAAAATTCAAAAGAGAACTTTCGCAGGTTTGATCCAAAAAGGTGTTTTTAATGGTTACTGATTCTTTGCAAATAAAATTTTTGTGTATTGTTGAACATTTTTTAATATAAGATTTATCAAACAAAAAGTAAGTTTCATTATTCTCTGTTAAACCAATATATTGAGAAAGATGATTTGTGTTAGCAAGGATCTCAAAATCCTTTCTTAAATTTGTAAACCCTGTAATCTTGTGTATTTTAAATAAGTTATATTTTGTTTTTGAAGGCAATTGAATAGTTAATAGGAAAACGGTAAAATTTCTTATTTGCAAGATATTAATTTTAGATATACTAATAAGATCTTGTAAAGTGAGGTTATTCGGTAGGTACGAATTTGTTTTAACAGAAAGAATATGTTTAATAATAGGGGTAAAATCTTCTGGCATTAGGGATGGGTTCCAAATATTATTGAGTGAATCGAAAAGAGAAAGATGTATCTTTTTTAGTGTAGAAATATATTGATCCATGAATTGCAAAAGAGATGGAAGGTTATGCGATGTTTCTTGGTGAGTTAATGCGATTTTTAATACCTGAAATTTATTTAGAATGTTATAAAAGTCTGATGGTAAGACATGTAAGGAAAACTGTTTCCAACGAGCGTCGAAAAATCCGTTTTTTGTTATATCGAGTAGGATTTTACGCAAATTTAAGTGCTCTTCATTCTCTTGTTCCAATATGTGTTTACTTGTCTTATTTATTTCTTTTTGAATTAATGAAATTGAAGTTATTAATTTTATTATTTTGTTTCTATAAATCGATATTTCTAGTTCAAAACAAGATGTTACCGTATTCTTACATGGGTGATTATCTATTAATTTATCGATTTGTTTTTGTATATCGATAATTTCATTAATGTTTAAGTAAGTAGCAATGTCCCATTTGTCGCGAATTAATCTTGCCGACCCAAAGTTTTCAAAGTAGAGTGCAGGAAGGTTAGAAAGGGGTGTGTTAATTTGTGGAATTTCTTCGGCGTTAATGATAGGAGTAGAAAAGGAAAAAAGGAAAAGGTATATAAGTAACATGTTGCTTCTCGGTTACCTGAAACAAGAAAAAGCATATTAGTTTTTAGTGTGAAATCCACAATTAGAGCATTTTTTGCAGATAGTTACTCGTTTCGTTTTCTTTTTACTTTTTGTTTGATTTAGGTTTTGGAGGTTTAGAGTTAGATTTGATGAAATGTTTTGTGGAAAAATAGAATTTTGAGTTTGTAAAGACATTGGAAAAGGAGGTGGTTGGGGTGGGTGAAGAATCGAGGATGTGATAAATGATGGGGGTAATATAAAGGTTTTACTACACGGAATATTTGATGTTGAAAAAGATGGTCAAGAAACGGATTGTATGTTAATTAGGTTAGGTAGAGTATGAAAAATAGTGCTAACATGTGGATTATTTACGTTTGGATTCATCCATGAGGATAAGATTTGTTTAATGGTTAAACTCATTAATGAAGCTGCTTTGACTTTTCCATGAAAAGGATTTTGTGCTATTATTGTTTTTTTTAGTTTCCAAAATTTTAACTATGATTATAAAAAATGAATTTTCACCATTAGAAATGTAAAGGAAGGTGTAGGTGGGATAAGGTAATTGATGTTTGTAGCAAAGTTGGTTTAGGTTATTGATTTCATTTATAATTATTTGATCTGATTGTTTAGTATTAAAAGATTCTATCAAAATAGTATAAAGGGCTTTGGAAATTATTTGTTCAAGAAATTTCAAGTTTTTTCCTGTTGCAATAATTGTGTCATTCAAATATTCTATTGTACAAGTAAAAACTGGTTTGCTTTCTTTGACAGTCTTCTGAGTTTTAATGTTAAAAGAGGGTAAGGAACATCTCCTCAAGAAGTCATACAACAGGAAAGGATAGCAGATTGGATACATTTTGTATTATTTTCTTTTTTATACATGCACAATATAATTATTGTCAAAATGTGGGTTAGGATAAATTTGTTGTACTTGTTGATTATTCCAATTACCTGTGGGGTTATTTGTCGTTTTGTGTTCTGGTAAGGTAGGCGTGCAAGGTGGAGGGGGTGGCATGCAATCTGGAAGTGCAGTTTCTACTTTGCTTGCACTGGATTCTGCAGGTGGCTTTCTGCCAATATGTAACAGCAAATTAGTAACAGAATCCCATAAAGCGCCTAATAAATACACAGACCAGCCAAACATTCTATGAAGCGCATAGCCATGTATAAAGGTATCAGCGATTAATTTGATACCTCTAATAAGAATAATTATACCAATTATGCCAGCACTGGCAGTTCCAAAGCCTGTGAACATAGTCCAAAATTTTGTCCAAGTCGAAGCTACAATTTTATCTAGAGTTTTCTGATCAATTATATTTGATAAAGACATTCCACTATAGGATACTGATTGACCCATCATACCCCGAACCAATGAGTTTATCATCATTGGTTTTTCTGCGGGAAACATAATATGATCGCGTAATTTATTTAAATCAGATTGAGAGTAAATTCCACTTACTGCAAGTGAAGCGGGATTTGTATATCTCCAAGTCGGTTTTGTCATAGGTTTCATGATTTCTGGTGGTATTGATTCGACAGGATAGGGTGATACTTTATACCAAAATTCTCCCACTTTATACATTGAAGGAAGGAAAGCATTGCATTCTATTTGGGTTCCTAAGTTTGTTAAAATATGTGTTCTAGGGCTAAGAAATAATGAATCGTTTCCCTTCGAGACTGGTAGTTGCAAATAGCATTCTTTAACTTTTCTATGGATAAGATCAACAGGTACGCATTTTACAATATGTGCTACTTCTCCAGCTACTATGGACATATAGCCAGGGCCTTTCATGAGGTGTAAAGCAAATTCGTCTGGAGCTTGAGTTGCAAGAATCAAAGAATTTTTAAAAACTTGTCTTTCTAAAGTACAACGTTGGTAAAGTACATCTTGGTATAGTTTATTCATTTCTGTACGAATGTGTCTTTCGACATAAACAAATTTAGAGTTTACGTATGTGAAAATGTCCATACTTTCAATTGTAAGGTCTTCTCTACTCAAAAATGTATGTCCTCGTGTCGTTTGGAAAACAAAAAGTTTAGGATGTTCTGTACGATATAATATGTATTGGCAATAGAAAACTGTCCAGTCTGAGCTAAAACAAAAGTCAGTTCTTGAGACACAAAAGAAAAAAGAGTTTCATGAGATTTAAGGTCATAAATTTTGTTAGCATGTCCCTCATAAAGTACTTGATATTTTTTGAAATTACAAATGTCCTTGGGCAAGGGTTCCCAAAAAGAATAGCCATTTTCTATGTCAAGACAATCTGTTGCAGATAAAGGGCAAGTTACTCCAGATCTTAGTCTAATTCTATCTGCGTCTAAATCTACAATAGCTGTTTGTTCATACATTTTTATTCTAATTACACCAATAACTATGACATTTTCCCAACTACCAAAGGAATCTTTATAGTCGATCCCTGAACATTTTCCATTTGTTTTTACTGTGCCTCCAAATGTTGCAGGATGACTTACAGTACTATTCATTTTTATATTTGAGATCTTGATGCCATTTTCGTGCTCATATATACCTGTTCTATGGATGCTTTTGCAGGTATCGTATGATATTTCACGTAAATATTCAGCTTCTCCATTAAATACCTTTGAATTATGTGAATGCATACCACAGTATTTTATCGAACGTCTGATTTCAATTTAACATTGTATTACCTTAGTTGTTGTTATTCCACTAAATTGAATTAGTTGGATGTAAGTCTCAGTTGAATTTACTTTGATGTCTGGGGTTGGACATTCTCCTACTTCAAGCAGAGAAAGGGTAGTTATGTTCAATCTATTAGAAGCGCAGTCATATCCCACGATCGCATGTACCATCGTATGAGAGAAAAGGAATCCGATGAATAAAACCGCGAAAAGGAGCTTTGAATCCATCTCCTGAAAAAGGAGAGGGGGTATTTACAATATGGTTTTAAAAATCTAACACTACACATTGAACATCAAACATTGAACGTTAAACATCGAACATTAAGTATTATTCTATTGGTTACAACTTTGCATAGGGTGCTTAATATAAGATTTTCTTAATCGATTTATATGAACTACTTTGGGTGTTTTATTTATTTTGATTTTAACGTTTCCTTTGCCCAATATTTCTAAAACTTCATGAGGTCCCGTATATTGATCGCCTAACTTTTTGGGTTTTGGGCCTTGGAGTAGAAATACACTATCACCGACTTTAAAATTTTGAGGATTAATTTTTTGGTCGTGATATATTTTAGATTTTTCTTTTGATTCGATTAGATTTTTACGAGCGAAATTTTGTACGTTATGTAGTTTAGAAATCAGATTAGTCAGATAATCTTCATAAGTGGCTAGTTTTTCTTCTGGTAATAATGGTTGGCTTGAAGGAAATCTTGGTAAACGCCCAAATACAAGTTCGTAAGGTGTACACTTGGTACTTTCATGAACACTCGTATTATAAGAAAACATAGCTAATTCAAGCAAATCGTCCCATTGATTATTTTTACTTATAAACTGCTTTAAATATTCGGCCAAAACATGGTGCGATCTTTCTATAGACCCATTGGATTGAGGGTGAAAAGATGTGGTTTTAAATTGTCGAATACGAAAAAGTTTAGCCAATTTTTTCATAAGGTTACTTAAGAAATTTGTGCCTTGGTCAGTTAAAACACTTTTAGGTGATCCAAAAATGCAAATAAATTTCCTAACAAACGCATCCGCAATTGTACTTGCTTGCTGATTAGGCAATGGTATGGCTAAAGAATATTTGGTTAAATTATCCTGGATTGTAAGAATGCACTCGTTTCCTGACTTAGTTTTTGACAATGGACCAACGATGTCCATAGAAATTTTATCGAATGCAACACCCGGAGTATCCGTAATAACCATGGGTTTTTTAGTTTTTACTCTAACCAACTTTTTCAATTGGCATTGAAGACATGTTTGAATATACTTTTGAATATCTAATTTCATGTTTTCCCAAAAGTATTTTTGTCTAATACGAGTATAAGTTTTTGTCACACCTTTATGACCACCTAGCGCTGAAGAGTGCGCTTCTTCAATTAAAATTTTTCTTTGCTCAGTAGTCGCGTATTGAGTATAACCTTTACAGACTATTACTTTCACATTAGTTTCTCGAAATGTTTCTATAAAAATTGCTAATACTTCCGACCATTCCATGTGCATGACTTGACCCGTTTTTGCAATACTAATTGATTTTAAATTTAATTTTTCAGCTAATATTTTAAGAGAATGAACAGTTTCCGTAACATTCTTTTTTAATTCTGTCAAACTTATTTCAGATTCACTAATAATTGGTAATGCTATGTGATAAAAATTTCCCTTTTTAAATTGTTTAGCTTCATTTAATCTAAGATTTTTAAATTGTGGCATTTCGTTTTGTTTAAAAAGACTTTGAGAAGCGTTATCCATAGGGACTCCTAGAGTTGAAATAAAATACGCGTAGTTGTCTTTACGCATACGCATTTGGTCTTTGCATTCTACTATATTTTTGGATGGGGTGGGATTATGTTCGTTGATTTCTTGGGATGGGTCAGGTTCTGACGGATCGATAGGAGTTGGTTCAGGAAGGTTATCGTTATCATCTTGTGTTTCGAAGAAACTTTCGTCTAAACTGGAACCTACATTATTATTTAAACTATTTTCTTCACTTATTTCTTCAATATCTTCATCTTCAAATATTTCTTCATCATAATCTTCGGAATCACTGTCACTGGAATTGTTATGAAAATTTTCATAAACTGGATCGTATAATTCATTTTGTTCAAACTCTGGATCGGAGTCTTTTTCAGAATTTTCACTATCTTCATTCTTATTTCTTCCTTCTATTATGTCTTTAGCTTCTTTTCTTGGTCTGCCTCTTTTCTTCTTGATAAATAGAACTGGTTTTTTATTCTCTTTTCTCGGACGCCCCTTTTTCTTCTTGGTTATCGTTTTTTCTTTACTTATTACTTCATTTTTACTTTCATTTTCATCTTCAAATCCGACTTCATTCTCGTCTCCATATTCAACTAATTCAATTGACTTATCTTTTCTTGGACGACCTCTTTTCTTTTTAGTTAATGTTTTAATCTCTTTTTTATTAACAAACGGAACTTGAACAATTTCTTTTCTTGGACGACCTCTTTTCTTTTTAATTATTATTTCTTCTTCTTTTTGTTCTTCTTCTTCTTCTTCTTCTTCTTCTTCTTCTTCTTCTACGTCTTCTTCATACATTGGACATGTTGTATCTGACTTTAGGTTTCTTGCATTTCGAGATTTCTTGGATTCTAGAACTTGATTTTCCATTGATTCACTTGATTTAGTACCCGATTCTGAATTTTTATTTACTAGATTTCGACTTTGATTTAATTCACCCGACTTACCATTAACCGACTTAGGATTTTTATTTACTGGATTTCGAACTTCGCTTAATTTACTTGACTTAATACTACACGACTTAGAATTTTCATTGACCTGATTTAAACTTTTACTTGATTTACCCGACTTAGTACTTACCGACTTAGAACTTTGACTTGATTCACCCGACTTAGTATTCACCGACTTAGAACTTTGACTTGATTCACCCGACTTAGTATTCACCGACTTAGAACTTTGACTTGATTCACCCGACTTAGTATTCACCGACTTAGAACTTTGACTTGATTCACCCGACTTAGTATTTGTAATCACTTGATTTTGATTTTTAGATTCTCCCGATTCATTTGGACTTATATCCTCATCTTGATTTGATTTTTTCATCTTTCCTCTAGTTACAACTGTAATGGCGTGAAAATTAGGAGATATATTTTAATTCATGCCATTACTATATATTTTAATTCTAGACGGCTGTGACGTCGCGTCAATGCGACCAAGCTGTGCCGCTCCCTACCTACCGCTTGTACCGTTCCCCACCCGTGTGCTCACCGGCACAGGTGATGGGGCTGCGATTATATTAGTCGGCCCGCGCTGCCGATTAATTAGTCTTCTGGCTATCGGGACTCGAGGTGCTCCTCGGTCCCATGCTGGGAAGCTCAGGTAAACGGAGATATGCGTGTGGGTGCCCCCGCCGCATTCCCCCACTACCATGAGTGACTAGTAAAGCCAGATAGACTGCTGAGAGCGTGTGGGGATTGAGTAGAGGTGCTCCTCTCTCAAAACTCATACGTAAAATCCGGAACCCTTGAGGTGAAGGATTTCCTAGGCGTTCACCAAACTGATAGAGGTGCTCTTCTTCGGATTGGCGAACGGAAATGGAGGCTTGCAACGTCTATGGGTGCTCCCGTGAAGTTGTAATTCGTGTTCTTCTAGGTTCTCAGTTTCTTGGCTAGAGAGAGAAAAATATAGGTGCCCCTGTTTGCTTTCTCTCTACCCAAAGAATAGACTCAACTCTTCCCTTGGAGGGATTTGTTGAAAATAGGCGGTAGGGGGTGGTGGTGGTTTAAATTGTAATATATAATTATTTAGAAATATTGCATTTTAAAATTTGTAAAATTTAATTTAGTCGAAAGTATTGAATCTATAAACCAGAAAACTGAGATAGGGAAATTTAATATATCGGGAAAATTTTGTAATTTATTTTAGTTAAGACTAGGCGAAATAATTTTGTTACAGATCCAAGCTTAAAAATCGATAACAAAGAAGATGGCTAGAAGCGTCCATCAACTTGATACAAAATGTTTAAATTCACAAGGAAAAATTTATTTTCGATAATATTGTCGGATTTTTTTTATTTATAATTTGTTGATTTATTTAAATTCATTTATATTTTTATATTTTTCTATTTGTATAATTTACCTTTTATTTTTGTTAAATATATTTTCTATTTGAAATTCTTAAAATAAGAATATTTAGTTTTCTCTGACTAATCCCATCCTTATTCTTAAGAAAATTAAGTAAATTCAATTAACGTTAAATGTCAGCCAGCAGGCTAAGATTTATTTTGCTTTTGCTTTTCTTTTAAGTTTCAGCTAGAATTTAAGTTTGAATCATCGTTGGGTTGAAAATTTCATCGATATGGAGGTTATGTACGTTGGCCCCATCCGACGAGCGTATTCCGGAGCAACTTGTTAAATTAAGAAAAAGTCGTAACATTACACAACTTTAAAATTTTCTGCTCCAGTATATAATTCTTCAAAAAGGTCATAATCAAACTCTTCATACGTTTGACCGTCTTCTTCATCTTCTGTTTCTTTCTCAGAACTTGCATAAATTTCCTCATTTTCTTTATCATGGTTGTTATTACTATTTTCTTTTTCATCGTATAATTCTTCAAAAAGTTCATAATCAAATTCTTCATTACAAATTAAATCGTCTTCTCTTTCATCCATTTCTTCTTCTGAACTTGTTATATATGGTTCATCTTCGTTAACAACATTTATTTCTCTTACTTGTAACTCTGGTTCTGATGCATTTAGTTCTTCTTCATTAATTTCTTCCCATACTGATTGTTCTGGCGTTTCATCATCTGAATCTTCTGCCCAGAAGTTAACAAGTTGCTTTGCTTTTATTTCATTGTCATAAAATGTTTTTGGGGTAATTCTTTTTGCAATGTTTATTGGGTTTCTTGATAATGCGTCTGCATTTACATTAGTTTTTCCTGCTTTATAAACTATATCAAAATCATATTCGGACAATTTTAATTTCCATCTAGTGACTCGAGAACAAGGATCACTAGATTTTTGAAACCAAAGTAATGGCTTGTGATCAGTGACGATTGTAAATTTTCTACCATACAGATAATGTCTGAAATGTTCAACAAAAGTGACAATGGCTAGAGCTTCTTTATTATATGTGTCATACTTGACTTCGTGTTCATTTAAAGATCTGGATCCGTAAGCTACTGGCTTGTCTTTTCCAATTTTACCTTGTGATAAGATTCCGCCAATGGCAAAATCGGAAGCATCAGTTGTAAGAATAAATGGTTTATCTAAATCTGGCCGTTGTAATAAAGGTTCTTTACAGAGCTCTCTTTTTAATATATCGAAAGCCGATTGCTGATTTTCTGTCCATTTAAATGGTACATCCTTTTTTAGTAATTGGGTTAAAGGAATTGATTTTTTCGAAAAATTTTCTATAAACCGACGATAGTAACCTGCTAGGCCTAAGAACTGTTTTATATTTTTTACTGTTTTAGGTACTGGAAAATTTTCGACGGCAATTGTTTTCTTTGGATCTGGACGTACTCCATCTTTATCGATAATATGGCCTAAATAAACTACTTCCGGTCGAAGAAATTCGCATTTGTCTGGTTGTAGTTTCAGGTTTGCGGCGCTAAATCGTTCCATTAAACTATCGAATTTTATTTGATGCTCTTCTAAAGTATTGGCAAAAATAACAATGTCATCTAGATAAACAAATAACTCAGTTCCTATTAAACCAGAAAGAACGGCATTCATAAGTCTTTGAAAACAACTAGGAGCATTTTTAAGACCAAATGGCATTCGGTCAAATTCATAGTGACCATATGGGGTTGAAAAAGCAGTTTTATAAGAATGATCTGGATGCATTTTTATTTGATGGAAACCAGAAGCTAAATCGAAAACGGAAAAATATCGGGCATTCGATAAAGTTTCAAGAACTTCGTGGATATTTGGCAAAGGAAAGAAATCAGTGACAGTTTTTTCATTTAGTTTTCTAAAATCTAAAACCATACGCCATTTTTTATTTCCCTGAGAATCATCTTTTTTAGGAACAATCCATACAGGTGTATTGTATGGGGATTCGGAGGGTTTAATTATACCATTTTTTAATAATTCACTAGTTTGTTTTAAAAGTTCTTTCTTATGCGCTGGAGGAAATCGATATTGACGTGTAAAAACTGGTTCTTCGTCTTTGGTAGAGATTTTATGTTGGAGAACATTGGTAGCAGACAAGGATTCGCCAGGCAGATGAAACATATTACTATACTTTAAAGTTAGAGATTCTACATGTGATAATTCTTCACGACTCAAATGTTTTAAACGTAATAAATCTAAAATTTGTTCTGATCTTTCTTTTCCTGAAATTCTATAAAATTTTGCTGATTTTGGGTAAAATTCTTCATTATTTTGAAAACAATCTAAAATTTTTTCGGCTGTTATATTTTTTACTACTTTGGTTTCACCGTGATATTCTCTATATTCTTCTAAAGTGACTTTTGGAATTTGAATTTCAACTGGTTCTGATCTTGTATTTGCTACTCTTACATATGCTTTACCTTGATTGTTTGTTACTAACGCATTTCCTAAATAAACACCTTGCTTAATTGTTAAAAGTGGAACATAACCTATCTTTATATCATTATTTTCTATTATCAAAAATAAATCTGAGATCGATCTTGGTGGTAGTACGATTATATCACGTGGTGAAAAAGGATAAAATTTGTTATTAACCTCTAAATGTCTTTTAGCATAATTGATTTTAACATTATTGTCTGTAAAAAATTCAGATCCTAATACTCCGTCTTCTTCAACAGGAACTTCATTTGGTATAATGTGAAATGTAGTAAGATAACCTAAAACTTCGAATTTAACTTGTCCTAAGGTATTTACTGGATGTGCATTTATTCCGGTTAATTGTATTTTTCTTGACTTATCGATTAGCATAGATGAATTTAAAACATTTTCTTTTATTAAATTTAAACCTGCACCTGTGTCGATCATCATATTTAGAGGATTTTTAGAGTTAATTACATTTATTAAAATTGATGGTATTGGATTTCCTTTACTATAGTTAAATTGTACAGTTTTGAGGTTAGGTTTAGTGGTATCTAAAGGTGCGTTTAATTTTCGTTCACCTGTCCCATCGCACCGTTTTTGGGAAGGTTTTGTGAGTTTTTCGGATTCGAATTGTGAATAGGTTCACTTTGTTGATTCCTAAAACGATTATTGTATTCTCTGCGTCTACATTCTTTAATTACATGACCTGGAATTTTGCAATAATTACAAACTATATTTTTATTCACTGAAGGAGGATTTTGAATGTCAGTATTTTCGTTTTGGAAATTATAAGAGGATCGTTGTTCAAAATTTTGAGGTCTTTTATATTGATTTCGATAAACATTTTGTGGCTTTTGGTAAGAATTTTGAAAAAATTTTTGAGAATTTTGATAAGTATTTTGATAAGGAGGTTTTTGGTAAAAATTTTGAGATCTTTGTGGGGATTGTGATGGAAATTGTTATCTAGGTACCCAATCGTCTCGTGAAAAGGGGGACCTATTCCTTGGATATTCACTTTGGTTTGGATGCATTGGAGATGGCGATCTCCATTCTTGTTTTGGTGAAGGGGAGTTTCTTCTATTCCAAGGTCTACTTCCTTCTCTAAATGCGATTGGTGAATTGCTTCGTCCTCTTAAATTCCAACACGTAGTTGCGCTATGACCCTTTTTATTACAGATTTGGCATATTGTTGTATTTTCTTGTGCAAAAGTGACCCTAGCGTCATTTGATCTATCTGGATTTTTCTGTTTGGCTAAATTTCCTTTTCTAAGATCCGCTGTAGCATTTAACCTACGTTCTATCTCCATGGATTTATTAGTTAGTTCTTTAAATATTATACATTCTGGTACACGCACTTCAATTTCGGATTTTAAGCCACGACGAAAACATAATATTAAATCCTGCTCTAAACCTTCAATAAAAGCTTTATCAAGTTCGCCCTTATTACTCATTTTATGTGCATCAAGAATTCGATCCGATATTTCTTTTATTCGGTTAGCGTATGAAATTACAGTCTCATTTTCCCACATATAGACACGTCCGAGTTCCCCTTGTAATTGATATACTGTTTTGGTTGGTAAATAAATCTTTTTTAATTGGTTAACAAGATTCTCTACTGTTGAAAAAGAACTTCCGTAAATGGCTTTACGCGCTTCTCCCATTAATTTTCCTCTAATCATTTTGACCAAATTTTCGTCCACCTGTGGTGACTTGGGGAGCATCTCTTTAGCTTCGCCGCACCCTTCTATGAAAAGAGCGAGGGGGATATTGTGACCGTCGAACAATGGTACTAGCTCGAGGGCATCCCGTAGGGACACTTGTTGATTATTAGGCAACGACATAATTTCTAAATGTGAATCAATAATTTGAGATAATTTATCTAACTTTATTTCTTTCAGTCTATCAATTCCTGTTTCAAAAGATAATTTTATTAAACTTTCTTTGGGGTCAAAATTTTCACCAATTGGAGTTGAATTGAAAATGTCAAAACCAAAACCGGTAATGGTTCGATTAAAAGAATTTTCTGATTCCGGAGACGTTAATTCTAAACTTTTTTCAAATTTTTCGGCTTGTGATTTACTAAGATGTGTGAAAGTGTTATCTTTTAGAGTTTTTCCTGTTTTAGGGGTTTTATTCCCTATCGATTCAGTGTTTGTACTATTATTAGAAGTAGAAGGTTTCGTATTTTTATTTAAATTCGGATTGATAATTGTACTATTTTTAGAATTTATTGAGCCCGTTAAATCTTGAGAAGCACTATCTTTTGCTTCTTTGTCAACTAGATTTTTAGCTTCATTTTGATCTGGACTTGGAGTATTTGTTGGACTATGACAAACCTTTGGAAGTGGGTTAAAGAAACCTTGTTCCTGAGCCTTACTTCTAGTATAATTAGAATTCGTTTTGTCTGACATAACCTTTAAAATTTAACATTATTAAGGAACAAATATAATTTGGTTGAAGTTATATTTTGATTTTTAGAAATTTTAATTTTCTTTCAAATTGCTTAAAAGGTTTTCCAAAGTAATTAAAAGATTATCAATGTGGTAATCAAGACCTCTAGTGTTTAAATATTTATTACCATAAACAAAGTTTTCAATGTTTTGTAACAAATTCTCTGATTCATTTAAAATATCTTTAATTTCCTTAGCAAATTGTCCTTGCTTGTCTAGTTGAAAAACTAAATTTTCTAAAGTGTTAAATACTGTTTGAACATTTATAATTAATTTTCGCATGTGGTTTGTACTCATTTTGTTTATTTGAAATTAAGAAAAATGCATTTTATTAAAGCTGAATAGTTTGGAATTTGTTAATAAAGATATTATTAAAATTAAGAAAAAATTTTATTACATTAACCTATAATATATAAATACAGGTGATTTTGGGAAAGGATTTGAGGAGAAGTGATTGCTAAACCTTATTGATTAAATTTTGTTTTATTAATCCATCATATTTGTTGCTGCTTTTATAAATTTTTCAAAATGTTTAATAAGTTTATTACTTTTAACAATTTTCCTTTTACTATTAATATTTTCTAAATCCTTGAGCAATTTTTCGGACGCAAATAATAATTTTTGGATTTTTTTATTAAAAAGAGGGCCTCTAATGTTCACCAGAGTTATCATCCGTTCTAAGTTTTCAAGTGCTCCTTTAAATTTTTGTGTCAAAAATTCAAAATCATCTCTATTTATATCCACTGAAAAGAAAAACGAAAAATATAAAGGAAAGAACTTGAATTTAAAATTTATTCTTTTAAAAAAAAAATATATATATATAAAAATTTACAAATTAATTTCTCTTGATTACAGAATCGACTTGGTTTAATAACTTTTCAAAATAATTAGAAAATTCCTCTTGATTTTTAAAGTCAATGATTTTAATTTGATAAGTAGGATCGTATCTTTTCTGTGCCTTTTTCCCACCTCGTGGTCTCCAAGATTTTTCTTGTTATTTACTGGGTATATTCACTGAAAAACATTTGTTTTTCATTAATTATCATTATTACCCCCCCCTTTTTTTTTAATAAAAATAATTTTAAAGATACTTTTATTTGAGAAGGTAGAAGAAAACTTTTATTTTTAAAGAATTTAACTAAAAGCGAAGAGAAAAATAAAATTTACAAATATTAGAATTTTAAGGAAAGTTTCGAAAGTTTTGATTCGCGGCCGACAGGCGAGTCCTCAAAAATTTCGTAGAAATATTTTGTTCCGCCGAAAGGCTTAAAATATTTCTATTCTTTTCCAAATTAAAATAAAGGAAAGTTTCGAATTTTTTGATTCGCGGCCGACAGGCGAGTCCTCAAAAAATTCTTAGAAGTGTTTTGTTCCGCCGAAAGGCTTAAAACATTTCTATATTTTTCCAATTTTAAATGATTAATAAATACAAGTTTCAAATTTTAATATTTTTCAATATCAATTGTTTCTAATAAAATCTTAATACTTGATAATTATTGAAAATATTAATGAATACAAATTTGATATAACCAGTATGCACAAAACAAGACTTTTATAAATTTCAAACTATTGTTCACACTTATTATTATAGAAAAAAAACACAGAAATTCACAAAAGATTATCACACACGATCTAAAGATTTGTACAGAAAGGATAATTCAAGATATGGTTCGTATTTGGCATAGAATAAAGAAAGAGATTTTGAGTTTTTAAAATTTAAGAAAGAAGAATAGTTCAGTTTAATATTCACACTAGGCAAATTTGCACTTGTTCAAAATTTTCGTTTATAATATTTTATTTACAATATGATAGCAATTAGATGTTATTATATTTCAAATTTTTAATTTCTCACTTAGTTTTTAAGAATAAGATTTCCTTTTTTTGAAAGATAGTGGCTATGCTGAAGTTGGTAGGATTAATAGAAAGATTAAAAGAATTCAGTAGCTTCTCTCAATGGTCAAGTCAGTTTTCTTTTCTTTGGTTTCCCGGCCGATGCACCAAAAATTTTAAATTGATTCTGTAACGTCCAGAAGGGATATACAAAACCCATTCAAATATTTATTTATTAAACCCCTGATTTATCTTCTAAGGCAGAAAGCCTTAGGACTAAGGGAGCAGGAAGAAAGTTAACTGACAGTAGTTTCAAATAAACGTAATTTATTCAAATACACTGATGCGACCATTCGAGAAAACTCCTGTTGAAAGGTTGAGCAATCCTTGGAAGGGAGGTGATTGTAGAGAGTAGAGAGAGTAAGAGTCCACTGAAAAAAGGTGAACTTGTTAACAGGTTAATTAAGCAATAGAGTTGAAGGCAATAGTTAGGAAGTATTCTTGATTACTTACTTGTTTTATAGTTTGTTGAATCTTAAGTAGCAGGAAAATAGAGATGAGTGTCAAGAGGGTTGGCGGGTTTCCTTGCTCTGGAAATCCGGAGTCTGCGGGTCGTTTTCCTTCTAGTGAAGCAAAATAGACCCCCTGGTGAAAGGTATGAAGATTCTTGTCGTTGTCTCGACAAAGAAAGATTTCGCTGGTCCAAGACACTGGGATTTGTGAGAAAGAGTTTTGACCAGCAGAACGAGAGCACAGACTGACAATGACTGGATTCGTCCAGGGGTTGATTATCAACTGATAATGTGATTAGTTCGGAGATCGGCTACAGACTAACTTTTCCCACTACTACTTTTTTCCTTATATAGAGAAAAAGTGATGGGGTGACTCTTGACCCTTAGCGTGGGTGTAAGAATTAGGGGACAACCTCAACAGGTAAAACAAGGGGGTTTCTTGCTCAACAGGTAGATGAACTCACTATTCGTTTCTTGATACAAATCAATATCGGCAGCCAGCACGGGTGCTAATATCGAGAGTATTGATTTTTTCCTAATTCAGAACACACCTTTGTTACACATATATATTTATACAGAATAAAGTTACGAGAACGTAACAATATTTACAGGATTTATAGATGATTTATAGCCGTTTAGTCAAAAAACTTGACCAAAAAAAAGTCAAAAAAATGTTTTTAATTAATTTTTCTTACATTTGGCCGTGTAAAACGTTTATGAATTAATTATTTTTAAATTCCTTATCTTTTTCTGAAACTAACGGAGATATTCAATTTTTAGTGCCGCGGTTTACTGTATGGCGCACAGTGGGACAAAACGCTCATTTTTCGTTCAAAAAAGTCTAGAGCTTACAAATATTGACCGAATTTCAATTTTTTTTTTTAAATGAAAGGTTATAAAATTCTTAAGGAGACTGTGGTCTTACTTTTTTTTAAGAACAATTGTTGTTATTGTTTATTTTTATCAACAAAGTGAAAAATAATGTTATTAAAATTTTTTTTTTTTTTTTCGTATAAATGATTGATGAGTGTTCTGCAATGCTTTGAATCATTAAAAATCTCTTCCACATTAAAAATTATTAGTTTTTACATGTTTTTAATAATTATAAAAAGATTGTTATAAACAATTTTACAAAATTTACAGAGTGTATAGATTCTTTGCTTCTTTTTGGTTGAAACTCGCTACTCGGGGGTTTTTGGGGTCGCTGATTTCGAATTTGAAATCCGTTTTCAAAAATTCAAAATGGCGGATCCAATATGGCGGATGAAAAAAATTTCAAATCAATGGGATTGTCATGAAACTCGTTACTCGGGGGTTTTTGGGGTCGCTGATTTCGAATTTGAAGTCCGTTTTCAAAAATTCAAAATGGCGGATCCAATATGGCGGATGAAAAAATTTCAAATCAGTGGGATTGTCAGGAAACTCGTTACTCGGGGGTTTTTTGGGTCGCTGATTTCGAATTTGAAGTCCGTTATCAAAAATTCAAAATGGCGGATCCAATAACAAATTAACAATGATTGATGGAAAAGTATGTCAAGCTCTGACAGGAACACCATCAGCAATGACCTGCTATATTTGTAAAGCTACACCCAAGGAGATGAATAATTTGGATAGTGTTAAAGCAAAAATTGTGAATTGGGACGCGTATGAATTTGGATTATCAACTTTACACGCTAGATTGCATTTCATGGAAAATATTCTAGAAATAGCCTATCGTTTAAATTTTAAAAAATGGCGAGTAAATACTGATTCTTTAAAAGAATTAAGAAAACTGCCAAAAAAGGAATATGTGAAGAATTCAAAAAGAGAACTGGTTTAGTTATTGATCAAGTGAAACATGGTTCAGGTACGTCTAACGATGGTAACACTGCAAGACGATTTTTTGCTGATCCGCAGCTAACTTCAGAGATTACAGGAGTGAATCTTGAATTAATTGAAAGATATGCTAATATTTTGCATAAACTTACGAGCTCAGAACCATGTGATATGAATGAATTTAAAATATATACATTTGATACCGCAAATCTTTATGTTACCTTGTATCCATGGTACTATATGCCTGTAACTGTGCATAAAATATTATTACATGGAGCTGATGTCATCAAATTCTTCCTTTTACCAATTGGACAATATTCGGAAGAAGCATCTGAAGCACGTAACAAAGATTACAGAAACTTTCGCGAATTTAATACAAGGAAATGTTCACGAATTGATACAAATTCAGATTTAGCACATAAGCTTCTTGTCAATTCAGATCCCTATATTGCTTAACTTAGACAAAAGGCTACCGAAATCAGACAAGCAGATTGAAAAACACTCTATAAGAATTTTAATTGTCTTTTAATTTTTTTATCCGATATATTAGATCAGCTATTTTGGATTTTGGGAAACGGAATTCAAGATTCAAAAACAGCAACCCCAAAAACTTCCGAGTAACGAGTTTCATGACAATCCAATTGATTTAAATTTGTTGCATCCGCTATATTGGATTCGCCATTTTGAATTTTTGAAAACGGACTTCAAATTCGAAAACAGCGACCCCAAAAGCCCCCGAGTAGCGAGTTTTATGACAATCCCATTGATTTGAAATTTTTTCATCCGCCATATTGGATCCGCCATTTTCAATTTTTGAAAACGGACTTCAAATTCGAAATCAGCGACCCCAAAAACCCCCGAGTAACGAGTTTCATGACAATCCCATTGATTTGAAATTTTTTCATCCGCCATATTGGATGCACCATTTTGAATTTTTGAAAACGGACTTCAAATTCGAAATCAGCGACCCCAAAAACCCCCGAGTAACGAGTTTCCTGACAATCCCACTGATTTGAAATTCTTTCATCCGCCATATTGGATGCACCATTTTGAATTTTTGAAAACGGACTTCAAATTCGAAATCAGCGACCCTAAAAACCCCCGAGTAACGAGTTTCATGACAATCCCATTGATTTGAAATTTTTTCATCCGCCATTTTGAATTTTTGAAAACGGACTTCAAATTCGAAATCAGCGACCCCAAAAACCCCCGAGTAGCGAGTTTCAACCAAAAAGAAGCAAAGAATCTATACACTCTGGAAATTTTGTAAAATTGTTTATAACAATCTTTTTATAATTATTAAAAACATGAAAAAACTAATAATTTTTAATGTGGAAGAGACTTTTTAATGATTCAAAGCATTGCAGAACACTCATCAATCATTTATACGAAAAAAAAAAAAAATTTTAATAACATTATTTTTCACTTTGTTGATAAAAATAAACAATAACAACAATTGTTCTTAAAAAAAAGTAAGACCACAGTCTCCTTAAGAATTTTATAACCTTTCATTTAAAAAAAAAAAATTGAACTTCGGTCAATATTTGTGGGCTCTAGACTTTTTTGAACAAAAAATGAGCGTTTTGTCCCACTGTGTGGCGCCACTGCTGACATTGCGCTGCCCGCTCCGCGGCGTGTGTAAAAAAAACGTCCTTGGACAAATTAACATAGAGCCGACAAATATTAACCGATTTTGAATTTTTTTTATTTAAAGGTAATGAAATTCTGCATGACACCTATGATTTTGTTTTTTGAAAAATGATTGTTTTCATTTGTTTATTTATTGTTAAAAATGAAAAAAAAATTTCTAATTTAAACCAGTTTAATTCTTTATTAAACGCAATATTTAAATTAGGAATAATGAAAAATGTTGAAGTAATGATTTAAGAACAAATTCTAATAATGAATTAATTGTTCAAAAAATGTTTGTACACCGCACTCTCTTTATATGAAGGTTCGAAATATGACATTCTGCTAATAAGAAGAACGGGGAATTAGAGTTGAGCGTCGAGCATGTAGGGACAAAGACGTAAGAGGGGTAACAAAGGACAATGCATTTCGAGCGTATGTTTATAATTCGCTATATGAAAGACCCAGCCCGAAGAGTTGCATATAAAGAGAGTCAGGTGTATTTGTTATAAACAAATTAGTGGAAGAAAAATATTTTTATGATTTTCTTGATATTTATCAATCTAAATCTATCTATTATTCAATATTTATAACTAATTAATGATTAAAATTACAAAAATTATTCTTAACAAATAATTTGTATATTTATAAACAAATTTTGTATACAATTTTGCATTTCCAATTCCTTATCATGAAATTACTAAAATTTTATACAAAATGTACAATATTATTGCTGTGGATTGTTGAAAAAAGCAGAATTTAATTTTTTTTCAACATTTTCATTTCTTAAACAATTACTAATTAACAAATTCATAGCTTCATTATTTTTAGTCGTACAGGCTTCCTTCTTTTTGCTTATTCCCTTTAAATTAGAACTATTTTCCAAATTTTAAAGAAAATTTAATAATTATAAATAATTAGTACTGTTATAAATAATTTTATAAACAATTTTAATTCTCCTGTTCTTCATAGCAAACTTACTAAAAGTAAGTAATTTATTAATAACAGTACTAATTATTTATTATTACTAAATTTTTTTATAAATTTTGAAAATAGTTTTAATTTAAAGGGAATAGGCCAAAAGAACAAAGGCTGTACGACTAAAAATAATGAAGCTATGAATTTGTTAATTAGTAATTGTTTAAACAATGTAAATGTTAAAAAAAATTAATTTCTGCTTTTTTCAACAATCTACAGTAATAATATTGTACATTTTGTATAAAATTTCAGTAATTTCTTGATAAGGAATTTGACAAGTAAAATTGTTTATAAAATTTGTTCATACAAAACAAAATAATTTGTTTATAAAAATTTTTGTAATTTGTATAACTAATTAGTTATAAATATTGAATAATAGATAGATTTAGATTGATACACTGAAAAAATTTCGGGCGAGGGAACGGTCCGATTCCATAAAAGCCATACGATCTTGAATCGGTGGAACTGGCATCCCTGCTCGGGAGCTCTGATCGTCCAAGATGGCGCTGTCGCACACCGCGCATTGTCAACTTTACCTTCTGGGACTTCTGTATTATCAATTTTGGGCATCCAGAGCTCCCGATCTGGTAGAATTGCTTTTCGGAGTCCTAGTTGTGCTGCACTCGTAAACTTTTGGCTCAATCGGAACAGCTGGTCGCCCAAAATTTTTTCAGTGTAAATATCAAGTAAATCATAAAAATATTTTTCTTCCACTAATTTGTTTATAACAAATACAAACATTTTTTAAACAATTAACTCACTATTAGAATTTGTTTTTAAATCATTACTTCAACATTTTTAATTATTCCTAATTTAAATATTGCGTTTAACGAAGAATTAAACTGGTTTAAATTAGAAATTTTTTTTTCATTTTTAACAATAAATAAACAAATGAAAACAATCATTTTTCAAAAAACAAAATCATAGGTGTCATGCAGAATTTCATTACCTTTAAATAAAAAAAATTCAAAATCGGTTAATATTTGTCGGCTCTATGTTAATTTGTCCAAGGACGTTTTTTTGACCCACGCCGCGGAGTGGGCAGCGCAATGTCAGCAGTGGCGCCATACAGTAAACCGCGGCACTAAAAATTGAATATCTCCGTTAGTTTCAGACCCTCTATCCATTTTTTTTTAAAAAAGCAGAAGAAGATAAAGAATTTAAAAATTATTTATTCATAAACGTTTTTGAGAACTCTTTGTCTCACAAATAACTCTTACCTAACACTAAACTTTTGCCAATTTTCAAGAAAATCGAAAGACCCCAAACCAACTTCGTTCTTTTTGAGAAATTTTGACCCTATAACGATGTTTCTTGCTTTTGGCCTATAACGTCTTTGCGTGTAGACAATACTGTCGGAATTTGTCACTCCACCCATTTTTTGATGTTTGAAAAACTTATTTAAACGTACAAAGTATAATTATTTATATTTTTCTGTACTTATTTCCTTAAAGTAGTTAAAGTTTTCAGGAAAATAAGACCTGATTGAAGTGATGCAGTCAATTTTTTATTGAAATATGTTAAAAAAAGTAAGATTTTTAATGTTTTACAAAAATTAAAATTACTCTCGAAATAACGATGATTTTTTAATGTTCCTAAGCTTGTTTTAAAAACATTTTCTAAAGAATAAGATTATTGTATAAGCACTGACGTGCAATTTTTTTCTTAGAATATGCAAGTCTCGGAAGTTGGGCCAAAAATATAGAAAATTTATTTTTTATATCTTGATATCAAATATGTCTATATAAAGTATATCAACGTTCTAATTGTCAATAACTTTCCAAAAAAGTTATATAATATATATATTGAAATTTTATTAATTATTTTTACGTACACTGTAAAAAATTTCGTTGTATTTTTACACCGTGACACGTGATAAATTTACAACGTATTACGATGAAAATATTTCACGTACGACGTAGTAAAATCACAGTCGTTGCAGAGAAATCAGAATGCATTGTAATATTACTACGCGTTGTGATTTCACCACGTTATACGTGGAACATTTACAAGCCATTTTCAAATCAAATGTATATTTTCATCGCAACACGATGAAGTTCTACTCTAGAAGTGTAGTTTTACAATCGCTTTGCATTTTTATCACGTATTACGATGGACTATTATAATATAAATTTAATGTTTGGGAAGGAAAAATACTTTGCATTGTAATTCTGCAAGTATTTTTTTAAAGTCCTATATAAGAAATCAGTTAGTCATAGCTATAGATATACTGCCATGCTTAAGAATGTAATGCTTGGCTGGTGAGAAACGGCAAGACAGAATATACTAAAGCGTGAGAAACCTAAAGGTGGGTTCTAAATAAAAGATTTAGAATATAGCGTGCGAAATGTGAAAGAGAGAGAGAGGTATAATAGGTGTCTGGGATAGAAAAAGGCAGAGTTAGCTGATGATGATATTCTTCGTTTCTCTATAGGGTGTCTTAAAGAACCACCATTTATTTTAAATATTTTAAAAGCTTACAACTTTTTAATTGCAATTTAATTTACTTAATTTAGTCGATTGTTTATACAATTAAAATGGTTTAAAATCAACTTTTGATGAAATTGTGATAATAAGAAGTTATTTATTTTAAACAATGTATGTTTCTTATATTTTCAAATTAAAATATTTTTTTAACAGCTGTCGATTCTTTAGTAACAACTTATAAAAAATTTGTTTATTAAATATTTATATTACTTCTTTAAATAATCTAAATTGTTTAAAACAAATTTTTATTACCTTCTCTTAGAAGCATTTCGCTTTCGACTTTCTTCATTAAAAAAACATCACAAAGTTATCCGTCTGCAATTTTGATTGTTTAAACAATTTATATGTGAGGAAACGATATTTTTTCTTAAATTATATACGTTTCCTAATTTTCTTAGCTTTTTAATTCTTTTTTACCTCTTCCCTTAATAAAAAGCATAGGTATAAATTAAAAAGAATAATTATACCATACATTCCTACGAAAGAAAGGGAGGTTGGTTTGAATTTTAAGATGTCTTTCTGTATAATAATATAATATTGTACGAAATATAGGTTAGTTAGTTTGGATTTAAAAAAACATCTTTTTGTATGAAATAAAGGGGGGTTGGTTTAGATTTAAAAACGTCTTTCTGTATAATAATATAATATAATTGTACAAAATAAAGGGGGGTTGGTTTGGATTTTAAAACGTTTTTCTGTATAATATTTCTGTATAATATTTCTGCATAATAATAATATAACTTACGGCGCCTTTATAGGTTATAGTATTATATATAAAGACTTCTTAAAATCTAAAGCAACCCCCCTTTATTTCGTACAATTATATTATATTATTATACAGAAAGGCGTTATCTGTTATTTCTTGGAAAAGGAATCATCCACGTATTACGTGTTATCCTTAGGGGTGGGAGGGGGGTAAGCAAAATATCAAGCTCCATGGAAAATCAATTTTTTTAACAATAGAAAAAGTATCACGTAGAGGTGAGAGGGGGTTCAAATTAGCTAAAATTTTTATCACGTGATATGTGAATGACCCCAAATAATATTGTATTTTAATTATTATAATACGCGTGACTTTCGTTGGCCCCGCGTACAGCGAGTCTCCGGCAGAAGCAGGGGACTTCGAAAGTTGCCCGTATCTCTTAATTGTATCCAGGCCCTCAATTAATAAATATGCTACAAGTAAATAGGTGTAAAATATTATTTTCTTATGTTGTTAATTTAATTTTTAGTTGTTAAATAATTTTGTTCATACTTTGTTTTTAATTAAAATATCTTAAAAGATTAGAAATTTTTAATTAGTGAAGAGGAGAATAATGAAAATAATTAAAAGAATTTAGTGTAATTTATTTAATTTCATTAATTGTTTAAAGAATAAAAACAATTTTAATTTGTTTAGACAAATCAATTTTCTTATATTTTTGAATTGGTAATTTGTTAGTAAGGAAAAATTACAAACATTTACTGTAAAATATTTTTAAAAATTGAATTTGTAATTATTAAAATGAGATTAAAAAATATTGGTCACAAAAGAGAAATAAAAAATAATATTTAATTTTTAATAATTGTAAGTCATTGTACCTAAAAAAAATATGTAACACGGATTATTAAATGTTTCATTTATTCCATTTTGAATTTTAAAAAACTAATGATGGATTCGTAATTAGGGACCCTAAAGACCCCCAACTTTGTTTTGTTGTTTTCGCTATGACATTATCGAGTTTTTATATAATAAAAATGAAAAAGATGTCGAACACAAGGTATAATTTTTGTAAAGACTATTAATAGACAGAGAGAGGGCGAGTGAGAGAAGGAGAAAGAGAAAGAGATGTAGAGGGACCAAGAGGGAGAAAGAGAGATAATTTTGTTTCAGGTAAGCAAACATACTTTCTTGAAAATAGAACGAGGCAGGTAGTGATAGATATAGAAATATTTTTCTTTTCTAATCATTATACCGTACAATTTCCAAGTTATTAGACTTACTGTTATTTCTGAACAAGAGGTAGCAGTTATAAGCACTGAGTATACTTTAATTTTTGTATTAAATGTTGGTACATTGAAAAATTTTGTAATTTGGAAAGTTGTTATATTTGAAATTTGGTTAAGTTGAAAATTGGCAAAGTTGGAAATTGGTAAAGTGGAAAATTGGCAAAGTGGAAAATCGATAAATTGGAAAATTGGCAAATTGGAAAATTGGTAAAGTGGAAAATTGGTTAAAGTGGAAAATTGGCAAAGTGGAAAATTGGTAAATTGGAAAATTAGCAAATTGGAAAATTGATAAAGTGTAAAATTGACAAAGTGGAAAATTGGTAAATTGGAAAATTGGCAAATTGGAAAATTGGTAAAGTGGAAAATTGACAAAGTGGAAAATTGGTAAATTGGAAAATTGACAAAGTGGAAAATTGGTAAATTGGCAAAGTGGACAATTGGTAAATTGGAAAATAGGTTAATTGGAAAATTGTTTAATTTGTAAAGTGGAAAATTGGTAAAGTGGGAAATTGGTAAAGTGGAAAATTGGTAAATTGGAAAATTGGCAAATTGGAAAATTGGTAAAGTGGAAAATTGACAAAGTGGAAAATTGGTAAATTGGCAAATTGGCAAAGTGGACAATTGGTAAATTGGAAAATAGGTTAATTGGAAAATTGTTTAATTTATAAAGTGGAAAATTGGTAAGATAGAAAACTGGTAAATTGGACTATTGAATATAATTGATAAATAATAAATGTAAAAATAGAAAAATGAAAAATTGCTAAATTCGACAATTGTTAAAATGGGTCTTTTGTAAATTGGAACATTTTGAAATTTGTTAATTGATGAATTGTGTTTAAAATTTTAATAATTTGTGGAAGGCTATAAAATTAGAAAATACAAATGGTAACATTTCTATTAGATATTTGCAAATGTGTCAATTGCTATTAATATAACTGTGAACTGGTCATTCAAATTTGGACATTTTAAAATTGTGCATTGCAAATTTGATATGTTATTAGATTAACATTTTTACAATTTGACATATTTTGATTATATAAATAAAGATTTGTATAAAATCATGAAACGACAATATGATAAAAGTAATGTGAGCACAGAAAAGAAAAAAGATATTAAAAGTTTGGGAAAGACAGAAATGAGAAAGTGTAGTACCAGTTTAACAGAAGGTAAAAGATTTGAAGATAAGGAAAGCTTTACCGAAGAAAAAGTAGAACAATTACAAGAAGTTGGTACAAAAATTGTCAGTACAGAAAAAGTGAGACGATATCGTAGGAGTTTAACAGAAGAGAAAAAAATGGAATTGCGAAAATTGCATAGAGAATCAATGAAGCGCTATCGTGTTAGATTAAAAGAAAAAAAGGGATTACAAATGAATGTAAGAAAAGAGGTAGAGAAAGGAACTTGTAATGCAGATTCTGAAATTCTTGTTTTGAACGCAATACCATCAACATCATTTGAGACAATTTCACATTTCCGAAATGTACAAATAAATTATGAAGATTCCATTACGAAAGCTGTATCTCCATCTATTTCGGAGTTTAATGAACTGGAAAGTGACGAAGTAAAAGGAAAAGCAAGTAAAAGAAAAATTACTGATTTACCAAAACCTACAATTACAGAAAAGAGATCTTTGTGTATGTTGGATTCAATAGGCGAAGTAGAAAGGACAAAAATATTACAAGAAAAGGAAAAAGATATTGAAAGTTTGGCAAAGTCAAGAATGAAGAAGTTTAGTACGTGTTTAATAGAAGGAAAAAGATTTGAAGAGAAGCAAAGATTTACCATAGAAGAAGTAGAACAATTACAAGAAGTTGGTACAAAAATTGTCAGTACAGAAAGAGTAAGACGATATCGTAGGAGTTTAACTGTAGAGAAAAAAATGGAAAAACGAAAATTGCATAGAGAATCAATGAAGTGCTATCGTGCTAGATTGAAAGAAAAAAAAGAATTACAAATGAATGTATCAGAAGAGGTAGAGAAAGGAACTTGCAATGCAGATTCTCAAACTCTTGTTGTGAACGCAATACCATCAACATCCTTTCAGACAATTTCACATTTCCGAAATGTAGAAATAAATAATGAAAATTCCATTATAGAAGCTGTTTCTCCATCTATTTTGCAGTTTATTGAAGTAAAAAGTGACGTAGTAAAAAAAAAGCAAGTAAAAGAAAAATGATTGATTCAGAAGATACTGTAATTCAAGTGAAGAAATCTTTTCCTTCATTACATGGAATAGAAGAAGTAGAAATTAATAAATTGTCTGAAAATAATAAAAAAGATAAACAACTTCTTCATGGACAAATGTTGAACAGGGAAAGAGTGAAACGTTGTCGTGCAAAAAAAAAGAAAAATTATATAGAGGCAGAATTAGAGAATCATAAGTTAAGAGAGAGACACAAATAATTGTTATGATACTGTTAAAAATTCTTCTATTTCTTGTTTAAATCAAGATTTGGTGAATACATCAGATATTTCTTTAAAAGAACTAAAAGTAAATAAATTGCATTCACATACTTATGCAGAGAATTATTTAGGTAAAATGTTACTTTATTGCACTCATTGTGATGCTAAACACTTCAAAGATGAAAAAGTTAGTACTAAAATAACTAATTCAGATACTAAAAACCTGAAACATAAAAAAGATGATAACAAAAAGTATTCTTTTGCTGATTGTTGTAGCCATGAAGGTATTAAATTAAAACCTTTAAATTATCCATCTGAATTGAAAATGTTATTAGATGGTTCACATGAGAAATCAAACCATTTTCGCCAGAATATAAGATGTTACAATAATTCATTTGCTTTTGCGTCATTTAATGCTAATGTTATTAATTTCCATGGTACACGAAGAGGACCGTATTGTTTTAAAATACAAGGTCAAATATATTATCAAATGAATAAAGCTTTATTCCCTGAAAACGGTGATGATCCGTCTTATGGTCAATTGTTTATTTACGATCCTGATGATGCAATTGAATACAGGTTGACTAAAAATGATAGATTAGATAGAGATATTGTAGGAGGAATTGAGAATTTTATGAGAAAACATAATACGTTCAGTCAATCATTTAGAATGATGAAAGAAGTTATAGAAATAGAAACAGCGTTAGCGACAAAAAATGATGAAGAAATTCCAGAATTGAAATTATTATTTACTTTAAAAAAAGGAAAAGATCCACGGCGATTTAATTTTCAAAGAGTTAATGAAGTAGCTGCTATTTTTAATACAAATTCATAAGGTGAAATACCTAATTCTTATGTTACTGTGTACAACAAAATAAGTAAAGAATTGCAATTTGTTAGTAGTTTGGATCCTTGTGTAGAACCTTTTATATATCCTCTATTTTATCCTTTTGGAGAAAAAGGTTATTGTATTGATATGCTTCGAAATGATACAGATAAAAGATTGAAAAAACATAGAATTTCGAGGGCATCTTATGTAAAGTATAAAATGGCAATTAGAGATGATATATTTAATCAGTTTCTATACGGTGGAAGACTATTTCAACAGTGGCTGGTTGACAATTATGTTAAAATGGAAAAAGATCGGCTTCAATATTGCGCAAATCATCAAACAGAATTGCGAAGTGAAAGTTACAGAGGATTAATAGATCACATGAAGGATGTAGCACAAAGGAATGATACACCTCTAGGAAAATTAGTTGTCTTACCATCAACATTTATTGGTTCACCTCGTAATATGATGGAATTATATCAAGATTCAATGGCTATTGTGGCAAAACATGGTAAACCAGATTTATTTATAACAATGACATGTAATCCACAGTGGAAAGAAATAACAGAAAATTTATTACCTAATCAAACAGTAGCTGATAGACCTGACATTGTCGCGAGAGTCTTTTCTTTAAAAGTAAAACATTTGATAGAATGTATTGTTAAGAATAAATGCTTTGGAGATTTCAAGTCCTACGTTTATGTTATAGAATTTCAAAAAAGGGGATTACCACATATCCATTTGTTGGTTATATTAACGTCCAATTCAAAAATATTAACACCAGAGAGTGTTGATGGACATATTTCAGCTGAAATACCAGATGAATTGGTTAATCCTAGATTACATGAAATTATTATGGCAAATAATATACACGGTCCTTGTGGAGATTGGTGTTTCGATGATGGAAAATGCTCAAAAAATTTTCCTAAACCTTTACAAGAAGACACTACTGTTGAAGAAAATTGTTATGTGGTATATAGAAGAAGAAACACAGGTAAAACTTATACACGACCTAATGAATATGTTGTTGATAATCGTTTTGTTGTACCTTATTCTCCTAAACTTTCACAAACATTCAATTGTCATATTAATGTTGAAGTTGTATCCAGTATTAAGTCCGTCAAATATTTGTATAAATATATTTATAAGGGTCATGATGCTGCATCAATTATCATTACAAATAGTAATGGAGAAGCTACTATTAATCATAATGAAATCAATCATTATGAAGAAAACAGATATGTTGGTCCAGTAGAAGCAGCATGGAGAATTTTAAGTAAAACTTTATCCAAAAAAAGTCACAGTATAAATCGTTTACCAATACATTTACAAAATGAGCAAAATATTCTTATTCGGCAAGTAGATACAGAGGAAGAAATATCATTTAATTTAAATAAAAATACAAAATTATTAGACTACTTCCTTTTAAATGAACGTGATGTAATTGCTCGTCAGTATTTTTATACTGAGATTCCCGAATATTGTTCATGGGATAAAACAAAATGTAAATGGAACAAGAGACTCCGTAAAGAGAAGGCAATAGGCAGAATTTATTCTGTTAATCCCTGCCACACAGAATTATTTTACCTTAGATTATTATTACTTACAACTAAAAGTGCGATTTCATACGAATCATTGAAGACTGTTAATGGCGTATTACATGAGACATTTACGTCAGCTTGTTTAGCATTAGGACTAATAGAGGATGATCATGAATGGAAGGCAACGTTACAAGAGTCTACTTTATGGATGATGCCTCAATCACTTCGACGATTATTTGTCAGAATTTTAATTCACTGTCGTCCTATAAATGCTGGTGAACTTTGGGAACAATTCAAAATTTATATGTCCGAAGATTATGCTAGAAACGTTGATAACATTGCTGCTGAAAAAATGGCATACATACATGTCAAAAATATGTTATCTGATGAAGGTTATAAGTTGAATGATTTTCTTGGATTGATGGATGTAGAAGATGAAACTGATAATTTTGCAGTTACCCACTCTATAAATATTGAAGAGGAAAAGGAATTAGGAAAAGAAAGGTATGATAAACTGAACGTCAAACAAAAAGATATAGTCGATTTTATATTAAATGCAGTAAATGATAATATCGATAATACTTGTCGGTGTGTATATGTCGATGGTCCTGGAGGATCAGGAAAAACATTTATGTATATTACATTGTGGCATCTATTGAGGAGTCTCGGTAAAACTGTTTGCAATATGGCATTTACAGGGATAGCTGCAACCTTACTTCCCATGGGTCGAACAGTTCATAAAATATTGGGTTTACCCGTGCCATTATATAATGATTCATCTTCAAATATAAAAGTGCAATCTAAAGAGGGGTTGTATTTGAAAAATGCTGATGTCTTCATTTGGGATGAGGCTCCAATGTCACCGAAGTATGCCTTAGAGATTATGGACAGAACATTAAGAGATATTATGCAAGTAGATGTTAATTTTGGTGGTAAAACGATTATTTTAGGAGGTGATTTTAGACAAGTATTACCTATAAAACAAAATGGTACAAGATCTGAAATTATAAATTTGTCAATTAAAAACAGCAAATTATGGAAGATATTTGCAAAATTTACATTATCTGAAAACATGCGAGCTTTACCGGAAGAAACACAATTTGTTAATTTTTTACTTGACATAGGAAATAGCACTTTTAACGATGTAAAAGATTGTGTTTAATTACCAGACAACATTCTGGAAGAAGGAAATATTGATATCAGTACAGATGTATATGGAGAGTTGATTAAACAGAAAAGGTTTGAAGATTTGGCATTATGTGCTATTTTAGCTCCGAGAAATATTGATGTAGATGAAATTAATAATAATGTTGTCCAGTTATTAGATAAGAGCGAAGAAAAAGTTTATAGAAGTATTGACAGTGTAGATAATCGTGATAATAATAATGATCATGAAGTCATTTTACCTGATTACTTAAACACTCTATCACCACCTGGTTTACCACCACATGTTTTGCATTTACGAATAAATTCCGTAGTCATGCTTATAAGAAATCTTAGTATTAACGAAGGTTTATGTAATGGAACAAGATTATTGGTTTTAGCTTTATCTAATCATGTTATAAAATGCAAAATATTAACGGGAGATAAATGTGGAAATATTGTGTTCATACATCGAATACTATTGTACTGTGAAAATGTTTATCCCTTTACATTTAAAAGAACACAATTTCCAATTAAACTAGCATTTGCTATGACTATAAACAAATCTCAAGGACAGACATTTCATAAAATTGCAATTGATTTAAGAAAATATGTTTTTAATCATGGTCAATTATATGTTGCATTATCAAGAGTTCGTTCATTTAATTCAATCAAAGTTTATTTAGGAAATCAAAGAAGTAGAAAATGTATTAAAAATTATGTGTACAAAGAAATTTTTGAATAATTCTTCTTGTAAAAATAGAATATATATTCTTAACATATAATATTATTATAGAAGGTACTTTGTAGCACAGTTGCAAATAGTTCATGAAAATGAACCCATTAAGGTTCATGCTTAGGGAAAAATTTTTATCAAAAAAGTGACTACGGGAAAGAGGACCGTTTACCAAACAATTATTTTCTATATTAAAAATTGTTTACAAAAAAATTTGTTTAAACAATTTGTTATAAACAAATAGAGAAATAATAAAATGTATATTTAAATAATAGAATGTATCTCTTTCTATAACAGAGATAAGAAAGGATAAAAAGTGATAAGATTTCTATCTCTTTATTTCCAGTATGGATCTTTAAAAATATAAATACCATGTGGGATAGAAAAAGATAGAAGAGGTTAATGCGCACGAGGTTAGGGGATCGCTCCATCATACCAAACGATTTTTCAGTATTATACGCGTTAAATATCAGATTAATTTCAGTATATATAGATATATATAATACCATATAAAATAACTAAAGCAATTGGGTATTTAAAATGGTAGATAAACTAAAAGATAGGGAATAGAAAGAGATTCATTTCTTATAGCAAAGTAAAAAAGAAGGGGATAGAAAAGGGATATAGAAAGAGATAAAAATAGTTGATGGACGAAGAGATAGGAAGAGATTTATTTATTTTAGTAGAAACAGATACATATTCAAAGCGAATAAAGAAAAGATATAAAGAGGCAGAAGTTTAGAGATAGAAAGATATTGTGTTTTTGGAATGCAAAGTAGATATATGGAAGGGACAGGAAAAGTGTAATCACTTTCTATCCTCATATTTCTTTCCCTTTTTATCTTTTTACTCTTAGCAGGGTTATTACATTTAAATACAAATCGGTTTCAATTGTGGGTTTGCGCATAATTTATTTTGACTATATAACTAGAAAATTATTGTATGAAATTGGTCACATAATCTTTTTAATTAATTTAAAACACATGAAGATTTGCATGGTATTAATTGTATTTAAAAGATTGTAATATAGTAAATGCATAATTATGCACAAGTATTTATTTTTATCAACATTTATTATTTAAAAGTGCGTTCATGAAATACATCTGTAGGTCTTATGATCAAGGAAAACAGTTGAATAGAGTTTCATCAATTATAAATGTAATTTCTGTCGAAAGAAAAACACTGAAAAATCACTGAGACAGAACCACTGAAATCCCAGTTGTTTTTAAGTGGTTTCTCAGTTGTGATTTTGGACAATTCGCCACTGAAAATATCTATTGTGAGGGTTGATTTATGACAGTTGGCCTGGAAGTCCCAAACCGTTTTATGGCCTTTACCCTCATAAAATGGAAGGATAACCTTTCTTTTTTACAATTTTAAATAATTTAAATTATTTATTCCAATATTATATTTGTTGTTTAAGAATTTAGCCACATATATAAATATATGTTATTACTATGAACATAATACATACTTCTATTCAAAAATCCAAAAATGACATCAGTTTTTTTAATATCTGCTACCGTTTATGAGATACGATATTATTCATTTAAATTTAGGATGTTTTGGGAAATTTTTATATGTACGTAATTGTTAGAACTTACAGATTCTAAATTTAAAAGAAACAATTTTCTATCATTAAAATTTAAACAATTTTATTTGTTAAGAAACAAATTTTTCACAGGTCAATTTTTAATATATTCAAGGCCTCGTAGAAGGGTCCAGAGAGATCATAAAACTTGAAGACTCCTGAATTTAATTAAAAATCGGGAACAAAAATTTCTCTAATTTCGCATTAATAAAGTTAAAAATTAAATATTAAAATTCTACGTGTTCTAACGATAAAGAATATCTAAAAATTTCCTCAAAAAAGTTATTTTTCATAATAATAAAAATAGCTTTGAAAATTTACTTTCCTTCAATTTTAATAGTTTTTAGAATTCTTTTTATATTGCTAATCGTGAAAATAAGTAGATTTCATATTTTTATAAAGTTTTTAATCATAAAAATTTTGGGTTACGGGAACCATAAAAGGAAAAAAAATTACAATCAGGAATCGGTGTTCGACCTGAATTTCCAGGTCAAATTGCTTGTAAATTTTTTTCGTTAAAGAGTCGAAGTTTACTCCCCTACAAAACTACTTGGCATTTAAAACTATTGTACTATTGTTACCCCAACTCCAAAAAAAATTCTATCTGAAGATATGCAGGTCAGACCACTGAAAAATCACTGGGCCAGTGGTTTTTTTCAGTGGATTTTGAGTGGTTTACTTTCGACAGGGATAGTTAAAACAATGTAAATATTGAAAGTAAGGTTATGAGTGTATACACAAATATATTTGTGTTTGCTATTACGTACAAAATCACTGAATAAAGTATTTCTTGATTGCAACTGTACTTTATCTGTTATTAAAAACATTGTTTTTAATTATTTATTCGGTAGAAAATCAGTGAATAAAATATTTCTTGAATGCAAATGTACTTTATCTGTTATTAAAAACATTGTTTTTATTTACAATTTTATTTTTTAATTTCAACCGTACATACAATTTTATATTTAAATATTTAACAGTAATTACTTAAAAGTACCAGTTAGGTTACTTTAGTTACTACTTGGGGCAAACAGCACAAGCGCGTCACTATCCAGATAACAGCCATTTTGAATTTATCCCCATCCAACTTAAACATCCTTAGGGTGAAATCCTGTGTTAGCAGGAAGCGTAAAACCGGGCTTTACCTTTATATAGAGAACATTATTCAAGGTGTTGTTCATACACGGGGAAAAGAGAATTGTTAACTCAACAGCGATCTCTAGTTGGATTAACAGGCTTGGGCCTTGTTGCATAGAGTCTGTTATTTTGATGCCGACCCTTGCTGTTGAATTAACTATTGAGGTGTCTGTTAGGCGTCCCCTGTTAAACCAATCGGGAAAGTCTGTTGAGCCAACAAGGAAAGAATGTTACTTTAACAGACTTTCCCGATTGGTTCAACAGGGGATGCCTAACAGACACCTCAATAGTTAATTCAACAGCAAGGGTCGGCATCAAAATAACAGACTCTGTGCAACAGGGCCCATGCCTGTTAATCCAACTAGAGATCGCTGTTGAGTTAACAAATCTCTTTTCCCCGTGTAGCGTTGTCAAGGAAATATCAACTTTTTTTACCAAAAATGAATTAAAATGGACCATTCCCCCCCCCTCCCTTAACTTCTAAACTATTTGACCTAGAAATGAGATTAGAGAAAGGGCTACATAATTTTATCATTTAGAAGTGTAATTTAAAAAATTAAACAATAAATATCCAGATGAAGGACTGAAACATAACCTTATACTATAGGTTAGAACATATACAGGAGCTTGCCCATAGGCGTCTCAATACGTTAGACATGACTCAAGAGAAACTGAAAATGTCACTCGACGAAAATGCCATACTGGAAAGAAAATTGTTGTTTATTTTCAACTTTTTACGCTTTTGTATGCGAGAGATGATTAAGGATAACAATAAATTATTATAGTTGCAATTTGTCGGACTATATAATTATCAGAAGTCGCATTGGTCTGAACTTTTAACTTCTCTAATCTACGTTTGTTATAATTTTAAAGTTACTAAACTCGTATTTGCTAAATATATCAATTGACGAAATTGCATTTCTTAAAATTTTTAACTCCTCCAAATCGTCTTTTCTTTATTTATTAAAGTTCCTAGGGCTACAGTACTTCTTGGTATGTACTTTTAAAATCTGAAGTTGTAGTTGCCTGAAAATTTACATCACGGAAATTATATTTGTCAGAATATTCAATCACTAGACATTGCATTTATCTCAAATCGTATTAAGCAAAATATTTAACGACCCACATTTAAAAATACAATAACTTCCAAATCCGTAAATTACCGTTTGTCAAAACTTTGAAGTAACCAAATCTACATTAGTCACAATTTTAGAACAACCAAATTTGCATTTTTCCGACATTTGAAATCACAGAACTAACGTTTATCTTTATTTTGAAATCTGCGAATTTGCATTTGGACTAATTTTGAAATTTTCCAACATTGAAATGACCAAACTTGCACTTCTTATATATTACATCGATCTATCGTCAATACATTTCTTTTCATTTTTACTTTTTTTTAATAAAATTTTCTTTCTTCCCATATTTGCTTACAATTTATTTTTGACAATTTTCGAAAAAAAGGAAACTCAAAAATTCATATTTAGTCAATATTTAAGGAACATCACGTTTAACAGACCTTTCTATTTTTCTTTCAGGTACTTCTAACGATTTTCATGACAAAATATAAATTAGAATGTTAGGAAAATAGTGTTATAATCATTACAACCTTATTCCCGTTACATCATACTCTATAAGCTGGCCTTTATTTATTCATATGTTAAAATGACACCATGACAAGGCGCGCGTAGCGCGCAGTTTTTGTTCTAGTGTACAAATAATATCTTCAAAATTTTATGAATTTTTTGGTTCAACTTTTGAGCCTTGCATATTTAAGAATGAATTTGTACTTCAATGCTTAAACAACAGTCTTATTTTTCAGAAAATTTCCTTTAAAACAAGCATAAGAACTTAAAAAAAACCTTCATTATTTCGAGAGTAATTTGAATTTTCGTAAAACCTTAAAAATACCACTTTATCCGTGTAGATTACACGAAAAAAACCACCAAGAGGTAAAACCACTAATTGCCTTTTATTTTCGTGTTGTTCGTCTTACAAACTTAACATTTATGGTGAATAATAGTTTTGTCAGTCTGCACATACGTATTTAGTGTTAAGATGATAGAGAAAATAGCTGCTGCAATAGAGCGTTAACATTGAAATTGGATCATAATGTCCAAGTTTTTACTGTTTGATCAGAGTATGATTTTAAAAAAATTAAATCCATAATTTAAAATGAACGATCATTGTATTTTATTCATTCATTTGCACTAATAGTTGTTGCCTAATTATTATTTATTAATTTTGATGTTTTGTTTTGTGGAAAAATGGTATTGGTGGTTTTACTCCAATGCTTGAGGTAAAACCACCAATTGGAAATTGAAATTACCAATTGGAAGGGTTATGTTGAACGGCTGTAGCTCGGAATCTAGAAAAGATAAATAATAAAATGTAACCAAAGGATCAATCTTTGAAACAGCATTTAGTTTTTCTCTGTAATTACTAAATGCTTTTAGAGTTATAATAGTTAGAAATGTCAACCCTTGATCTGAAGAGCGGATACTGGCAGATTCCTATGCCTCTGGAATCTCGACAGTATACTGCATTCTCCACCCCTGACGGAGGACAATACCAGTTTCGAACCATGCCCTTTGACCTCAAAAACGCCCCGGGGACTTTCCAGAATCTCATGCGGACTGTCCTAATCTCCTACTGGGGAAAGTTTTGTATCGCCTACCTAGACGATATCATCATATTTTTCTCCAGCTGGGAGGAACATCTTCGACACGTTGCACTGGTCCTGAAGCGGCTCCAAACTTTTGGGCTTACCTGCTCCCCGACCAAATGTCTCTTCAGGCAAACTAGCCTGCCCTATCTGGGCCATTTCATTACCTCCGATGGGAATCAGGCCCAGCCCGGCCATGTAGAGGCGATTTTAAACGCCGAAGCCCCTAAAAATCGCAAGCAGTTTGCCTCCTTCATCGGAACTTGTAACTGGCTAATGAAGTACGTTCCTCGATACTCAGAGTTAGCCAGTCCATTAACAAGTCTCCTTTCCCCCAAAAAACCCTACAAATGGACCTCAGAGCACCAACTCGCTTTCGCGACCCTTAAGGAGGCTTTTCGGAATCCGGCTCCGCTCAGTCGTCCGGATACAAATCTGATCTTCATCCTCCAGACTGACGCCAGCGCACTCGGCATGGGACAGTCCTCTATCAAGATTCAGAGGATGGATGCCGCCACATCATTTCCTATGCCAGTGCTAAGTTTAGCCCGACCAAAAGGCGTTATCATTGTAACGAACAGAAGTGCCTGGCCGTCATCTGGGCTATCAAGAAATACCGTTCTTATCTTGAAGACCGCCATTTCATCCTCAGGATGGACAGTAAAACCTTGACATGGCTCGGGCCCATGAAGGACTCAAGAGCCAAACTGGCACGCTGGCACATGTTTCTCAGTGATCTCGATTTCCGAACGGAGCATGTGCCCGGAAAAGAGAACGAATTCCCAGATGCCCTTTCACGCAACCCCGACACAACAGAGTCTTCACCGGGAGAGCCCGATCTCGACCGGATGACCTTTCCTTCTCAAGTGGGACATCACTCAACAGTTCCGATCATCAACGCCATCTACACTCCAACTCTGGCGGAAATCATGTCCGACCAGCAACAGATGGATCTAGTCATTAGTGCCCAGACGGCCAAATGGCTCCAAACCAAGCAATAATATATAAATAAAAAACTAAAAATAATGTTCTGGACGAAGTTGGCCTGTGGAAAATCAACCCCCATACCAACGATCGTCAGCTCCGTGTTCCCGCTGCCCTTAAGGATCGTGTCATGTGGGAATATCATGAGGTCCCCTCGCCGGACATCCCGGTGCTGAGGAAACTCTCCGAAGTATCCAGGCCCGCTACTTCTGGTCAGGGATGAACCGAGAGGTCGCCCGATATGTTTCTCAGTGTCATATTTGCCGCTGCACAAAACTGGTTCACGAAAAGATCGACCCAGGACCGGACTACGCCCCAGGATCCCACGAACTTCCTGGCAAACCGTGGCCGTCGACCTGATGGGTCCATACCCCCTAAAGACCCGCGGAAACCGCTACATTCTGGTTGTCACTGACCTCTTTACTTGGTGGGTAGAGGCTTTCCCTCTACGCAACTCAGAGGCCCCCACTGTCATCCGCACCATAGAGGAAGAAGTTTTTTTCCGCTACAGTTACCCTCGACAGCTCCTGAGCGACAACGGTCCACAGTTCCGAAGCAACGCTTGGGCCACGGCTTGTGACCAATGAGACTGCTCCCTCTGGATCACCCCGGAATATCATCCCCGGGCTAACCCAACAGAGCGTCGCAATCAGGAAATAAAAAAGGGATTGCGCATTCGTTTGAACGGTGGGGATCAGCGCTACCGGGACCGCCAGCTCCCACAGCTCCTCTTCACCTCACGTCGAAGGCGCAATGCAGCTACTGGTGTCACCCCCGGCTATTTGCTTCTCGGCCGAGAGATTCGTCGTCCCGGGAAATTCGACGTCCACCACGATCCGATATCCACCATTGGAAAGCCTTGAGTACGTTGCCCACTCGCCAGCATTGGTTCTATCCCCCCCCTCGACCGTCTTTGGTTTCACCTCCGCTTTGTGTGACCCCAGTGATACCCCCTCCACGACGCCAGTACGCCAGAATAGCGTGGAGAGCTCCATCGAAACTCGCGCCTTAGGTATTTGGGTCGAATTCCTTTTTACGATCCCAGGCGAAACCCCCCTCTCGCTCTCACTGAGCCACCACAAGCGGCCCCAGCCCGCCGAATCTCTGAGGACGATCCAGATGTTCTAAACATCTCGTCCGGCTCGCTCGTCGAGTAACTGCTCTCCTCGAAATCAACCCCCTCCCCCCCGACAGGGGGGACATCAGAAATCAAAATAAATCCCCCCTCTAACTTTCAGACGATTCATCCATTGCTCCCGGAGTGAATCGGTATCAAATTTTCCAAAAATAAATAAGGTCCATTTTCTCAAAAACCCCAGCTTTTATTTCTTTAAAATTTTGACCATAAATTCCTATCAATATAAGCAAATATTCCTATAAGTTTCAAGGATGCTAAACCATACTGTCAGACAGAAGAATTATTTTTCTAAAATAATCTTTTGCTTACAATTTGAGATTGTTAGTGTGCATTAATTATTGATTTTATATAAAAGGACTTACTTCAGTTGAATTCATTGCACTTTATTTGTTCGTAAACTTGCATGTCAACAATCTCAAACTTTAAGGAAAAAATTATTTTGGAAAAAAAATTCTCCTGCTTGACAGTATGGTTTAGCATCCTTGAAACTTATAGGAATATTTGCTTATATTAATAAGAATGTATGGTCAAGATTTTAAAGAAAAAAAAGCTGGGGGTTTTGAGAAAATGGACCTTATTTATTTTTGGAAAATCATCATTAATTTTGTTAAGTTTTAAGTTTTTTAAAATTTTCAAACGGCATTTTGAACAAGAAAAGACCACCTAAAAGATCCAAGAAACAAAACTTGATTATATTAATTAGGAAAAAAATTACAAGTAAAACTAATTTTTTTCACTGTTATTTTGACTTTTACCATTCAAAATTTAAGTGCTCGTATCTTCGTTAAAAATATCTCTTATCGAAAATAAAAAAAACGTGTTCTTTTATTTTTCATATAGAATAACATATTTTGGAGGCAGTTAAATCTACAACTTGAAGTTAGTCTGTCTGCATGATTTGAAATGGGTTCAACCTACCCTCAAATCCTCGATTGCAATTTTTTGACATTTTTCGACATAATTCGACCCCAGGATGTCAAAAATGATGTTTAGAAAAAATGTCCGGGTGTGTGTGTGTGTGTGTGTGTGTGTGTGTGTGTTAACATTACGTTTGGCCCAATATCTCGAGAACCGTTTTAGTTAGGATCACCTTTTTTTTCACTAAATTATGGGTCTCTCAGGGCACACTGGGCCAGGAAACCCGATTTTTGGCCAAAAGTCGAATAAGTGCAAAGATTTGCTTAAAACTTTTCACTCGGGGGTTTTTGGGGCCGCTGATTACGAATCTGATGTCGAATTTTCAAAATTCAAAATGGCTCATCCAATATGGCGGACATGAAATCTCAAAAGACTATAGATTTGCTTAAAACTTTTTACTCGTGGGTTTTTGAGGTCGCTGATTACCAATCTAATGTCGGATGTTCATTAAAAAAATGTATGGTCCAATATGGCGGACAAAAATTCAATAAAATTTTTAGATTTTTAAGAAACTTTATTTATGGGTTTTTTCGATGTTTCTGAATCCAAATTTCAAATCAAAACCTCAACAACAAAAATGGTGAATCAAATAAGGTGGTTAAATTTTTAAAAACTGAAAGGTTCGTTTGCCTGTGTTTTTGTGTGAGTTTCCCTATTCCCTCACATTCGGGAAGGTTTTTGTGTGAGTTTCCTTTTCTTCTCACATTCGGAAAGGTTTCTGTGTGAGTTCCCCTATTCTCTCACATTCAGGGAGTTTTCTGTATGAGTCCCCCTATCCTCTCACATTCGGGGAGGTTTTTGTGTGAGTTTCCCTATCCTCTCACATTCGGGGAGGTTTCTGTGTGAGTTCCCCTGTCCTCTCACATTCAAAAAGTTTTCTGTGTGAGTCCCCCTATCCTCTCACATTCAGGGAGGTTTTTGTGTGAGTTTCCTTTTCTTCTCACATTCGGAAAGGTTTCTGTGTGAGTTCCCCTATTCTCTCACATTCAGGGAGTTTTCTGTGTGAGTCCCCCTATCCTCTCACATTCGGGGAGGTTTCTGTGTGAGTCCCCCTATTCTCTCACACTCAGGGAGGTTTTTGTGTGAGTTTCCTTTTCTTCTCACATTCGGGAAGGTTTCTGTGTAAGTTCCCCTATTCTCTCACATTTAGGGAGTTTTCTGTGTGAGTCCCCCTATTCCCTCACATTCGGGAAGGTTTTTGTGTGAGTTTCCTTTTATTCTCACATTCGGGAAGGTTTCTGTGTGAGTTCCCTTTTCTCTCACATTCAGGGAGTTTTCTCTGTGAGTCCCCCTATCCTCTCACATTCGGGGAGGTTTTTGTGTAAGTTTCCCTATCCTCTTACATTCGGGGAGGTTTCTGTGTGAGTTCCCTATCCTCTCACATTCAGGGAGTTTTCTGTGTGAGTCCCCCTATCCTCTCACATTCAGGGAGGTTTTTATGTGAGTTTCCTTTTCTTCTCACATTCGGGAAGGTTTCTGTGTGAGTTCCCCTATTCTCTCACATTCAGGGAGTTTTCTGTGTGAGTCCCCCTATCCTCTCACATTCGGGGAGGTTTCTGTGTGAGTTCACCTATCCTCTCACATTCGGGGAGTTTTCTGTGTGAGTCCCCTATTCTCTCACATTCAGAGAGGTTTTTGTGTGAGTTTCCTTTTCTCTCACATTCGAGGAGGTTTCTGTTTGAGTTCCCCTATCCTCTCACATTCAGGGAGTTTTCTGTGTGAGTCCCCCTATCCTCTCACATGCGGGGAGGTTTTTGTGTGAGTTTCCCTATCCTCTCACATTCGGGGAGGTTTCTGTGTGAGTTCCCCTATCCTCTCACATTCAGGGAGTTTTCTGTGTGAGTCCCCCTATCCTCTCACATTCGGGGAGGTTTTTGTGTGAGTTTCCCTATTCCCTCACATTTGGAAGGTTTTTGTTGTGAGTTTCCTTTTCTTCTCACATTCGGGAAGGTTTCTGTGTGAGTTTCCCTATCCTCTCACATTCGGGGAGGTTTCTGTGTAAGTTCCCCTATCCTCTCACATTCAGGGAGTTTTCTGTGTGAGTTCCCCTATTCTCTCACATTCAGGGAGTTTTCTGTATGAGTCCCCCTATCCTCTCACATTCGGGGAGGTTTCTGTGTGAGTTCCCCTATCCTCTCACATTCAGGGAGTTTTCTGTGTGAGTCCCCCTATCCTCTCACATTCGGGGAGGTTTCTGTGTGAGTCCCCCTATTCTCTCACACTCAGGGAGGTTTTTGTGTGAGTTTCCTTTTCTTCTCACATTCGGGAAGGTTTCTGTGTAAGTTCCCCTATTCTCTTACATTTAGGGAGTTTTCTGTGTGAGTCCCCCTATTCCCTCACATTCGGGAAGGTTTTTGTGTGTGTTTCCTTTTATTCTCACATTCGGGAAGGTTTCTGTGTGAGTTCCCTTTTCTCTCACATTCAGGGAGTTTTCTCTGTGAGTCCCCCTATCCTCTCACATTCGGGGAGGTTTTTGTGTAAGTTTCCCTATCCTCTTACATTCGGGGAGGTTTCTGTGTGAGTTCCCTATCCTCTCACATTCAGGGAGTTTTCTGTGTGAGTCCCCCTATCCTCTCACATTCAGGGAGGTTTTTATGTGAGTTTCCTTTTCTTCTCACATTCGGGAAGGTTTCTGTGTGAGTTCCCCTATTCTCTCACATTCAGGGAGTTTTCTGTGTGAGTCCCCTATCCTCTCACATTCGGGGAGGTTTCTGTGTGAGTTCACCTATCCTCTCACATTCGGGGAGTTTTCTGTGTGAGTCCCCCTATTCTCTCACATTCAGAGAGGTTTTTGTGTGAGTTTCCTTTTCTTCTCACATTCGAGGAGGTTTCTGTTTGAGTTCCCCTATCCTCTCACATTCAGGGAGTTTTCTGTGTGAGTCCCCCTATCCTCTCACATGCGGGGAGGTTTTTGTGTGAGTTTCCCTATCCTCTCACATTCGGGAGGTTTCTGTGTGAGTTCCCCTATCCTCTCACATTCAGGGAGTTTTCTGTGTAAGTCCCCCTATCCTCTCACATTCGGGGAGGTTTTTGTGTGAGTTTCCCTATTCCCTCACATTTGGGAAGGTTTTTGTGTGAGTTTCCTTTTCTTCTCACATTCGGGAAGGTTTCTGTGTGAGTTTCCCTATCCTCTCACATTCGGGGAGGTTTCTGTGTAAGTTCCCCTATCCTCTCACATTCAGGGAGTTTTCTGTGTGAGTTCCCTTTTCTCTCACATTCAGGGTGTTTTTTGTGTGATTCCCCCTATCCTCTCACATTCGGGGAGGTTTTTGTGTAAGTTTCCCTATCCTCTTACATTCGGGGAGGTTTCTGTGTGAGTTACCTATTCTCTCACATTCAGGGAGTTTTCTGTGTGAGTCCCCCTATCCTCTCACATTCGGGGAGGTTTTTGTGTGAGTTTCCCTATTCCCTCACATTTGGGAAGGTTTTTGTGTGAGTTTCCTTTTCTTCTCACATTCGGGAAGGTTTCTGTGTGAGTTTCCCTATCCTCTCACATTCGGGGAGGTTTCTGTGTGAGTTCCCCTATCCTCTCACATTCAGGGAGTTTTCTGTGTGAGTCCCCCTATCCTCTCACATTCGGGGAGGTTTCTGTGTGAGTTCCCCTATCCTCTCACATTCAGGGAGTTTTCTGTGTGAGTCCCCCTATCCTCTCACATTCAGGGAGGTTTTTGTGTGAGTTTCCTTTTCTTCTCACATTCGGGAAGGTTTCTGTGTGAGTTCCCCTATCCTCTCACACTCAGGGAATTTTCTGTGTGAGTCCCCCTATTCTCTCACATTCAGGGAGGTTTTTGTGTGAGTTTCCCTATCATCTCACATTCGGGGAGGTTTCTGTGTGAGTTCCCCTATCCTCTCACATTCAGGGAGTTTTCTGTGTGAGTCCCCCTATCCTCTCACATTCGGGGAGGTTTTTGTGTGAGTTTCCCTATCCTCTCACATTCGGGGAAGTTTCTGTGTGAGTTCCCCTATCCTCTCACATTCAGGGAGTTTTCTGTGTGAGTCCCCCTATTCTCTCACATTCAGGGAGTTTTCTGTGTGAGTCCCCCTATTCTCTCACATTCAGGGAGGTTTTTGTGTGAGTTTCCTTTTCTTCTCACATCCGGGAAGGTTTCTGTGTGAGTTCCCCTATTCTCTCACATTCAGGGAGTTTTCTGTGTGAGTCCCCCTATCCTCTCACATTCGGGGAGGTTTCTG